>CAWUFW010016296.1:0-316940 GCA_963921515.1 Calotriton arnoldi
TATTACTTCGTTCAGTTACGTATTGCTCTTTCAACTGTTTACAGGAGATGCACCAGTGCTCTATCCAGGATCCAACACTGAGTAAGAAAAAGTAACGATAACACTACTTACCTGCTAAGTGTATTTCCTCCCATAGGATAACATTGGTGATTCTATGTGAAAAAGTTTCTAAGTGTCAACTTTTAAAATACAATAATATTCCTTCAAAATCACTACTGTAACCAAAACGCTTTTACTCAACTGTTTACAGGAGATGTCCCAGGACTGAATCTAGGCTCCAGTCCTGTGGTTAGAAAAGTAATCCATAAAGTAACTAATTGCATTTAACTAGAAATTCACATTGAGCTCAAAGTTGCATTGTGTTTGAAATTGTGTTGCCCATTGCAACAACTGTAACTACTGTACTTAAAACTCTATTGCCTATTTGCAAACTATTTAAACTAAAGTAATTCATTCTGAGAAAGTATATTTTGTAATGTAATGTATAATGTAATTACAATGTAATTTAATAAATAAAATATCTAAAAATAAATAATTTTAAAAAATGTAGTAAATCAGTATCAAAAAAATAAATATAACAATACATTTAAAAATTGTCATTTACAAAACCTTTGAAATTCACTGAAAAAACCATAGGTTTCAGGCGCGTTATAGTTAGAAATTAGCATTTAAAAAACCTTTGAAATTCACTGAAAAAACCATAGGTTTCAGGCACGTTATAGTTAGAAATTAGCATTTAAAAACCTTTGAAATTCACTGAAAAAACCATAGGTTTCAGACAGGTTATAGTTAGAAATTTGCATTTAAAAACCTTTGAAATTCACTGAAAAAACCATAGGTTTTAGGGACAGTTATAGTTAGTTGGACATTGCACTCGTACAAAACCCGTGAAATTCCCCGTTATAGTTAGTTCAGCTAACTATAACTCGCGCCCGCAATGCACTGCTGATGACGTCACATATTACATCACTCATTACATGGTCAGTGACATCACTGATGACATCACTGATGACATCTCAAATGACATCACTGATGACATCATCCATGTGATAATTTCATTCATCTTCTCACACCCTAATATAACTTTTGATACACCCACTCTAAATTACAGACTGCCATTCTCAAAACCATACACACTCCAATACCAATAAGTACATACCCACTCACTGATTCTTAGGTCTACACACACACATCTACTCACTCACCCGTACAGTCACTCATACTTACAGTCACTCAGTACAGGACTATCATATGCACTCATACACCTATATAAACACTCACACAACGCAACTCATCCATAGAGGTACTCACACACCTAGTCAGTCATGCAAATAATTAATCACACTCCAATTTACTAACCTATACAGTTATACACACCAGCTCACTTATTCATAAAAATACTAGCACATTCTTACGCTCCTATGCAATCACTGATGCAAGCACACACTCATCCATATAGCCACTCTCACAATCACACACTCTCACTCATAGCCATTTATATACTCCAACACACATATATACTGCCTTTCACATATGTAGTTACTCACACATGTACCACTGAGATATACATTCAATCACTAACACACCCATACACACACTCACCCACCCATACAGTCCATCACAGACGCACTCTTGAAACCATGCACCCAGTGAATCACCCACTCACACATCTATGCACAGAGTCACACACACCCCACCCACACAAACACAGAGGCACCCATATAGATACTCAGATAACCAATCCATAACCCATATAGACACTCATTTAGCTAGTCAGAAACTCATGCAGCTGCTTACACAACAACAGACAGACGGATACAGACATTCACACAGTTTAGTCACTCACCCATGCATCCAGTAAGATACGTTTAATCACTCACTTATAGACTCAGTCACGCACCTACTAAATCATCCATTCAGACGCTTATACACCCACTCATTCTTCAATACGCCTTTCCCTATATATATTAAACATATTTAAACTTTACAGAAACACACAGTCACTGGATGATGTCATCAGTGATGTCATTTGAGATGTCATCAGTGATGTCATCAGTGATGTCACTGACCATGTCATGAGTGATGTAATATATGACGTCATCAGCAGTGCATTGCGGGGCGCGAGTTATAGTTAGCTGAACTAACTATAACGGGGAATTTCACGGGTTTTGTACGAGTGCAATGTCCAACTAACTATAACTGTCCCTAAAACCTATGGTTTTTTCAGTGAATTTCAAAGGTTTTTAAATGCAAATTTATAACTATAACGTGTCTGAAACCTATGGTTTTTTCAGTGAATTTCAAAGGTTTTTTAAATGCTAATTTCTAACTATAACGTGCCTGAAACCTATGGTTTTTTCAGTGAATATATATATATATATATATATAATCTACTGGCGGTCGCCAGTAGATAGTTATAGTTAGGACCTATTTTCCATAGGAAATCCGCGACATTCTATTTGAAATAACTCTCTTGCCGGTTGACGAATCTTCGCGAAATTTTCAAACTTTATGGCCCGCTACGGTCCGCTCCTACCCTGAAAGTCTCGGGGTGATTCGTCAAGCGGGGGCCGAGAAAAAAGGGGGGTCCCAAAACGTGTTTTCCCCATTCATTTTCCCATAGGAAACTTTAGACACGGCTACAGCCCGAACTGCTGAACGGAATTACACCAAATTTGGCAAAGATGTAGTTCTTGGTTCAGAAAGAACCCTTTTTGTTAAATGGTGTAAATCCGTTCAGTAGTTGCGGAGAAATTAAAAAATAAGAGTCAAAAAATCAATTTCCCATAGGAAACTTTAGACACGGCTACAGCCCGAACTGCTGAACGGAATTACACCAAATTTGGCAAAGAGGTAGTTCTTGGTTCAGAAAGAACCCTTTTGTTAAATGGTGTAAATCCGTTCAGTAGTTGCTGAGAAAATCAAAAGTAAAAGTACATATATATCTATGGCCACGTCGGATTCGCGCACCCTCCCGATCACGAGCTGCATGCTAATTGGCTGTCAGCTGGCTGTCAACATTCCGATTCAGGAAATGTTGGCAGCCATTTTGTCCCTCGGTAGAACCGAGGGACAGAAACAAGTGCGCAAAGCGCAAAAAGGGGGCAGGGTAGAAACACCCTGATTCCCTAGGTCTGCTCAGGGGTCCCACAAAGACCCCCTGGGCAGAAAAAGCATTTTTTTTTTTTAAATCGGCAGGATGCGCTCAGGGTGCGCGGATCCTGCCAATTAGAAAAAACCCCAGAAGAAACAAGTGCGCAAACGCACAAAGGGGGCAGGGTAGAAACACCCTGACCCCTAGGTCTGCTCAGGGGGTCCCACAAGGACCCCCTGGGCAGAAAAAAGCATTTTAAAAAAAAATCAGCGGGATGCGCTCAGGGTGCGCGAATCTCGCCGAAAAAAGAAAAAAAACGAAGCGCGGTCTCCCGCGCTTTGTTGTTAATTGGCCCCCGGGCGGGCCAAGTCCCGGGGGCATGAGGGGGTATTTATAATATGTGGGGGCCTCTAAGGCTCCCAAGCCCCGGGGACCGCCACCCCCGGGGCTTTAAAAATAAATGGTGCGGGAGGGCTATCGGCCCTCCCGCAGCCCCGGGACCGCCACCTCCCGGGGCTTCTTGAAATATTTTTAAAAATGTACCTGTGTGGGGGGCTCGAGCCCCCACACGCCCCGGGACCGCCACCTCCCGGGGCACTAAAAATGTCAATATGGGGGTCCATTACGGACCCCCAGAGCCCTGGGGACCACCACCTCCCCGGGGCTTTGTCAATGGAGGGAGGGGGCCGCGCGGCCCCCTCCTGGAGCCTGGTAATGGCCCTGGGGACCACCACCCCCAGGGCCGGCTCCTGCAGTGTCCCGGGGTGCCTACCCCGGGACACTGTAGTTTGCTATGACAGGACGGGAGCCTCGCGGCTCCTGTCCTGTCATAGCAATCTTGGTTTGCATTTTGAAAGAGAGAGCAGGAAACCTGCCTCTCTTTCAAAATGCAACCCAATAGCTTTCCACATGGGGAGCAGCATGTTAGCTGCTCCCCATGTGGAAAAGCAATGCCGGCTCGCGCAGGAGGCGGGGAGCCGGCTGGGACTGTGGGGTGATTGGGGACCCCCACAGTCCCCAACGAAGAGGGCCAGCCCGGGGGATGGGGTCCCCGGGGCAAGTAGTGGCTCGGGAGGGGGCCAAGCGGCCCCCTCCCCAAAAATAATCATTAAAAAATAAAATAAAAAAATAAAGGCCTGCCCCGGGGGATGGGGTCCCGGGGCAAAAGGAGGCCTGAGAAGGGGGCCACGCAGCCCCCTCCTTAAAAATTTATTTAAAAGTGTGGCCATGCCCCGGGGATGGGGTCCCGGGCCGGATTCGGCCAAGGGAGGGAGCCACGCGGCCCCCTTCCCGTTTAATAAAAAAAAATAAAAGGGATAAGGCCCTGGGGGATGGGGTCCCCAGGGCCCAAAAATAGGAAAAAGTAAGGGGGGCCACACAGCCCCCCTTGGGGAAAAAAAAAAAAAAAAACGATCGGGCCGCAGGCCCCGCCCCTTCCTTTACCACTCTGCAAACACGCCCCTGGCGCGTTTGCAGATGGGGAACGACTCCCCTTCAATACTGGGGTCCCTGGGGCCAACTAGCCCACCAGGAACCTCCAGTATGCGCCAAGGGCTGCGTTGCAGAGAGGTGTACAGAGGCCACGCCCCTTTTTACACCTCTCTGCAACGCAGCTCTGTGGCGCTTTTTGGAGGTACATGGTGAGCTAGTTGGCCCCCAGGGACCCTCAGTATTCAAGGGGACTTAATCCCCCAAATTAAAACGCGCCACGGGGCGCGTTTGCACAGTGGTGAAGGGAGGGGGCGGGGCTTCAGGTGACATGTGTGCAAACAGGCCCCGTGGCGCGTTTTAAGATGGGGAATTAAATCCCTTCAATCCTGAGGGTCCCTGGGGGCCAACTAGCCCACCAGGTACCTCCAGTAGCGCCACGGAGCTGCGTTGCAGAGTGTTGTAAAAGGGGCGTGGCCTCTGTACACCTCTCTACAACGCAGCCCCTGGCGCATACAGGAGGTTCCTGGTGGGCTAGTTGGCCCCTAGGGACCCTCAGGATTGAGGAGGAATTAATTCTCCAACTTAAAACGCGCCACAGGGCGTGTTTGCAGACATGTCACCTCAGGCCCCACCCCTTCCTTCACCATTGTGCAAATATTCCTCTAAAATCAGCCGAACTACGAATTCCGATTTACTCACCTGTTATCAGGAGAGACCTTAGTGCTGCATCTTTCAGCCCAGTACTGATCCTGAAAAGTAATTTTAACCGTACTTACCAGTAACTTGAATTTCCTTGCATAGCATATCATTGCCTGCTTTTTGCTGAAAAAGTTTCTAAGTGTCGATTTTGGAAACATACAAATATTCCTCTAAAATCAGCCGAAATACGAATTCCGATTTACTCACCTGTTATCAGGAGAGACCTCAGTGCTGCATCTTTCAGCCCAGTACTGATCCTGAAAAGTAATTTTAACCGTACTTACCAGTAACTTGAATTTCCTTCCATAGGATATCATTGCCTGCTTTTTGCTGAAAAAGTTTCTAAGTGTCGATTTTTGAAACATACAAATATTCCTCTAAAATCAGCCGAAATACGAATTCCGATTTACTCACCTGTTATCAGGAGAGACCTCAGTGCTGCATCTTTCAGCCCAGTACTGATCCTGAAAAGTAATTCTATCCGTACTTACCAGTAACTTGAATTTCCTTCCATAGGCTAACATTGACTGGTTTCACTTGGAAATTCTTCTAAGTGTGCAGTTTTGGAACTTTATAATATTCCTCTAAAATCAGCTGAAATACGGATTCCGATTTACTCACCTGTTATCAGGAGAGACCTCAGTGCTGCATCTTTCAGCCCAGTACTGATCCTGAAAAGTAATTTTAACCGTACTTACCAGCAACTTGAATTTCCTTCCATAGGCTAACATTGACTGGTTTCACTTGGAAATTCTTCTAAGTGTGGAGTTTTGGAACTTTATAATATTCCTCTAAAATCAACCGAACTACGAATTCCGATTTACTCGCCTGTTTTCAGGAGACAACCCAGTGCTGCATCTTTTAGCCCAGCACTGACCCTGAAAAGTAATTCTAACCGTACTTACCAGTAACTTATATTTCCTTCCATAGGAATCCATTGTCTGGTTTTCAGCAGAAAAGTTTCAAAGTGTCGATTTTCACAAACTACAAATATTCCTTAAAAATCGCCTGTATGACTTAAACGCATTCTTTCAACTGTTTACAGGAGATGCACCAGTGCTGGATCCAGGATCCAACACTGAGTAAGAAAAAGTAACGATAACACTACTTACCTGCTAAGTGAATTTCCTCCCATAGGATAACATTGGTGATTCTATGTGAAAAAGTTTCTAAGTGTCAACTTTTAAAATACAATAATATTCCTTAAAAATCACTACTGTAACCAAAACGCTTTTACTCAACTGTTTACAGGAGCTGTCCCAGGACTGAATCTAGGATCCAGTCCTGTGGTTAGAAAAGTAATCCATAAAGTAACTAATTGCATTTAACTAGAAATTCACATTGAGCTCAATGTTGCATTGTGTTTGAAATTGTGTTGCCCATTGCAACAACTGTAACTACTGTACTTAAAACTCTATTGCCTATTTGCAAAGTATTTAAACTAAAGTGATTCATTCTGAGAAAGTATATTTTGTAATGTAATATATAATGTAATTACAATGTAATTTAATAAATAAAATATCTAAAAATAAATAGTTTTAAAAAATGTAGTAAATCAGTATCAAAAAAATAAATATAACAATTAATACATTTAAAAATTGTCATTTACAAAACCTTTGAAATTCACTGAAAAAACCATAGGTTTTAGGGGCGTTATAGTTAGAAATTAGCATTTAAAAACCTTTGAAATTCACTGAAAAAACCATAGGTTTCAGGCACGTTATAGTTAGAAATTAGCATTTAAAAAACCTTTGAAATTCACTGAAAAAAACATAGGTTTTATGGACAGTTATAGTTAGTTGGACATTTCACTCGTACAAAACCCGTGAAATTCCCCCGTTATAGTTAGTTCAGCTAACTATAACTCGCGCCCGCAATGCACTGCTGATGACGTCACATATTACATCACTCATGACATGGTCAGTGACATCACTGATGACATCACTGATGACATCTCAAATGACATCACTGATGACATCACTGATGACATCATCCACGTGATAATCTGATGCACCTCCTCACACCCTAATATAACCTTTGATACACCCACTCTAAATTACAGACTGCCATTCGCAAAACCATAGACACTCCAACACCAATAACTACATACCCACTCACTGATTCTTA
The DNA here is from genome assembly GCA_963921515.1 of Calotriton arnoldi. NCBI lineage: Eukaryota > Metazoa > Chordata > Amphibia > Caudata > Salamandridae > Calotriton > Calotriton arnoldi. The sequence continues at coordinate 7,352 of CAWUFW010016296.1, forward strand.
GGTCTACACACACACATCCACTCACTCACCCGTACAGTCACTCATACTTATGGTCACTCAGTACAGGACTATCATATGCACTCTTACTCCTATATAGACACTCAAACACCGCCACTCATCCATAGAGGTACTCACACACCTAGTCAGTCATGCAAATAATTAAACACACTGCCATTTACTCACCTATACAGTTATACACACACCAGCTCACTTAATCATACAAATACTAGCACATTGTTACGCTCTTATACAATCACTGATACAAGCACACACTCATCCATACAGCCACTATCACAATCACTCACTCTCGCTTATAGCTATTTATATACTCCAACACACATATATACTGCCTTTCACATATGTAGTTAGTCACACATGTACCACTGGGACATACATTCACTCACTAACACACTCTTACACACACTTACCCACCCATACAGTCTATCACAGATGCACTGTTGAAACCATCCACCCAGTGAATCACCCACTCACACATCTATGCACAGAGTCGCACACACCCCTCCCACACAAACACTCAGGCACCCATACAGATACTCAGACAACCATTCAATAACTCATATAGACACTCATGTAGCTATTCACAAACACATGCAGCCACTTACACAGCAACAGACAGACGGATACAGACATTCACCCAGTTTAGTCACTAACCCATGCATTCAGTAAGATATGTTAAATCACTCACTTATAGAGTCAGTCACGCACCTACTAAATCATCCATACAGACACTTATACACCCACTCATTCTTCAATACGTCTTTTCCTATATATATTAAAAATATTTAAACTTTACAGAAACACAGTCACTGCATGATGTCATCAGTGATGTCATTTGAGATGTCATCAGTGATGTCATCAGTGATGTCACTGACCATGTCATGAGTGATGTAATATGTGACGTCATCAGCAGTGCATTGCGGGGCGCGAGTTATAGTTAGCTGAACTAACTATAACGGGGAATTTCACGGGTTTTGTACGAGTGAAATGTCCAACTAACTATAACTGTCCCTAAAACCTATGGTTTTTTCAGTGAATTTCAAAGGTTTTTTAAATGCTAATTTCTAACTATAACGTGCCTGAAACCTATGGTTTTTTCAGTGAATATATATATATATGTATATATATATAATTTTTTTTCACTGAAAAAGCTAAAGGTTAAAGTAAAGTTATAGTTAGGTGAATTTGTCAGTGACAACATTAACATTTTGAACTAAAAAAATAGAAATGCACCGTTTATTGTTGGCAGAGCAAACTATAACTTTCGCCCCCACCATGAACTGCCTATGACCTCACATGACATCACTCATGACATGTTCTGTGACATAATTTATGACATCACTAATGACATCTCAAAAGACATCATTGATGGCAGCACTGATAAAATCACTGATGACATCATCCAATGAGTGTCTCAGTTTGTTTTATAGTTTACACAGTGGTGACTGACTACCATATTACTACTTTACATAATTTTGTATAGCCTGTGCCCAGCTAATGGGGGTAAGTGTTTACAAAAATGCATGTGCTCCAAATGCATCATAGGTGTATAGAGGCGATGAACACTATATAAATCTTTGCACTGAAGAGTAACTCTGGGTGCAAGTGACAGCATGTTCCACACAAGTTTTTATACTGCAGAAAACGTTTCCAACAGGGCATAGATTCTGCGTGCCACATCTTACAAATTGTAAGTAGCCTTGAGTTATTAGTCAGAACCCTCTTAGCATGACAATTTCTACTTAACCAGGTACTAACCTATGCACATGTGCTTGTTTTGCTTCAGAAGAGGGGCTATCTGTAAAGTTTTCATCACACTATGAAGGCTGCAGGTAGTATGAACTTTAGCACCTTGGTTATTTTCAGTAAATAGTTGCTCTTTGGACACGTTTTGCATAAAATGTATACTGTTCTTAGTAGATACTTTTTAATTCTCTGTGGTGTACTTCTCATGAAAGTTTCACTGTCTGCAAACAGAGTGGTACGGAGTAAACTCTCTCTACAAAGTAAACCCTGTTACCAGTACCCACTTTCTACTCATATTTGTAGTGTCTTTGCTATTATGCACGGTAGGACCTTCATGGTTCAGGGCGTACTCTAAACAGGAATTACATATTCTGTTGGGTGATGTCAAGGTGTGGTTCTGAAAGTTATGATACAATACGTGCAGAACTTGATCATATGTTGAAGAATAAAGACGTTTGTTACAGAGATATGTGTGTGGCGTGTTCATTTGCATGTTTTCGGGCTGGGGAAGATAACTGGTTCCCTGAAGAAACAAGGCTGCTCTCCCTGAGAGTTTGCAATGGTACAGCAAACTGCTCTTGCATGCCAAGTGTGCCCTATATTGATGCAAAGTGGTCTGCGGTTGGAGTATGTGGAGTCAAAGCCCCACTCCAGATGATATACGGCAATCGAAGAAGTTGAAGGCCCTGCAGAGGAGCACATCTGAAAAGCCCATCTAGTAAAGCTGACAGAAGAAATACTGCACAGCGCCATAATACAGAGGCAGCGATCATCAGGTACGAAAACGGAAACTTACTTACCAGCACAAGCAAGTAAAATGCTGTAGGACCTAAAAATCAGATGAGACGACCGGGCCCAAGCAATGAGGTATTACACGGAGAGGTTGCCGGTCCTGCTTTGCGTGCAGAATGCTCTCTGAACAGCACATAGTCTCAATGGCAACAGAAGGGAGCGCAAAGTATGATGTGGCTACATTCCTGAGGCCACCACCAACGTTTGACACAGCGATGAAACAGAACATTGGTGCCATGTGGACTGCATGGATTGAAACGTTCGATGATGTCATAGATGCGATAGAAGAAGACAATAAGAAATCATTAAATGTTTAAAAAACCTTGGTGGTGATGGAGTAAAAGAAGTGCTAAAGAAAGTCTCACAAACTGATGCAATATCTTACCAAAAGATAAAAGAAGCATTGGAAGCCAAATTCAATCCGATGTCGAATGTTGACTATGAAAGTTACATCTTCAGCAAAGCATGACAATCGTCTAGTGAAACGATGGATGAGTTTGTTGAGAGACTTGATGCACCTATCAAACACTGTAATTTATGTGACATTAATGATGAAGAAGCCATGCTCCTCAGAGTCATTAATGGCTGCCTTTCAGATTCCTTTAGGACATGCATGTTGAGAGAGAAACTCAGTTTAGAGAAAATGCTAATGCCTGCAAGGGCAGAAGAATGAGGAGATTGACAAGCTGCTGAGATGGTAGCCGGAACAGTGCATAATGAATCTACGTTGATCATGAAAAGCAAGCATTTGCTCAAAATAGATGCACACTAGTCGAGTTCTCCAAAGAAGAAAAAGTTATGCTTCCGATGTGGGTTTCATTACTCCATGAAGGTAAATGTCCAGCCATAGGACAGATATGCAAAGTCTGCGGGTAAGAAAGAAAATCACTTTGTAATGGTCTGCAAAGTGAATGAGAAGCCAAACGCGTCACAGCGAGAAGAGAAAATGGACACCAGAAAGTTCCAGGAGCATTCTCGCCATGTCCACAAGGCCAAAAGGCAACATCAGTTACGACAAGTAGAAACCAAGCACAGTCGATCATTGTCAAGTTCATCATATAAACTGTCTTTAATGCCATTATCAATCACTAACGAAGACAATGGATGTGCGTTGATTATATAGACTAAGAAATGACATGCACATGTAGGATTACCTGCTAGCAAAGAAGATCAAATGTCAAAGCAGAATCACCAAAAGTGACAAAATTCATTTGGACACTCCTAAAATTACATTAAAGGTGAATGGTTGACCCATAACCTTCATTATAGACAGTGGTGCATTGATTAACATCGTGCCAGTAGAAAGATTCAACAGCCGTTCTCCTGTGCCATGCCTTACTCTGTCGAACACAAAGGTATACACAAGGGCTGCTTCTAAACCATTACAGAGTCAAGGATCATTTGCAGCAACCTTGTGACATAAAACGATGTCAGTACAAGCACCAATTCATGTCCTTCAGGGAACTTCTTCTAGTGCACGCCTACTTAGCTTTGCCACTGCTGCTGACATGGGACTGATATCTCTCAACTACAACATCTGTGCTCATTCTAAAATTGTGAGTCAGTTCCCGTTGCTGTTTCATGGCTTAGGAAGACTCATGAAAATAGAAATGCAACTTCATATTAATGAGGACCTTCGCCCTTTTGGCCAACAGCACCACATAGTCACTTCTCATTTACAAGAATACTTTGAGAAAGAACTAGAAACACTGTTGAAGCATGACATCATTGAATGCTCCACCGTTCATACGCCGTGGGTTTCGTCCACAGTTGTGATGCCAAAAAAGGATAGTGGAGCAGCAATGGGCATTTTGTTGATATGCGCCAGTCCAACACATCAAGTATCGAGAGAGAAAGACATCCTGGTCTACACATAGCAGATATGATTATACAGCTGAACGGAGCCAAAGTCTTCTCTCGTCTTGACCTGAACAAAGGATACCATCAACAGGAGCTGAAAGAGAACGGTAGGTACATTACTAGTTTTTGGACTTATGATGGTTTGTTCAGATTCAAAAAACTGAGTTTTTGAGAATCTTTGACTGTGGAGATATTTCAAGATGTTATTTGCTGAGTAAATCAACCTTTTACACATGCTTTCAATTACAGTGATGACATACTGATTTTTGGGACAACCAAAAGGAGCATGACAAGGCTCTTACACAAGTGTGCCAATTACTTGCTGATGTAGATCTCACTCTATATGCAGCAAAGTGTGAGTTTCACAAAACCAAACTTAAATTCGTGGGCACATATTCTCTAATGGGGGAATGACCCCTGACCCGGATAAGGTGCAAGCACTGTCATCTACTTGCCCCCCACAATGTAACCACACTGCGAACCTTTTTCCACATGGCCAATTATTGCTCAAGGTACATCTGTGACTTTGCTTCAGTGAGTGCCCCATTGAGAGACTTAGCAAAGCAGAATGTCCCATTCTAGTGGTCTCCTGAATGCGACCAAAGTGTCAAAAAAATTAAAAAAATGATTTAGGATTCAAACTGAAATGGTCTATTTTGGCCCCTAGTTACATACTGAGATCACAGTAGATTCGAACCCGGTGGGGTTGGGGGCAATCCTTGCTCAACACATTGGCCATTCGAATGCCCAGAGACACATTGTGGCTTATGTCAGTAGAAAACTTTATGAAACAGAACATGGCTATTCTCAGCCGGAGAAGGAAAGTCTGGCTGTAGTATGGGCCTGTGAACATTTTCATCTGTTTTTATATGAGAAATGTTTCACTATCATCACAGACCACCATGCATTTCTCACTATCTTTGGTAACCCGAAAGCTAAGATGCCCCCTTTCATCAAGAGGTGGGGTTGCGACGGCAAGAGTACGACTAGGTGATTGTACACAAGCTGGGGAAAGATTAAAACCCTGCAGAATACTTTTCAAGACTGCCGCTACATCGCCACAGTTCAACATCCAAAGTGACTGAAGAGTATCTCAACTTCCTTGTGAGTCCCAGCATGCCAGCAGCTCTATCCATCGAACAGATTATTGCTGGTACTAATGCAGATAAATACATGCCCACCCTCAAAGACCTCATTACAATGCAATCTTTGAAGAAAAGTATTCAAACCTTTGATGATGATGTCGAATTCCAAAAATTCAAAAATGTTCAGGATGAGCTATATGTCTCATATTGAGAGGCTCGAGAATCATCATAACTGAGAGCATGAGCTCATTGAGCTAGCCCATGCAAGCCATTGTGGCATAGTAGCCACCTAAAGAGCCCTAAGAGACCGAGTGTGGTTCCCTTGCCTAGATGAATGATTTGAGAAAGAACTGAAAGCAGCCATCTTTGTCAATGTTTATCCACCAAGGTGACACAGCATTCATTGGCAATGTCTGATCTTCCTGTGCGCGCCTCGGAAAGAGTTGCGGTTGATTTCTTTGGGCCTCTAGGAAATGGATATTCTCTCATGGTAGTCATTGATGAATACTCACATTTTCCTTTGGTGGAAGAGTTTTTGTCTGCAACCTATGTCATAGCAATACAGTGGCTTGATGACATCTTTGCAGCGTGGGGCAATCCCGCTATTCTCAAATCTGATATAGGCCCGCCTTTCAATAGCAAAGAATTCAAGGAGTTCCTGTAAGACTCAATGTCAAGCATCAAAAGAGTACAAAATTCTGGCCCCAAGCCAATGGTGTTGTTGAACGATTATGGGCACTATCAAGAGGGTAATTCAGTAAGCATCGATGTAGGGAATCGATCTAAAACAAGCCATGTGTCAAGCCCTTTGAGCAAATTCTCAAACCACAACTGAAAGTCCTGCCACTTAGCTATTTGGGAGAGCCATTGGAACCAAACTACCACAATGGACATCGGACCGATCAATGAATGCAGATAAGATTCGTGTCACAGACACTTCTCAAAAGTGGAAAATGAAAACTTATGCTAATCAGCACCGATGGACCCAAGGAAATAGTCTTCAACAAAGGAGACTAGGCACTGGTCAAACAGAAACGGAACCAGAAAACAGACACTCCATTTCCTGTCAGCCATTTGAGGGTTGTAACGTTCAAAGGACACATGGTAACAGCGCATCATCCCGGAAAGTCCATCACACGGGACTCGTCACACTTTAAACATTTACCTCAATGTTCATCAGCTCCTGAGATCACGAGCAAGCAGATCCCACCTGAATGTCCAGATCACACATATGAGCCTGTGTCATCGGTGCATACTCAAGTTGCTTCTACACTACCTCATACTACCCAATCTGGCAGACCAATCCGAGTGCCTCAGCGATTCATTGAGGAAATATGATGCTAATGTTGTTTGTACTTTTTAATTATGTAGTGTCTTTGATATTATGCGAGTTTGGACCCTTGCTGTTCTGGGAGGACTCTAAACAGGAATTGCATAATCTGTTGGGAGGTGTTAAGGTGTGGTTATGAAACTATGCGTGAAGAACAAAGACGTCTGCTACAGAGTTCCATGTATGTTCATTTGCATGCTTCCAGGCTGGGAAAGACGGTACAATATCTACTTAATTTCTCAATCTAGGTTCAGTGACTGTCAGGAGTTTGTTATAGATAAAGAGTGTCTGTATTAGGGCAATAGTTATATAACAGGACGTGAGTATCTTGAGGAACTTGATGTTCCCTGAACAGATGTAAACAGACTGAACATTGTGTGCAGGATAGGTTCATAGTCAACATGAACTCAGCTACCAATGAAGTGCATGGTATAAGGTCAATGTTGCAAATAACACAAGCTTGCTTTACCTACAGGGGTTGTATGTATGATAGCAGTAAAGATGCTTCATATTATTTTTTGTACTTACTTTCATAGCTCTAATGGTATACCCATTTAAAGAGCAATGTGTACATAAGAGTCTTGGATGATGTCATCTGTGATGTCATCAGTTTTGTAATTTGAGATGTCATCAGCGATGTCATAAATGATATCATAGAACATGTTGTGAGTGATGTCATATGTAAGGTCATAAGCAGTGTATAGGGGGGCAAGTTATAGTTAGTTCTGTTAACTAAAACTGGGGAATTTCTGTGTTTTTTTAGTTCAAAACATTAATGTTGTCACTGACAAATACACCTAATTATAATGTTACTTTAACCTTTGTTTTTTTCAGTGAATTTCTAAGTTTTTTTTAAAGAAAAAAGATCTTTTTATCACACTTAACTATAACGTTACTTTAACCTTTTTCTTTTTTCAGTGAATTTCTAGTGTTTTTTTAATGTAAACTAATATTTAACTACCATACATAAATGCAACACCTTCATCGCAGCAGGTGATTCGCCTGCAGCCAACCCTGACATGCAGCCAAACCCACGCTGTTCACGACCTTCGGCCATGCACAGTGGGGGGCCCTTTGGCCAACCCCATAAAGGCAGCCAATCTGCGCATTGCCTTAGGTCATGCCTGTCAGGGGATTGGCCACAGGGCCTGACTTGCAACCAGGCCCTGCCGCTAACCTCCCGCATATAACCGAGCCCATGCTGCACACAGCCATCGGCCATGCCTGGTTGGAGGTTGGCAACAGGGCCTGGCCTAGGGTCAGGCCCTGAGGCCAACACCCCAAAGGCAGCCAACCCCACACTGCACATGGCCTTGGGCCATGCACAGTGTGCGGTTGGCGTCTCGGCGTAGCCCTGGTGACCCCATCCCCAGGGCCTTTTTAGGTTGAGCCTCGACCTGTTGCATCTTCTTCTATGGGCTCTGGCACACCCACCAATTGCCATTGGTTCTGTCATGTGGCATTTAGAAATGGTGCCTTGTTATTGGTGCATTTCTGTAAATGTGCCTCCTTTGTGTGCTTAGTTCTCTTTCCGACGATTTCACTCAGAGAACACTCTGTTTGGCCATCACACTGTACAGCGTGTGATGGCCCCTCCTCCCTCCTCCTGTATGAGCATTGCAGCCTGTACACAGCTTGGTCCCTTCCCAACTCGCTGCTTCCAGCTGCATTGGGCTTGTAAGTGCTCCTCGTTGTTGTTATGTTGGCCTGCCTTGTTTAGGACTTGAGCCCTGTGTACTTAGATGAATACAACACTTGTTAGTCTGAAACCAACTTGAATCAAACATATATATTAGAATGTTTCTTTCCGAACGTCTGATATAAAAGCACCGTAAAAATATTTTCCCCTTGCTAAACGCGTCTTTTGATGCTCGAAAACAGAGAGGTGTGTTTTTTGTTTTTTCCAACCGATGGAAATGCAAGAGTGACATCAAGTGGTCTTTTGTGGGAAAACATGCTATCGTTACATCAAATGAAACCAAACATCTGCATAAAGGCAAACATATTGTAAGTTATTAAGACTGTATTCTATGTGCAGCGCTCCTCTCTGGGAAGGCAATGGTGAGATCAGACTGACTAGTTCTGTTGCTTATGTAGCGACCATTTTTAAGAAATTCTGCTTTTGACATCGACATCATTTGTTCCATGATACGAAGGTCTTTTTTCTAGAATGCAAGATCCTCCTTCCTCCGTGCTCATACACACTCCTAGAATTGCAATGCCACCTTTCTCTCTTGCCCCTTCACAAAGGAAATAATAATCAATAAAACTATGAAGGTGCATTCCCTAAATACGTATGACCCAGTAATTTACTCACAACATGGTCATGCATGAGGTTATCTCAATACAAGTTTCAATTTGTACTTGTCATTAATATAATGTCTCCAAATGTTGATGCCCTATGAAACATATTTTGAAAATCCTTTTGATACCCACTTCAAGTACCCAAATAGATATTTTTTTATTGTCTCCGAAGCGAGCATACAAACCACCTAAAAGAATCCATTTTAATGGAAAAAATGTCACTATGAAATAGGCAAACATAATATATTTGACTGTTCTCAAAAATCTGATATTGAATGCTCTAAATGATAAATTGCAAATCAGGGGCATCAGATTTCTTGCCACGGTCTATACTGTAGTATTTATGTCCAGTAGCCGAGATGTCATTTCAGTTGATTTATTAAGTTTTGGTTACAAGTTGGTAAGATCATGTTAATCAGCCCCACCAGGAGCAGCCTGCCTGCTGCTCAGCCCATCCTCAACTGTCATCACACACACACAGGCACCCAAGCATTCCATTCCTCTCCATCACACCAACATTCCAAATAGAACACTCACACTGGCTGAGCAGCTAGGAACCAGGTACATAGGAACAGTATCAACACAACAACAGGATATCACATATCTTCTCCCCTTAAAATTGAAAATTAAATAAACAATACCAAAGGAAACAACTATGCACAACAATGTACAATTGAAGGAAATAGTTCAGAACCCAGGGATGCAAGGTAAAACACCAAATCACAAGAGGGAACGAAGACTAAACAAAGGAGGAAAAAAAGAATGAATAGATACACACGAAATATCACCCATCCTTCCCCTGTAATATTAAAAACAAATCGAAAAGATTCAAGAACGTTAAGCTCACAAGAACAAAGTGAGATACCACCACATGAAAAGACATGTGAAACATAAACTAATGAAAGATGCAAAAGAAGCATCCAAGCATGCACAGCAAGGCAGGGCAAAGCACTGTGTAGAGAAAACATGGGAGACACACACCCCCAGAACTCTATCACTATGGTGAACTACACCCATATATATACTCCTCATGTAAGGAACAACAATGAAAACTTTGAAGAAGGGACTGAAACCCAACTTGCCACCCCTCATGTAAGGGACAAAACTTGCAAAAATGGGACTGTTACCCATAATGCAAACTGTGAAGATGGGACTAACACCCATTAAGTCACCCCTCCTGTGAGGGTAAAATGACTTATCATAACCTCCCTCATGTAAGGGTTAACATTTTAGGGAAAGACCCCCATGAAGCCACCCCTCACGTAAGGGTCACATGACTTTCTGCATAAAAATGGGACTACAACCCATTACTTACGTAAAAGGGAGGTGACACCCCTTAAACCACCCCTCATGAAAGGGTCATGTGACTTACAGCGTGGACATGGGACTAAAACCCATTCCCATCCCTCAAGAAAGGGATACAGACATACAAAAACAGACCAAAACACTCCAAAAACGATGACTCCAAAGAGTGTGGTATTACAAACTACGATAATGAGTGACCACCACCCATAAAAACAATACGACCACCCTCCTGTAAGGGTCAGTACGAACACATACTGTAAGAAAATGGGCAGACAATACCCAAAAACAATCCCATGTAGGATAAGCAACATGCCAAGAAGCAACGTTTGGCCAGAACCAATAACGTTAGGACAACGTCAACACAGACATTGTAAATAACACAATGCAATAATACACTGTAGAACATGGCAAGATGAAAAACACCATGACCAATAGACAAAGAAAACTACGCCGGTGAGCGACCTCTCACCCGAGAAATGTTAATCTGGCTGCACACTGGTTACTGCAGATAAGTAGACACTGTCACAAGTTTTGAGACTCCAAAGTACTGTATGTTAAATGCTGCCAGCACAAATGAATTGAAGAGAAGCAGAAGCAAACTGAAAAGCTGCCACACGATTAAACGACACAGAGTACCTTTGTGAAAAATTGTGAAGCACGATCAGGAGTTGTGCACAATATCGTCGAAGAGAACTAGCCACTGGAGAGACTTCGTATCGAAAAACCAAACAATGATGACTGGGCTGCGGCGGCTGGAAAACGCGGCAAACTACAAATAAAGTTTGAAATGAACCTAGACTTGAAGAAATAATAAAAAAAACAAATGCGACACACATGCGTGAAATGCGTCGGAAAAGTGCTGCCAAGCTTGTAGAGAGTTGCCACCAACCCCAAGATGGTGGCACGCATTGGTGACGCTCGCCGGGTGGCTCAAAGCGCGTCCAAGGAGTTACGCGAGTGACATCACCTTCGAAGCTGCACGTCGTCACAGGAGATCCGTCAGCTGCTCCGCGCGACTCCAGGCCTGAGGTAAGCTGCGTGCGCATTAACCGGCTCGAGCTGCCACTTTAAAAATGCAGAAGGACAGTTTAACTGTCCAGGAATCATGGAAGTCTTGCGAGTGAAAAAAAACAAACTCACCACAAAGTTTGACCAACGGCTGATGAGCACCTCCATATGCCAGCACCAAGACCACTTTGAGTACGTTGACGAGCGTGCTTAGAATCTTTCATGCGTGAAAAGTAAATGCCATAAAAAAAAAAGAGTCCAGTGCCCAGTGTCTTCCCAAGACATGAGATTGTCACCGCACAACGCTAACAGTAAATCCCATTACCGCACTGGCATACATACTTCTAGATCGTATTGAAACGCCATTTGTGAGGCAATCTGAATTTTTTTTTTGAGTCTGATGTAGCACACAACTCTTGTTACTCTAAAGTCCAAATGATGTGATGTTGGTGAGCACAGCACGCCTGGGCTGTCTATTGTGAAGGACACTGGTGGGGCTGCGAGGCGTGATGCTCCAGTTTTACTTGTTTCTTGTGGATCCTGTTTCTTTTGTGTCAACACTTCCTCCTGGCAATGTACTTGTGCTGTCTGTGTGGGCATTTTTGAACCACTTCATCCTGGAACTGTACTGTGTGCTGTCTGCGACTGTCGTCTCTGTAGGCTCCTTCCACTTTGTAGACTTCTTTGACATGTCATCTTTAACTTCCTTAAGACCACTTGTAGAGCATGAGTTTGGCTCCAGATCGTTCATATCCATCACACCAACATTCCAAATAAAACACTCACACTGGCTGAGCAGCTAGGAACCAGGTACATAGGAACAGTATCAACACAACAACAGGATATCACATATACTGTCCAACATGATCTCCATATTTAACTTTGCTGTCTCAACAACGTAATTCCCCTGTTCCTGTCTTAGACAGTTCTGAACTTATTTGCAGTTTTGTATTTCACTACTTTCTGCTTGGGAGCTTTTTGTGAATTTCCTACCCTTACTGTTGTTTGATATTTTCTAATGTCACTTCTGAGACAGTCTGGATTGCGCCTGTTACAGGTCTAGATAAAGATCACAATATATCTCATGAAAAATTCTGACTTCTGGGCTACATTTATCCCCTGTCTGTTATATGGTCCAAACAAAAGAGTCTCTGGATTGTTTCAAGTTTTTCCTTCACTTTCTGGATTTGTGACATCCAGAACTGATGCAATAATTACCGTGAGATTTCCAGAACTGCTAACAAAAGTGCACACAAGACTTTCAAAAACTGCATTCGGTGCTTCATGCTTCATATGTAGCCTCCCAAACTGCACACAATACTCAGTATTCAAGATAAGTTTTACAGATCTGACCACTATAGTCCACATGAGAAAATAAGACTATTTACTCTATGTGGCCTCCCACAGGACCTGCAGTGCTCCTAATGTATCTGCCTGAATTTGATTCCTTACTTCAAAGTAGGCCTTTACAAGTGCACAATATATTCCAGAGCAGTCTAGTACTTGATCTGTGTTATCCAAAATATATACTCTACAACTGAGCAGAATACACCTCAATGCCTCAGGAACTAGTCACAGTACTTCACGCGACCTCCAGAAGTAAGCACACTACTCCAAATGTTGGCTCCGAAACAGCATTTAATACTCCAAGTGAGTCTTATAGAACTCGAAAAAAAATCATATGAGGTTTTTAGAACTGAATTCAGTCCTCAAATTGAAGCCTCTTTATCTAGATGGAGTATTCCAATAGAGGCATTCAGCTGGCCACAATGCTTCATATATAACCCAGATAACCAACAACTATAAGGCCCTGCAAATAGGTACACTACTCCTTAAGTGACTGCCAAGCTTTTCTTAGTATACAACATGGGGCTTGACTTGTGATTTTATTTTTTATCACATCTAACGGTTTCCATTCTCTTCATTGCTCAATCCCTTGTTTTATACCCAATTTATTCTGATGGTTTTCGGAAACATCATGAAAAATCTCTTTAAAAATACTCATCAGTGCTGACGTTATATTTCCATCTATAACTATCCTACGCATGCATCACCTCCAATCTTTTCATTCACTAATCGTCCAGACATCCATACATGTACTCATACACATATCCATCCATTCAAGCATTCATACAAACATCTATCATTCCACCAACCCATCCATCCTAAACTAGAGCTCTGCTTCTTAAATGCTCACATTATCTGGATGGGAACCACATAATTCCACTACACAACGCATACATCCACTCCATAACACATAAGAAATATTTACATTTACAACGCCAATAGGTCTAACTCTCATTTTATAAATTATTACTCCACTGCAAGCAAAATGACATAAGTAAAAAACATTGTCATTTACAACGCCAATAACTCTAACTTTTAAAAATGTGAGACCGGTTGCTTGCAAAAGCTTGTTTTTAAAGGGATGATTCGCCACGTGACCCCCCCCTTCCCGAGCCTCATTAGGTCCTGGGGACCCCATTCCCCAGGGCCGTGCATATAAGTTAAAAGGGGGAGCTGTGCAGTGCAGCGTTGTGATTGGTCTGAGCACTGTGACACGTCGCTCAGCCAGGGGCTGTAGGGGTGGGCATGTTCTCCATGCAGGCTGTAATGCAGCCTGCATGGAGAACCTTGAAGTGCGCATGACTGCTTTGGGCGGCCCGAGAGGGCCGACCAAACAGTCATTTCGCACTTGAGTGGGCAAACCACTCCACCTTTGCCCTGCTCCGTGAGCAGAGCAGCCCCGCCCACCATCCCGCCCGCAAAGGAAACATAACATGATAATACCTGAAAGTTATTATCATGTTATGTTTCATCTTCTCGCACTACTTGAAAGCAGTGGGGCGACGCTCCTCCGCCATAGCGGAGGAGCCGCCAATGGACCTCAAGCTATGTGTGCAGATTTACTAGTAACAACTTTACATGCATAAATTTACTCTTCGATGTCTCCAACCCCTTGTTTCAGGGGAAAACATGTAAATCTACACTCAGGTGAAAATCTAGACTCATGGGGCCTGACTCACAAATGTAAACTTATACTTTTGTGTAAATTTACTATTTATTTGGTATTCACATACCACAAATTTAATTTTACTAATAGTAATTTTACGACTTCAGAGATTCTACACTCATGGCGGCATTCTCCGCCCCGAGTGCAGAGTCTCCACAGTCGTAAAATTTCTATTAGTAAAAGTGAACACCTCGATTATGAATAGCAAACAAATTGTAAACTCACGCAAAAGCGCAAGTTTACCTTTGTGATTCAGGCAAACAGATGGTAAATAATAAAAAAAAGTGCAGATTTACACCAAAGTGCAAGTGAAATTTTACAAATGAGTAAATCTGCAGCCTAAAGGGACTTTTGCTTTATAAAAAGCTAATATTCAGAGGTGCGTAAAAACGCTGGCAGTGAAAGGTTTAAGGCAGAGACTCTGACACAGTTTTGGGCTATAAGGTGTATTCAATATTTGAACAGCTGCAGCAGCTTTATATTACCATTTTAGACAGTGATACGTGGTTGATTTTCACAGGAACTTAAAAGAACCTGCTGCTTTTGATTGGAGAAGAGATACAAAAGGGGATGATGGACGGAACGTTTGAGCCAATCAAACACTCACCCCCAGTCAACTGATCTGGGTTTAATCCATCATCATTCTTTAGCTCACTCCACCACCCCAGTTCAGACATGGCCATATGCAAATCAGTCTGACCCTGTGCCTCATGGGAACAGTCCAGCCCGAACTGCCAAGCCATGTCTTCCCTGGACCGGAAACAAGCATCCTAGGACCGGTTTCTGGCATTCCAGCCGTCATCAGCCAGGCTTGCTTGAATCCAGTGGCAAAGTGAGCAAGGGACCCACGTCTGGGCATACCCCCGCCAACTTAGGGCGAACAAAGCGATACAAAAGGGGATGATGGACGGAACGTTTGAGCCAATCAAACACTCACCCCCAGTCAACTGATCTGGGTTTAATCCATCATCATTCTTTAGCTCACTCCACCACCCCAGTTCAGACATGGCCATATGCAAATCAGTCTGACCCTGTGCCTCATGGGAACAGTCCAGCCCGAACTGCCAAGCCATGTCTTCCCTGGACCGGAAACAAGCATCCTAGGACCGGTTTCTGGCATTCCAGCCGTCATCAGCCAGGCTTGCTTGAATCCAGTGGCAAAGTGAGCAAGGGACCCACGTCTGGGCATACCCCCGCCAACTTAGGGCGAACAAAGCGATACAAAAGGGGATGATGGACGGAACGTTTGAGCCAATCAAACACTCACCCCCAGTCAACTGATCTGGGTTTAATCCATCATCATTCTTTAGCTCACTCCACCACCCCAGTTCAGACATGGCCATATGCAAATCAGTCTGACCCTGTGCCTCATGGGAACAGTCCAGCCCGAACTGCCAAGCCATGTCTTCCCTGGACCGGAAACAAGCATCCTAGGACCGGTTTCTGGCATTCCAGCCGTCATCAGCCAGGCTTGCTTGAATCCAGTGGCAAAGTGAGCAAGGGACCCACGTCTGGGCATACCCCCGCCAACTTAGGGCGAACAAAGCGATACAAAAGGGGATGATGGACGGAACGTTTGAGCCAATCAAACACTCACCCCCAGTCAACTGATCTGGGTTTAATCCATCATCATTCTTTAGCTCACTCCACCACCCCAGTTCAGACATGGCCATATGCAAATCAGTCTGACCCTGTGCCTCATGGGAACAGTCCAGCCCGAACTGCCAAGCCATGTCTTCCCTGGACCGGAAACAAGCATCCTAGGACCGGTTTCTGGCATTCCAGCCGTCATCAGCCAGGCTTGCTTGAATCCAGTGGCAAAGTGAGCAAGGGACCCACGTCTGGGCATACCCCCGCCAACTTAGGGCGAACAAAGCGATACAAAAGGGGATGATGGACGGAGCGTTTGAGCCAATCAAACACTCACCCCCAGTCAACTGATCTGGGTTTAATCCATCATCATTCTTTAGCTCACTCCACCACCCCAGTTCAGACATGGCCATATGCAAATCAGTCTGACCCTGTGCCTCATGGGAACAGTCCAGCCCGAACTGCCAAGCCATGTCTTCCCTGGACCGGAAACAAGCATCCTAGGACCGGTTTCTGGCATTCCAGCCGTCATCAGCCAGGCTTGCTTGAATCCAGTGGCAAAGTGAGCAAGGGACCCACGTCTGGGCATACCCCCGCCAACTTAGGGCGAACAAAGCGATACAAAGGGGATGATGGACGGAACGTTTGAGCCAATCAAACACTCACCCCCAGTCAACTGATCTGGGTTTAATCCATCATCATTCTTTAGCTCACTCCACCACCCCAGTTCAGACATGGCCATATGCAAATCAGTCTGACCCTGTGCCTCATGGGAACAGTCCAGCCCGAACTGCCAAGCCATGTCTTCCCTGGACCGGAAACAAGCATCCTAGGACCGGTTTCTGGCATTCCAGCCGTCATCAGCCAGGCTTGCTTGAATCCAGTGGCAAAGTGAGCAAGGGACCCACGTCTGGGCATACCCCCGCCAACTTAGGGCGAACAAAGCGATACAAAAGGGGATGATGGACGGAACGTTTGAGCCAATCAAACACTCACCCCCAGTCAACTGATCTGGGTTTAATCCATCATCATTCTTTAGCTCACTCCACCACCCCAGTTCAGACATGGCCATATGCAAATCAGTCTGACCCTGTGCCTCATGGGAACAGTCCAGCCCGAACTGCCAAGCCATGTCTTCCCTGGACCGGAAACAAGCATCCTAGGACCGGTTTCTGGCATTCCAGCCGTCATCAGCCAGGCTTGCTTGAATCCAGTGGCAAAGTGAGCAAGGGACCCACGTCTGGGCATACCCCCGCCAACTTAGGGCGAACAAAGCGATACAAAAGGGGATGATGGACGGAACGTTTGAGCCAATCAAACACTCACCCCCAGTCAACTGATCTGGGTTTAATCCATCATCATTCTTTAGCTCACTCCACCACCCCAGTTCAGACATGGCCATATGCAAATCAGTCTGACCCTGTGCCTCATGGGAACAGTCCAGCCCGAACTGCCAAGCCATGTCTTCCCTGGACCGGAAACAAGCATCCTAGGACCGGTTTCTGGCATTCCAGCCGTCATCAGCCAGGCTTGCTTGAATCCAGTGGCAAAGTGAGCAAGGGACCCACGTCTGGGCATACCCCCGCCAACTTAGGGCGAACAAAGCGATACAAAGGGGATGATGGACGGAACGTTTGAGCCAATCAAACACTCACCCCCAGTCAACTGATCTGGGTTTAATCCATCATCATTCTTTAGCTCACTCCACCACCCCAGTTCAGACATGGCCATATGCAAATCAGTCTGACCCTGTGCCTCATGGGAACAGTCCAGCCCGAACTGCCAAGCCATGTCTTCCCTGGACCGGAAACAAGCATCCTAGGACCGGTTTCTGGCATTCCAGCCGTCATCAGCCAGGCTTGCTTGAATCCAGTGGCAAAGTGAGCAAGGGACCCACGTCTGGGCATACCCCCGCCAACTTAGGGCGAACAAAGCGATACAAAAGGGGATGATGGACGGAACGTTTGAGCCAATCAAACACTCACCCCCAGTCAACTGATCTGGGTTTAATCCATCATCATTCTTTAGCTCACTCCACCACCCCAGTTCAGACATGGCCATATGCAAATCAGTCTGACCCTGTGCCTCATGGGAACAGTCCAGCCCGAACTGCCAAGCCATGTCTTCCCTGGACCGGAAACAAGCATCCTAGGACCGGTTTCTGGCATTCCAGCCGTCATCAGCCAGGCTTGCTTGAATCCAGTGGCAAAGTGAGCAAGGGACCCACGTCTGGGCATACCCCCGCCAACTTAGGGCGAACAAAGCGATACAAAAGGGGATGATGGACGGAACGTTTGAGCCAATCAAACACTCACCCCCAGTCAACTGATCTGGGTTTAATCCATCATCATTCTTTAGCTCACTCCACCACCCCAGTTCAGACATGGCCATATGCAAATCAGTCTGACCCTGTGCCTCATGGGAACAGTCCAGCCCGAACTGCCAAGCCATGTCTTCCCTGGACCGGAAACAAGCATCCTAGGACCGGTTTCTGGCATTCCAGCCGTCATCAGCCAGGCTTGCTTGAATCCAGTGGCAAAGTGAGCAAGGGACCCACGTCTGGGCATACCCCCGCCAACTTAGGGCGAACAAAGCGATACAAAAGGGGATGATGGACGGAACGTTTGAGCCAATCAAACACTCACCCCCAGTCAACTGATCTGGGTTTAATCCATCATCATTCTTTAGCTCACTCCACCACCCCAGTTCAGACATGGCCATATGCAAATCAGTCTGACCCTGTGCCTCATGGGAACAGTCCAGCCCGAACTGCCAAGCCATGTCTTCCCTGGACCGGAAACAAGCATCCTAGGACCGGTTTCTGGCATTCCAGCCGTCATCAGCCAGGCTTGCTTGAATCCAGTGGCAAAGTGAGCAAGGGACCCACGTCTGGGCATACCCCGCCAACTTAGGGCGAACAAAGCGATACAAAGGGGATGATGGACGGAACGTTTGAGCCAATCAAACACTCACCCCAGTCAACTGATCTGGGTTTAATCCATCATCATTCTTTAGCTCACTCCACCACCCCAGTTCAGACATGGCCATATGCAAATCAGTCTGACCCTGTGCCTCATGGGAACAGTCCAGCCCGAACTGCCAAGCCATGTCTTCCCTGGACCGGAAACAAGCATCCTAGGACCGGTTTCTGGCATTCCAGCCGTCATCAGCCAGGCTTGCTTGAATCCAGTGGCAAAGTGAGCAAGGGACCCACGTCTGGGCATACCCCCGCCAACTTAGGGCGAACAAAGCGATACAAAGGGGATGATGGACGGAACGTTTGAGCCAATCAAACACTCACCCCCAGTCAACTGATCTGGGTTTAATCCATCATCATTCTTTAGCTCACTCCACCACCCCAGTTCAGACATGGCCATATGCAAATCAGTCTGACCCTGTGCCTCATGGGAACAGTCCAGCCCGAACTGCCAAGCCATGTCTTCCCTGGACCGGAAACAAGCATCCTAGGACCGGTTTCTGGCATTCCAGCCGTCATCAGCCAGGCTTGCTTGAATCCAGTGGCAAAGTGAGCAAGGGACCCACGTCTGGGCATACCCCCGCCAACTTAGGGCGAACAAAGCGATACAAAGGGGATGATGGACGGAGCGTTTGAGCCAATCAAACACTCACCCCCAGTCAACTGATCTGGGTTTAATCCATCATCATTCTTTAGCTCACTCCACCACCCCAGTTCCAGACATGGCCATATGCAAATCAGTCTGACCCTGTGCCTCATGGGAACAGTCCAGCCCGAACTGCCAAGCCATGTCTTCCCTGGACCGGAAACAAGCATCCTAGGACCGGTTTCTGGCATTCCAGCCGTCATCAGCCAGGCTTGCTTGAATCCAGTGGCAAAGTGAGCAAGGGACCACGTCTGGGCATACCCCCGCCAACTTAGGGCGAACAAAGCGATACAAAAGGGGATGATGGGCGCAGACGTTTGAGCCAATCAAACACTCACCCCCAGTCAACTGATCTGGGTTTAATCCATCATCATTCTTTAGCTCACTCCACCACCCCAGTTCAGACATGGCCATATGCAAATCAGTCTGACCCTGTGCCTCATGGGAACAGTCCAGCCCGAACTGCCAAGCCATGTCTTCCCTGGACCGGAAACAAGCATCCTAGGACCGGTTTCTGGCATTCCAGCCGTCATCAGCCAGGCTTGCTTGAATCCAGTGGCAAAGTGAGCAAGGGACCCACGTCTGGGCATACCCCCGCCAACTTAGGGCGAACAAAGCGATACAAAAGGGGATGATGGACCGGAACGTTTGAGCCAATCAAACACTCACCCCCAGTCAACTGATCTGGGTTTAATCCATCATCATTCTTTAGCTCACTCCACCACCCCAGTTCAGACATGGCCATATGCAAATCAGTCTGACCCTGTGCCTCATGGGAACAGTCCAGCCCGAACTGCCAAGCCATGTCTTCCCTGGACCGGAAACAAGCATCCTAGGACCGGTTTCTGGCATTCCAGCCGTCATCCAGCCAGGCTTGCTTGAATCCAGTGGCAAAGTGAGCAAGGGACCCACGTCTGGGCATACCCCGCCAACTTAGGGCGAACAAAGCGATACAAAAGGGGATGATGGACGGAACGTTTGAGCCAATCAAACACTCACCCCCAGTCAACTGATCTGGGTTTAATCCATCATCATTCTTTAGCTCACTCCACCACCCCAGTTCAGACATGGCCATATGCAAATCAGTCTGACCCTGTGCCTCATGGGAACAGTCCAGCCCGAACTGCCAAGCCATGTCTTCCCTGGACCGAGAAACAAGCATCCTAGGACCGGTTTCTGGCATTCCAGCCGTCATCAGCCAGGCTTGCTTGAATCCAGTGGCAAAGTGAGCAAGGGACCCACGTCTGGGCATACCCCCGCCAACTTAGGGCGAACAAAGCGATACAAAAGGGGATGATGGACGGAGCGTTTGAGCCAATCAAACACTCACCCCCAGTCAACTGATCTGGGTTTAATCCATCATCATTCTTTAGCTCACTCCACCACCCCAGTTCAGACATGGCCATATGCAAATCAGTCTGACCCTGTGCCTCATGGGAACAGTCCAGCCCGAACTGCCAAGCCATGTCTTCCCTGGACCGGAAACAAGCATCCTAGGACCGGTTTCTGGCATTCCAGCCGTCATCAGCCAGGCTTGCTTGAATCCAGTGGCAAAGTGAGCAAGGGACCCACGTCTGGGCATGCCCCCGCCAACTTAGGGCGAACAAAGCGATACAAAAGGGGATGATGGACGGAACGTTTGAGCCAATCAAACACTCACCCCCAGTCAACTGATCTGGGTTTAATCCATCATCATTCTTTAGCTCACTCCACCACCCCAGTTCAGACATGGCCATATGCAAATCAGTCTGACCCTGTGCCTCATGGGAACAGTCCAGCCCGAACTGCCAAGCCATGTCTTCCCTGGACCGGAAACAAGCATCCTAGGACCGGTTTCTGGCATTCCAGCCGTCATCAGCCAGGCTTGCTTGAATCCAGTGGCAAAGTGAGCAAGGGACCCACGTCTGGGCATACCCCGCCAACTTAGGGCGAACAAAGCGATACAAAAGGGGATGATGGACGGAACGTTTGAGCCAATCAAACACTCACCCCCAGTCAACTGATCTGGGTTTAATCCATCATCATTCTTTAGCTCACTCCACCACCCCAGTTCAGACATGGCCATATGCAAATCAGTCTGACCCTGTGCCTCATGGGAACAGTCCAGCCCGAACTGCCAAGCCATGTCTTCCCTGGACCGGAAACAAGCATCCAAGGACCGGTTTCTGGCATTCCAGCCGTCATCAGCCAGGCTTGCTTGAATCCAGTGGCAAAGTGAGCAAGGGACCCACGTCTGGGCATACCCCCGCCAACTTAGGGCGAACAAGCGATACAAAAGGGGATGATGGACGGAGCGTTTGAGCCAATCAAACACTCACCCCCAGTCAACTGATCTGGGTTTAATCCATCATCATTCTTTAGCTCACTCCACCACCCCAGTTCAGACATGGCCATATGCAAATCAGTCTGACCCTGTGCCTCATGGGAACAGTCCAGCCCGAACTGCCAAGCCATGTCTTCCCTGGACCGGAAACAAGCATCCTAGGACCGGTTTCTGGCATTCCAGCCGTCATCAGCCAGGCTTGCTTGAGATCCAGTGGCAAAGTGAGCAAGGGACCCACGTCTGGGCATACCCCCGCCAACTTAGGGCGAACAAAGCGATACAAAAGGGGATGATGGACCGGACGTTTGGGCCAATCAAACACTCACCCCCAGTCAACTGATCTGGGTTTAATCCATCATCATTCTTTAGCTCACTCCACCACCCCAGTTCAGACATGGCCATATGCAAATCAGTCTGACCCTGTGCCTCATGGGAACAGTCCAGCCCGAGTGCCAAGCCATGTCTTCCCTGGACCGGAAACAAGCATCCTAGGACCGGTTTCTGGCATTCCAGCCGTCATCAGCCAGGCTTGCTTGAATCCAGTGGCAAAGTGAGCAAAGGGACCCACGTCTGGGCATACCCCCGCCAACTTAGGGCGAACAAAGCGATACAAAGGGGATGATGGACGGAGCGTTTGAGCCAATCAAACACTCACCCCCAGTCAACTGATCTGAGTTTAATCCATCATCATTCTTTAGCTCACTCCACCACCCCAGTTCAGACATGGCCATATGCAAATCAGTCTGACCCCTGTGCCTCATGGGAACAGTCCAGCCCGAACTGCCAAGCCATGTCTTCCCTGGACCGGAAACAAGCATCCTAGGACCGGTTTCTGGCATTCCAGCCGCCAAACTGATTTGCATATGGCCATGTCTGAACTGGGGTGGTGGAGTGAGCTTAAAATGATGAATTAAACCAGATCAGTTGGCTGGGGTGGTGTTTGATTAACTCAAGCGTCCGTCACCATCCCCTGTCGCTTTGTTCGCCTGAGTTGGCGAGTACTCTGGCGTCGTCCTTCACTGCCGCTGAATTCAGCGAAAGCCTGACTGATAATGCGTGATCCTAGGATAAGGAAGACATGGCAACTGGATGTTCCCATGAGCTGGAGTGAACTGTTTACGCCTGGCCATGTCTGAACTGGGGTGGTGGAGTGGTGGGGGTATGATGATGGATTAAACCCAGATCCGAGGATTGACTCAGCGGCGTGTTTGATTGGCTCAAGCGTTCGCGTCCCAACTATCATTCCATTGCCTAAGTTGGCGGTATATGACGTGGTCCATACTCACTTGCCACTGGACTGTAAGCCTGGCGGCAAACTGCAAATCGGTTGATCCGAAGATGGCGGCAGTTAATTGTTCCCGAGGCGATTTACGCCTCTGACTGGGTGGTGGGTGGCCAAATGATGATGGATTAAACCAGATCAGATGACTGAAATTGATGTTGTGCATCGTCCAGCTGTTAAGCCTGAGATTGGGGCTATACTGACGTGAATTCACGCTGCTTTACTGGATCAAAGCGACAAATTACCGAAGCCGTCTAAGTCTTGTTTCACGATCGAAGATATGTGAATGAGACTATTCCCATGAATACCGTATTTGCATATGTCCAATGTCTGAACGGGGTAGATGGTAAAGCTGTTGATGGTTGAAGCCCGAATCAGTGACTGGTGGTGTTTGACAACCAGCGTTCCGTCCATCATCCTTTATGTAAGCTGATAACCACCAACGAATATCTTAGGCATCAGTCCCTGCCGCTGGATCAGCAAAACGTGGCGACTGGCTCAAAAGCCCATTCCCAGGATGCTATTTCGGGCGAAAATTACATGTTGGCAGTTGAGCTGTATGAACTGTTGCATGGCATGTCTGGGCAAATTATTAGTATTTAAGTGATGATGGTCAAACGCAGATCGAGCCTGGGAATTGGTGTTTGGTGATCCATCATCCTTTGCCTCTTTGTTAAATGGTGGCGGCGTCCCTTGCCGCTGCCGCTGGGCCTGTGATGGCGGCTGAAATGCCTTCTAGGATAACGTCCGAAGCGGCTGGCGGCCGAACTGCGTTGTTCCATGGTGTCAGGCTGTTGCATGGTATGTCTGAACTGGTGATGAGTGACTAAATGATGATTGGCTAGTCGGTGACTGGCGGTGGTGTTGTTGACCAGCGTTGTCATCAAATGCCCCTTTTTGTAACACATTGGCGGCGTGGCAGTCACCTCGCACCGCTAATTCAGCTGGCCTGACTGACTCAGATACCGAAGGCGACGAGATGCGTTTCTGATCGGAACGTAACGGCGAACCGATACATGAACAATTGTTGCATATGAATGTCTGAACGGGGTGGTGGAGATGAGCAGAGTGATGATGGATTAGGCAGATCGTGACGGGGTGGTGTTTGTTGGCTCAAGCGTTCGGTCGTAAATCCCTGTAAACTGTTAGAGGTGGCAGTATAGCGTGGACCACCTGCGGATCAAGCAGAAGCCTGATGACGATGGTGATCTGGGATGCTGTTTCGGTCCGGTTGACTGTTTACAGCGAAGTCGGAACTGTTTGCACTTCAATATTATTGGGAGTGGCAAGAGTATTGATGGATGAAGCCCAGATCGGGCGAGTGTTTGTTAATCAACGATCACGCTATGAAACGCGATTGCCTGGGCGTATGCTGGGCGTGGTCACTGCTTTACCACTGGTCAAGCGAAGCACCCTGACGAATGCCAGAGGCGATACAGGATGCTGTTTCGGTCGGCGTTCGGCGGACTGTTTATGAGCTGGAATATCGAACTGATGGCCATGTCTGAACGGAATGGCTAAGAGGCTGTTAGTTGTGATCCGGTTGACGGTGGTGTTTGTTGTGGCGTTCGTCCATCATCCTGTGCTGGCTGTTCGCCCTGCGCGGGGGAGCGACTGCTGCCGCCTGGGTCAAGCGAAGCCTGGCAGCTGATGGCGGCACAGAATGCCGAGCGATCCTGAGATCTTTCGGTCGAACGGCGGCGGATGTTGAAGTACGAAATCGAACGTTTACATATAGCCTGTCTGGGCTAGTGATAGCGGTGGTGTTTGTTGTCAAGCGATCATCATTTTGTATCAAGCATTACTTTGGCGTGAGTCCCTTCGCACCGCGGACAGCAGGCACAGCGGGACGATCTGGGACTGCCGAGGCATGGCGGCGGCGGATATTACATGAACGAATCGTTTGTTACGCCTGATATGTCTGAACGGAGTGGCTATGATGGATGAAACCCGATCGGTGACCGACTGAGGCGATTGTCCAGCGGTCGTCGTCGTCGCGCCAAACGTTAAACTAGATTGGCGGCCGCTGCCCAGGCGTCCCCGCTGCTCGCTGCCTGAAGCGGCCTGTAGATACCGAAAGCCCGGATGCTTGTTCGGTCAGGAAGACGGCGGCGGTGAGCACAGCCTATTCCCATGAGCTGCGGGTCAGACTTATTACGCGCGAAGCCTGTCTGGGCTGGGTGAGGTAGGTGGCTAAAGTGATGATGGTGCGCCAGTCGGCGACGAGTAGTGACAAGCGTTCGTCCATCATCCACACAACTAGTAAACGTTAAGCCTAGATTCGTCTGGGCGATTCACTACTGCCGCCAATTCGCTGAACGGTCTAGAATGCTTGTTTCGGTCAGAAGAACCATCGTTTGGCGGACCAGACATTATGGCTGAATCAGACTGTTTTACGCATTAATGTCGACAGGGTGGTGGTGAAACAAAGAATGATGATGGTGAAACCCGAATCGGTTGACTGAAGTGGTGTTTGTTGGCGTTCGTCCATCAAATCCCCCTTTGTATCGGCTTTGACCCTGGCGGGGTATACTTAGGCGTGGGTCACCTTTCGCTGCCGCTGGATTTGGCTGGCGTGGCGACCGATGCCGAAGCGTCTAAGTTGCTTTGTTTCGGTCGAGGAAGGCATGGCGACGTATTCCCATGTTTACGAGTCAGCATTGTTACGCAGGCTGGGAAATATTCAGATGGCTTAAATATTGGATTAAACAGATCGGTGACTGAATTGTGTTTTAAGGTAACGTTCCATCATCATCCCCTTTGTATCGCTTTGATTGGAGAAGAAGCACCATTTCTTGACATCTTTAAAGAAAATTGAAGAACACAGCACTATACCATAAAACATAACGTTATGGGGCATAACATACCAAAACATTCAAAGCTGAACTCAACAGAACAAGCGCAGTACAACACAATACAATACTAATGTGCATAAACATAATAGCATAAAAAAACACAACACATCACTGCCACATAAAAATGCAACAGTACAAAGATGCAGAAATATCTTTTTTGTCACATATCACCTACACAAAATCTGCTATCATGAAACGGTGGTAAAAGGTGTTTGTTTACATGGAGCACTGTGTTATAGAACACCAAGGACATACAACAGTGCTAGGCAAAAATGTTTTGTGATCACAGCATCATAACAGAATACAAACAGAAACATTACTTAAAATAACATACCAACATAACACAACAGAACACAACATATCACAACTTGGCATAATATGACATTATGAGCCCCCTCTCTGTTGATAATATCGCCTTTGCCCAAGCAGAGTTTTTGTACATTTTGGAACATAATTTTTCCAGTATTGCTTAACTTTTGTTTGTAATGGAATCCAGTCAAGCTGGAAAATATATATATTTTCTATCTGCAGCTTTATTTTTTGCAGAGTTTTTAATGCACAATTGTGTATTGTATAATTGAATAACAATAAGGCCCTCATTCTACTTCTCGCGCTAATTTAAATGAGGAAAAGCTTCTCGTGTGATTTACGATACCCTGGGGTGAGGTATTTGGCAGCTGCGCATTTACTGCACCGTTCCAAGGTTTGTATAGTTGAATGAGTGATAAAGTCACAATTGTGCATTTGTTCCCAATCACAAGGTGCAGTAACATGGAATGTGCGTTATTTGACCTCGTGACTTATGTTAGGTTTCACCCTTGCAAATATCAGGTGGACAATTTGCACCTTTGTTTGAGCATGAACTGCAGTTTGAACCCGAAAAAGGATTTGTATGCCCTTTGGAATAAGGGCCACACTGTTTTTTGAGAAGCCTGTCTAACAACGAACCATTAGTGTAGTACTTAGGAAAGATGAATGTAAAATAAGTTGTTTCAAGAGTCACAATTTTTATTTAAAAGTGGCCAAACTGAAACCTCTAACCTTCTTGAAGTTGCAACGTTTTCTATACACCTTCATGAATGGTGCAAAGCATGCTTTGCAAACTTCGCAAACCTCTAATAACGTATGCCACTTTAGACCCAACCCTTATGCCCTCATTATGAATGACCTGCTTTTTCCAATCCCTGCCCTGTTTACCCAGGGATGAGAATCCCATGTTTTTGGTAATTCTCACATTCCTCACAATTTTCCACCAGTAAATTTCAGCAGATCATACCTGTCAAATTGTATCGGGGAAGGGGGGGGGGGATATTTCCAGTAGGAATTGGTACGCTGTATTTGTACGTGAAAAGCACCAAAATCCACGTTATGCCCCATTTTAAAGAGTTTAACATCTAATAGCAAAAAAGTAGCACATTCTACACCGTGATACTCAGAAAAAGGGCCTTAGTAGTGTAAGATTACAGGTAAATGTAGCCAAATGTTCACTGGAAAATGGAAAACAAATGCATGAGATAGGTATTAAATAATGTAGGTGACAAATCAGCTGTTTGTTTGCTGAACCTTCCATGCAAGGTATGATGTTGCAGTAGTTCAGAAGTTACACATGAACATATTTTTAGATTATGAGTTATCAGAAACAACATGGATTTTTTCAGGTAGCTGTAGGATGAAAGTTCCCAACTGACTTCATCAGCTGTCCTCTATCTCCTATTTTCCAAAAATACCTTTAGGTTTCTCCTTCTTTAGCTCAGGCTGAGGGCGTTCCTGATCCCGGGGGCGTGGGGGGATGCTAGGTACAGATCGAGTTCGCAGTGGACTCAATCGTTTTGCCCTAAGATACAAAGGACACTAAACAGGTCTTGCCACCCCCTTGTCTTGAGTACATAGCCTCCATAGCCATTACTTTACAGTCATGACACTGACCAGAAAAGGTCCTGCTCAGTGTTTAGAGTTAATGTATGTGCTGCAGATGAGAAAAAGAAACTCACAGACCTCACCTGCATCAGCACAGTGCACAGAATAGGATCATGACATATTCTCCCTCATCCTTGTTCTTTTGTCTGCTGGGCATTTTTGAAGACAATAAACAAGTGCTTCCACCACACGAGCTACCTGGAGAATGTACCTGTCTGATATTACAAAGGCACCTGCTATCACAGTGTATTCTGGGAAGCAGGTTACACCTGCCCTATCCAGCTTCCTCTATCACTAGAGAAAAGCTCTCAAAACAGACTTGTACAAATTTGAATTATTCCAATGCAATTAGACTAACTGGCAACAGGCTTTTTCCCACCACACCAAAGACAATTTCTCAATGAGATGAAAGGAGAAAAACTGTAGGCTGGATCCGCATTTCAACTCAGAGAATGTCAACATTGACATACAAGTTCACAGGCACTATTGTAGTGCTTTTTGAACATGGATCTTCATGGTGCCCATTTCTTTTTAGGTTGGACTAAGCAAGGCACCCTGCTGTACATCTGTTGGACTGTCTGGAATCTGATCTTGCCTGCATAGAAGCCCTGGGCAGCCCAAGGAGTTCAGAGGTGTGAACACACAGCACCAAACAACCCTGCCCTTCTTTCTCAAGAGAATGGAAGAGGGCTGCCAAATGGCTACCAACTGGGGGTGAGCTGAATGGTGCCTGTTGGAAAGCACAATCTCCCCCATGTTAATTTTTGTTTGCATCAAACTTTAAGCGGCCTGCCATTGCCATTTCCTGGTAACTACTAAATTCGTTTTTCACTACTGGGAAGCATACTTCCCCTTGATGATAACATTAGGTTGCCTTATTATATGTAATAAGTGCTAACTTTTGAATGAGAACAGGTAAACGTTTCATGTTTGTTGTCTGAGAAACTGTAATTTAGAACCCTCTTTAATGGGAAAGTCGGATTTTAAGATACAATTTTGAAAATGCCACTTTAAGAAAGTTTTTTTTTTTTTCCTTGTTCCTGGGTCAAATGACTGGGAGTAGTTGTCAGTTGGACTTTGTTTATTCCTCAAAGAGAGCCACACAAAAGAGGGATTAGGTATGCCTGGTTGGGCCATCACTGGCGGGATGGGTGTTGACAAAGGAATTGTTCATGCAGCCAACTTGGAGCCAGGGCAAGGGAGGTAGGAAACTTGAAACACTTCAAAAGGAATTCTCTAGAAACCTCTCCTACTTGGCGGGACACCTCCAAGCGCAAGTTGGCGGAATTGATGACAAAGAGGTGAAAACTCACCTTTTTTGGGGGTCCCACCACCTAATCTGTCTTGAACATCATTGTCCAGGTTCTTCCTGTGCCGCTGCTACTTGCCCACGATGATCAGCCACCCCATTGTAGCCAGAATCTATGGTCGGCTTTTGTGTTGGATGTGGATGTACATTCAATGTGTGTAAGTTGTTGTTGTGCAATGCTATATGTAACAAAAATGGGCAGTACACATTACCTACATGTCCATTTTGATAGATTCACAACTTATATGTGTACTGAGATAAAAATAAGTAGTACTTACCTTTCTCCACACCACCATGGCCTCACTCCATCAGGTCTCCGCCGCCAGGACACCGCCAGCACAAATGGAACATCTAAATTGGCTCAGCGAAATCCCGCTGGCTTGATGGCGACAGAGTACTGTTAGGCAGCAGAGAAGACAGCTGCTGCGGTGGTCTCCTATCTATTGCTGCAACATCTAAACATGGCAAGCATATGGCCGTCAGCTTGACGGAGTACTTGTGAGCACCACTGCGGGGGGACGGTGGTAGTGCCGCCAAGATCTGAATCAGGCATTGAGTTCAAATGTAGAAATCTTCACAACGGCTTCGTCCAGGTGCTCCCCGACGACAATGCCTCTTCCTCGGACACCCCCTGCAATCCTGCCCCACTGAACTTTACCTTCTCAGAGCATTTTTACTGAAATTTCTTCCAAGTCCGATGGTAAGCAGTGACCGGGACCAATCCACTCATTGTATCGGAGACACGCTCCTTCGTGGTTGACCATACGTTTCGACTTTGATCTGGTCTTGCAAGACTAGATATCTGTGGTTGGCACTTTGGTCTTTTAGGTGCTAGCTTTTACCTTAAACTCTATATATAATTTACTCTATTTTTCTACATTGGTGTGGGATTTTTCTTGTGCTGTTTTTTCACTTTATTACTGTGTGTGTGTTGTATAAATACTTTACACATTGCCTGAGTTAAGCCTGACTGCTTTTGTGTCAAGCTACCAGATGGTTAAGAACATGTTAATTTATTGACTTTTGTCGTTCCCCTTGATTGGGATTGTGGCTGTTGCTTGAGCAGGGTTAACACCCCACTCAACCAACAACTCAGTTTCTTCCTATATTGGTTGACTTGGTTGAGGAGAGGGGAAAGCAGTGCCTGGCTGGTTGTATTTGTCTGGTTGTATTTTTAGGGAGTTGGGCAAAGATAGCATAGATGTGCATTGCCACATTGGGGGAATGGACTGATTAGTGCAAAACAAAGATTTATTAAGAATGACACAATGATACAACAATTTTAGGTGACTATACCTGCCAAAATTGTCTTAATTTTAAAAAAAACATTTTGGGGGATTTCTACCAGAATATTGAGTATTAAATAGTAAATTACAAAAATATTGTGACCAGAATATCGACTCCCAAAATATTGTGAAGGTAGAGCACATAAAGGCAAGTTTAGGTGTACTATAACTCCATATGTGTAGCATATCATGTGTGTGTGTGTGTGTATACATCTCCAATGTAAGTAGAAGTGGAGTTAAGAATAGTACATCTTTGTTTACCCACATGTACTTACTTCACATTATTTTTGTAGTCAATGTTCTGATCACAATATTTTTATATTTCAATATTTTTGCATTCCATATTCTGACATACAACCCTATAGCCAATTTACATTAGTCATTTTAAACTATCCATCTAAAGAGGTGAAGTCCATTCATGTTTCATTCACTAAGCCGAGGTTCGGGGATGCTGCCCTGTTACATCTGCATGGTCACAGCTGTGCTCATGCCCAAAAAAGTCCTTAATGGGGATGAGTGTAACACGTACAGGCCAATCTGGCTTCTTAATAACAAAGCAAAAATATTAGCCTTACACTTCACACAAGTCATATCAACGTTAATACACTCAAATCAATCTGGCTTTATGCCAGACCGGAGCACCTGTCTCAGCTCTTTGGCTGTATGTAATATACTAAAAGTCACCCCAACTTCTAAGTGGTTCTATCCAGGGGCGTAACAATAGCCACCGCATCCTCCACTGTGTGGGAGGGTGAGCTCCGGGGACCCCCTCCAGCACTGTACAAGGACCTCAGAGCTCCTGACTGGGTCTGGATTATGGGGGCCCCCTCGATGTACTTTGCAGGTGGACCCCCTCAAGTTTCGTTATGCCACTGGTTCTGTCCCTAGAGGTGGCTAAGGCATTTGATACAATGGAATGGGCATTTATGTTTGTAGTTCAGAGATGTATGGGCTTTGGCCTTCACTATGTGGTCTGGGTGGATCTGCTCTGTAATGGACCACTGGCGAGAGTTGGGGTGAATGGTACATACTTGAAGCTCTTCGGCCTGGAAAGAGCAACAAGGCTGGAGTTGCTATTATCTCCAATGTTTTTCGCCCTACTGCTTGAACCCCTTGCCTGCTGGGTACGAGGAGACACCCTAGCTTGTGGGGTTCGGATGGGAGAAACATGGGAAGAGCATATCTCTCTGTATGCGGATTATATCTTCCTCTATTTAGTGAACCTAGAGTTGCCTGTAGATCGCTTGTTGCAAATGGTGAATCTAATACGAAACTACTCTGGCTTGTGCATTAATTGGGAGAAATCAGTACTGTATCTATTATCAGGTCGACTTTCACTGAGAACCCTACAGCATCCCATTACAATTGACAGGGAGGGAATTAAATATTTAGATATATACATCAACATAGATCGTGAGGAGTTCTTTTGCGAAACTTCTATACATTCCTTGACAAATTCCGTAATGATGCCACACACTGAGGAGGCTGCCATTGTCTCTCCTGGGAAGGGCCGCAAATCTTAAGATGATTGTTTTACTTAAGTGTACCTATATACTCCAGAACGCCCACCACTGGATACCAGCGGAGTTCTTCAAATGGGTGGAAACTGTGATAAGGACATTGCTCTGGGATTGGAAGCTGGCTAGAAGTGCACTTGGGAAAATGGTCAGGGGGGCTTATGAGGGGGGAATTACTTTTTCAGACATTCAACCATATTCATGGGCCTCTTAGCTAGTCACAATCAATGAATGAGTCTTCGCTTTCTCAGATGAGTCCTCAATAGGAGTGGACAGACATACGATGGGGCCCAGGGGTATATCAGGTCGCATTAAATAAGAGCAGGAGTTGGATATTCACTTCCCCCACATACCAAGCCAATTGATCAAATAATTGCATTGGTTAAATTGGGATGGAAATGCTGACAAGGGAAAAGCCACTGTGGAACAGTCATCTCTTACGGGAGGTGGAAATACTATGGTGTTTGCAAAATCTCTCATTCTGAGTTTCCTTTGGTAAACTGTAAAGGAGATACATTTCCCTATTACGGCTGCTTTAAAGGAAACCCATGTTGTAGCATATGTGACCTAGTCTAATTAAATGTCTAGAAAATTGTCCTCAATGCATTGTGTGAGTTCTTCTCTAAATAGTCAATCTCAGAGCCCGGAGGAGGGTAACCTCCAAATAAGACAATGGGTCTCTCTATAGTTTTGTAAGTCTATATGAATGGGAGCATTGTCTGAGACAGATATAGAGCCTTTCTCTGCTAGAGTCATCTCAGAATCTAGGGCATTATTAGCCGAGACGTAGTCAATACACGATTGTCATTGATGTACGTGTGTGTGAAATATGTATACGTTGTCTGTCAAATCACCCAGCTCCATCTCTTCCAATGTTTTCTTATTACTTGAGGAGTAGCCTCCACCTGTCTGCTGCCCTTATGTGTTTTGGCCTTTCCCAGATCCCATACAGCTTTAAAATCTCCCATAAGAAAAATGTCCCCTCTTGCAAAGCTTGCCACTGTCCCAAGAAAATTCCCTGAAAATTCCCTGACAAGGTGTCCTGTCCTACGTTAGGGGCACATGCATCAAAGTTTGTTTTTGCGATTACCAAATAGCGATTTATAAGAAATCGCTATTTGGTAATCGCACTAATGCAATGCATCAAAAGGATGCAAATAGCGATTATCTAATTGCGATTCCTTAAGAATCGCAATCGCAATTAGGGAATCGCTATTTGCTATTGCGACTCCATTCTTTCCTTTGGGCCTCCAATTGGTAATCGCAAATTAGGTAATGCAAAGGCAAGGGTGCCCGGGGGCCTAAGGCCTCCCTGAGACGCCCCTAACACAAAACAAGTGCACATGTAAGGCACACACATGTCCTAAGGGCACATGGTACTTTGAAAAATGCGGTTTTGTGCATTTTTCAAAGTATGCCCACATTAGCATCAACTTCAAGTTGATGCTAATTAGCATTTCCTAAATGCACAGTTTGCATTTAGGAAAGGCTACATGCATCGGCAATAGGGGATCGCAAATTGCGATTCCCTAAATACATTCGCAATTTAGGTAATCGCAAAAAATTGTGATTACCTAAATTGCGAATGCCAAAACCTACATGCATAGGAAAAGGCCTTTTTCCATCCGGAAACGGGCCGATTCTACGAATTGGTCCGTTTGCGAACTGGAAAAGACTTGTTGCATGTGCCCCCTAGATATTAGCAGTCGCTAATAATTTCGTATTTATATAGCCCCTAAGTAACAAATAGCTGCCATCCTTATCTAGTTTCTTATCTTCACAGATAAAGTACAGCCCTTTCTTCACTAGAAGTGGCACACCATTGCGTTTAGAATGCTCCGAATCACAATATGTAGTGGGGTACCCAGTATATTTCTGCTCTAGTCCATTCTTTTTAAGAGCGTTTCCTGAATGACCAAATGACTCGTCTCTTAATAGGTAAATTCATCCCCTTGACATTAAGTGATGTAAATCGCATACTGAATTGGCGCTTAGACCCCACTTAACTTAAAAAAGAATAAACATTTAATATTTACTGTGTGGTACTGGAAAAATTAACACAATCACAAAAATGTTGTCTACTGTCACACTTTGCCCAAAGCAGGATATATCAGAAATAAAAAGCACGGCTGTCGCAATGAAAGCATTGTTATTGACATTTATTCTCAGTGTAAATGCAAACTTAAATAATGTGCATATTTGGAGTGACACAATCATTTAAGAAGATAGTGAGGCTGAAGGTGTGAAATCACTGACGTGCTAGTTCGTTAAACACGTATGTTTGCCACAGGCAACGAAAAGGTGCAACAATAGTGAATAATTAAGTGCAATTGACAGGGCAATTGTCTCCCTGACCAGAAGCCTATAAATAAGCGGGCAAATGTAATGATTTCAGGATCTCTGGCAAGTAACCTGTTAGAAAGCACACACACTTTTTAGTGCTAGCCGATCGCCCTTGGTGTAAAGGACAACATCGAAATCTTCCAAAAAGCGCTACATTTACGTTTAACGCTCTGCTGTGCCGTGTTTAAGAAAACCTATTGCCAAAATAATCTGTTTTTATAGAACACTTGCTTTTGTATTATTGGCGTTTCTCTGTGCGGCGTAAATTAAAATAAATAGTATTGAGCACAAGTCACATTAAACAAACAAATATAAAAGAATGTTCCCGTTCTTACCTTGTCGTCTGCAGAATTAAAGTGTTAACTAGACAGGAAACTGGTGCAAAGGGAAGTGTCAGCTCTGCACATGATGCCATTACGACATGTACCCGCGGACAGTCGGAGCTGTACCAGCGGGCTTAGGAATGACACGGAGTCAGCTGTCTAGGAATGAAACTAAACATCACCTCTGTGCGCGAGGAGTTGTCAAAAAGGGATTTCTATTTTTTTTTTTTTAAACAAAGTTATCCCTACAGTATCAATGCGAGCTGAAGGCCTTATTTTTTAGGGGATTCTCACGGGGCTATTTACAAAGGTAAGTTACACCTGTGAAAAAGTTACACTCATAACTTTATTCCTACACTTATGGGTAGCTTTACTACTTTTGTCTGTTCACCATTTACAAGGGTAAGGTTCTTCAAAAGTGT
Source organism: Calotriton arnoldi (assembly GCA_963921515.1). Classification (NCBI taxonomy): domain Eukaryota; kingdom Metazoa; phylum Chordata; class Amphibia; order Caudata; family Salamandridae; genus Calotriton; species Calotriton arnoldi. The sequence goes on from CAWUFW010016296.1 coordinate 42,603, forward strand.
GGATTTATGTGTCTCCACCTCCTTACCTGAGGTGTAGAGCCTAACTTGCCAGTGCAAGTTTCTATCCTCTAAAAGGACCAGCGCCTCACATGGCCAACCACCAGTCCTGGAACAGTCTCACATAAAAATAATGGTGGGGTAGGGGTGAGTAAGATCTCTCTTTGGTAAAGTATAGAGAAAAGTAAAAATGTTTATTAAACTTTTTTTAAAAGTAGGAATTTTGGGTCACGTATCATCCTATCCTGCATTCGCAAACGGTGCGCATTGCTAAATTTGGCTAAATTTGGCCGTTTGCAAATGCAAAATAGCCTTTCAAGATGTTTGAAATGCTTTGGCAGTACATTTTTGGTAATCACATTTTTTTTTCAATTACCTAAAATTGCAACTACAAGTAACGAATCGCAATTTGCGATTCTCTAGGCACATCTACCAAGCATTTTCTAAATGCTAACTTTGCATTTAGAAAATGCTATTACCATCGACTTCAAGTCGATGGCAACCATGTGCAATTTTTGAAAATGCACAAAAATGCATTTTCAAAGTGTCATGTAGCGCACACATGCCCATGGTGCATGTGTGCACTTTACATGTGCACATTTTTGGGGGTGTGCTTCAGGCTGTCCTTAGGCTCTCGGACACCATTGGTTTTGCATTACCTAATTTGCAATTACCAATTAGGTAATCGCACATTAACTAATGCAAAACCATTAGCACCTATGGGCCTTTAAACCCATAGGAACGCATGGAGTAGTATTACCCATTAGAGATTACCTATTTACTGATTCACTATTTGGTCATTTTAAGAAACCGCTAAATCTTTAGTGATTCCTTATATACATCGCATTTTTGGCGTACCAAATAGCGATTCGGCAAAAATCACTATTTGGTAATTGCAAAATGCTGTTTTGATGCATGTGGCCCAATATTTCTACATTAAGAATTAATGATAATTAATTTTATATATTTATTTTAGATGTACAACAAAACTACAAAAAATGTAGAACATTAATATGTTAATTTACATTTAAGATGTAGTTATTATTACAAAGAAAATTAAAATTATTTTTCTAATAAAAAATCTTTCAAAAGATTATTAAAATATTTAAAAATAAAACAATAAATGTTTTTCTTTTAGATATTTTTTAACATTAAATGCTATTTATTTATATTTATTTATATTCTAAATAATTTCATTGAACAACATTTCTTATGGTATTTTAGTTTAAGTCTCTACCTCCATTATTTTCTAAGGATGGGTGTTGAAGTACCTACCAGTGGTTTGCCATGTGTGGTGTTGGACTTAGTTCAGCTCTGAGCTGGATTACATGTATTACTGTTTTGGGTCCTTTTTAGCTGTAGTAACTTTAGAAGTACAGTTTGTGAATAGAAAGGGGGCAGGGGAATAATTTTCTCATTAAGATTTGTGGGGTGTGAATCTCAGATTTTCTAACTTCAAAAGCAGTGGGGAGCAGGGTGAATGTGTGAGATGACCAAGGTTCCCATGAGGAGCAGTGTCAGTCCTAATTTGCATTCAGTGGGCCTACGTCATATGTTTGTAAATAAAAGCCTAGAAATGAGTGTGAAATCATTGATTTCTGTAAAAAGTCCCACCAACTTCTGGCTATTCCTACAATTCCTTGCCTCATTTCTTTGAAGGTTAAATGTAAAGATTGTTAAAGATACTTTCTAGATCTGTATAGATACATATTATTGATCTTGTGCCTAATCTTTTTAAAACACCCAGCTGATCCTCTCCCTCACAAAAGAACACACTGTCGCCAGTAACAACTTCCATGAAGGAATGAAAGCCGTCCCCACCTGGATGAAGGTCAACTGCCTGAAGCTCATCTCAGAGAAGACAGAAGTCCTCATCCTGGGAGCCTCCCCCTCCACTTGGAACGACTCCTGGTGGCCCTCTGCTCTAGGTCGTCCCTTATCCCCACAAACCACGCACAAAATCTCAGCATCTTACTGGGCTCCTCACTCACAATGGACCACCAGATAAACACAATCTCCTCAGCCTGCTTCGACACATTTCGTCTGCTTCAAAAGACCTTCAGATGGATCCCACCGAATCCAGGAAGACAGTCACTCATGCGCTCATCAGCAGCAGACTCAGCTACGGCAACGCACTCTACGACAGCGTCACCCAGAAACTCCTCTGTAGACCCCAGAACGCTGCAGCAAGACTAATCCTCAACATCCCCCAGCACAGCCACATCACTCAACACCTCCGCGACCTCCACTGGCTCCCAGTCGATAATAGAATAACCATCAAACTCCTCACCTACGCATACAAGGCACTTCACAACGACGGACCTGCATACCTGAATCACTGCCTCACATTCAACATACCCAACAGACACCTCAACTCAGCCCAGCTTTCCCTGGCTACCTTCCCATGTGCTTGTGTCGCCAAGGGCATTTTTAGTCTAGTTGTCAATAAGGGCAAGCTAAGGTAGGACATCATCAAGAAATGTATGTGGTGAAATTTCGGTCCATTTTATTATATAGTGTGGGATGTGCTTTTTATGCTTAGTGAATAGGGAAAATATTATTGAGCAACATTTTTGGAACCAAACAATATCAATGAAAACAGTTATCAATTGAAGATTTAAGATTGACACTGTGCTTAACAGCAATTGCCACACAAACAAATGTTGAGAACATTTTGAGGCACTGGTATAATTTACACAGTGCACCTACGGTAGCACTAAAACATTATATACAGGAAGAACTTGATAAATCTATGACCAGCAATATCTATTTTACCTGTGTATTTGTTAAAACAAATACTTTATGATCTGTTGAACCACACCTGCTACTCATTCAAACCCATAAACACGAAATGAAGCTTAAAGCAATGCCAACATTGAATTGAACTAAACAAAATGGTTGACTTTAGAGGATTTCTGGATATTTTCTAATGCCGGTGAAGCATTTGCCTGAATCACAGCTACAGTAATGGACAAGAAACTAAGAATAGTGCTTTCATGCCCTTAGCTCTCTTAATTTGAATCCTATTTTCAAGTGCTTTTGAGTCACAAAATAAACTTTGTAAGGAAGTAAAAAATGCAGGGATAATCTGAGGCGAGTTCTCGAGTATGAACTCACACACTGTGATTCATCAAGATGCTTATTTTGGCTCTAACAGTGGTATAGGAAAGTGTATTACTAGGCAATGGCTTAGAGAGCATGCACTCTTATTGTGGAAGAGCTCTCACAAAAGCAAAACAATCTACTATTAGATAAATAGCAATCAGAGATGTGATCTTTGACAACTTCATCAAACCTTTGCACAGATTTGCAGTTGACTTACCAAAGCGACAAATATGTCAATAAAAACACAAGATAGTTTTTAATTGGTAGTGCATTCAGCTGCTGAGTTCCTGTGATCGGTTGACAAAAGGGTTTCCCGCTGCTGTAGATCTAGCCATGCCACGGTTGCCTTATTAAGAAATTTGCAAACATTTTGTGCAGGCTGATTGCTTTTAGATGTGCATAGCTCAGTATAGTAATGCTTAAACTGAGCAAGGATATCTGTAGACTGCCTTACATGCCTCCCATCAAAATGCAGTTGTTGCAACAGAGTTATTGTTATGCTCAAGATATATTAGGATAGTCTGCTGTATGTCTGTCTTAAAGACCAGATCTACTACCTCGGTCAGTTGCAATCACCACAGTCTATGAGTTGTTCGGGACCAAAGGTATTTGTAATGTGAGCATGACTGGTGAGTGATTTGATAGTGTTCTGGTTATGTATGCAATTGAAGTCTTACACCCCATTACACCCTTTGAGCCCAGCCAGTTGCCACATCTGGAGTGGGATCCTTGGACCGATGAGTAGTGAGAAATGTCTCTGATGGTGGGACATTGTGAGTAGTATAGATCCAGAAGTTCAAACTGTGCCATTTTGTCGAGTAATGAAGCAGGCGCCTGATTATGTCTGACAGGCATGGTGCCAATGTGGTCCAATCCCAGGTGTAGAGGTATGTTGAAGTCACCACCTCACACAACTGTGTGGGGAGCACCCTAGTTAGGTCAACATATATGTCTAAAAAGAAGTCAGGGTCATCTACATTTGGTCCACAAGTGTTTAGTAAGGTAATGTGTGTGTCTTCTACCTTACCCTGTATCCTTAAATAGCTACCTTGATTGCCTGCATTCGACTGCAGGTGCTGAACCGGGTGCCTGTTTTAGTCAATATCACAACCCCTCTCGCATAGTTTGAGTATTATGAAAAATATCTGTACATAGCTCCATCTGCCACCGGAACTGCTCATCGAGGAGTGTGCAATGTGAGATTCTTGAGACAATATTATGTTGGACCATGCCTGGCACGGTACGAGCGGAGCAAATGTGCCTTCAGGGGATTATTTCTCCCGCAGACATTCCAGATTCTTAACTTTAACATTGTGCATTATGTGTCACTAAATGGAAGGGATTCAAAGTGAAGAAACATACTTCATAAAACATTAAAAAGTAATCAGCTTATAATAAGGACCATTTGTTCCAGTCAAATCTAGAAGTTATTGGTTCTGTGGTATGTGCATTAGAAATCAATATAAAAACCAAATCACAAAGTGATTAAATTGCACTTAGCTCAATGTATGTCTACATATAGGTGGTGAATTTTTAAATTAGACATTGAGAGGTCTTTGTTCAGCTATATCCAGTAAAAAACTGCAAAGAAAAATACTATGGAAATCAGAAAGCTCAGAGACTATGTTTGACCTCTGACATTGGCCATAATAAAATCCTGGTCTATTTTTACCAAAAGCACTTAAGATAATAAGTGGCTATTCTATTCTAAAGTCTGATAACGACCAGGGCTTCGAATTCCAATATGTGCAGTAATTCTTGCTACTGCACATTTAAGCATTCCGAATATCCTGGGCATTACTGCACCCCCTCCCTCACAATTTTGTTCGGTAAATTCCAATACATGTGAAATTCCTTATGGTAAGCCCTGAATTCTGCATCTTAGTCCGTTTTCAAAGTGAAATCTTCAGGATAGGAGTATTAACCACACCTGGTAAAAGCTTCATCCCAGAGTGTCACTACTTATTGAGTTTGGTACATTCCTCATCCCCATCCAGCCCACTCATAATTGAAGCGTTAGTAGTTTCATTTCATGAGAAGATGGACGTCGATTCAGCAAAATGCCAGGAAGAGAGGAAGTGACGTAGTGCATCCTTTGACCACTGATGACATCACTGGGTTGTCCCCTTATCCCACCCCTCTTCAGTTCCCCATTTACATTTTGGATCTGCCATAAGCCCATCGAGTGTAAAGTACAATTCGGTGGCTGTGGTGCATTGTGCATAATTATGGATTTACCACACTAACCACATTATCCGTCCTGCTTAATTTGCAGATTTCAGCAAAAGTGTTCGCTTTTAGCCAGGGCCGGCTCTAGGGCAGTGCGATCCGTGCGACCGCACCGGGCGTTGACTTGGGGTGGGGGCGTCATTTTTGCAAGTATCTAATCATTTTAAAAGCACCTGCTGCCGCGTTCCAGGCCTCCAGCAATTTTCAGACATCAATTAAAATGTCAAGATAACTCTGGTGATTAATCGTCTTCCTGGAACGAGACCAGAGTTTTGTCTAGTGGAAGTTTTGACTCATCCTAAGGTAGCGCAGAGGGTTAAAATGCCTGCAGCTAAGAACGTGTACCATGCGGATAACGAAATGCATATAATGTAAATAGGTCAGTGGGTTACTGCTTCTGTAAGACAGCTCCTTTTGTTACTTGTCGTTTATAAGTCAAAACCCTAATATAGAACATTGAGCTATTAACTGTCATCCTAGAGCTGCATGCAAACTGCAAGGTATATGTTAGAGCTATATGGTTTTTTGCCCAGTCTCTCATCATCCTAATCTCGTGAAAATGTTTCATTTGGGTAGAAAACAATTCTTATTATTAAAGAGAACCCCTAACAATGGTGTTACGTTTTAAGTTCTGAATGTGCTTTTCCAGAATAAGGACTCAAACTATATTGCCTACCAGTATCGATGACATGTCACTCCTCCAATACACCTTGTAGTCCTGTCTTATGTAGCATTTCCTATACACTGATTTACACACGCATGATTTATTGTCTCTGTGCACTGTGTGTGTGATGTAAAGTGCTCTGACTCCCTACACTGGTATGAGCGGTGCTATAAAACTAAATGAATCTGAGAGACAGTGGTTATGGAGACTTGAGAGGCACTGTTAAAGGGTGCTAGTGAGGGAATCCGTGGCAGAGATGGTCATTGGGGGGGGGGGGCGCCAACAGACATTGTCGCACAGGGCGCCAAAGCCGGCCCTGCTCCTAGCTCAAAGGATCACGAATTACTAAACAAATTGCTGCATGTGGGGCCGCAAAGCACTTGCTGATTGTTGTATCATGAGTGTTAAAGTGGTACCAGTGAGATAAAAGTTTTTCCCCGACAGTTTTAATGTGGGTTGTAATGACCAAATAGTAAAATAGCACATAACAGAACATTTCGCATAACGCTGTATAAATTGCCTTTTCTTGTTGCATAATTTAGTCAACGCTCCCACATATGTTGGTCCTGCATGGACATATTCTAAAAGTAGTGCATTACCGGCTGCACAATCTCACTCACTGTACATCGTTCACTCGAACTCGCAGCATAAACATGGCCGTCATTGGTCACTTTCAATTGATGTACAGCTCATATACGACTGCACATCCGTGGGAAAGATTTGGCCGGTTTCCGAGACTGAAGACATTTCCTGACAGAGAATGTTTGTACACTTTCTTGTTTAACATATGTTATTCATCAAAAAAAGTTATCTGCATAGAAATTGTACAATTTCTGATGGATATATGCTGTCCATAGGGCCACCCACTAACCTACAACATGTGCATTTTCTCGTTCAAAAGAAATTAGAGTTGTGTCAAGTTTCCGACTTGTGTTTTGGACAAGCATTGTTTAGACATTAACAACATTGATACAGCTATATGTCTGATTTAAAACCAGATTAGATAGTTGAAAATTACACGTCGTTAGTTCAAGAGAGAAGATCTTAGAGCTACAAAACGTACTTTCTTATCAGCTCACACAAACCTTTTTAGTGAACACGGAGTGTCACACATAGAAAATACACACCCTCATCCACACTGGTACATCTTTATAGGTGTCCGGTGCATAAACCTATTTCCTATTTCCTAGCACCAAAGCATATATTCGCCTTAGATGAACATAACAATGACACATAATTTAAAACATAACCACCACACCTTTCAAAATATATTTTCCTAATATTTCAGTGGAACTGTTCCACAGAAATGTGACCCAGATTTTCTCCAACAGCTGACCTCCTGGTATGCTAATACATGACAGCAATGTTAGCTAATAATCAACCCAGTGGTCTATGTGTAGGCTATCAAATAACTGGCCCAAATGTCAGGCCATAATTGTCCCTATTGTCAATTCATAATTTAGTCAGATCTAATTTGAGAATAGCGATTCATAGTAACTTACTAGGGCCACATAATTTACACAGTCATGAGTTCTTACATATCTATTGGTCTATTTGTTATAATTGCTGCTGTGCCCCATTCTCTCCTTATCATGTCCCCAGGTATCTGAGAGAGAAATATAGTTTGTGGGGCATGTAGGGGACTGGGATCAATGGTGCATGTGTTTCCCCATCTAATCTATTTAATTATTTCTGTTGTGCTTTACAAAACTCAAGTTTATGTCCAAGGACTTATTGAAGATGTAGCAGTTAAGATTGTGTAACCAGTTCGAACCACTCATAGGTATATGCAAGTTTTTACAGCCCACCAGACCTCTAAGCGATTTTGATCCTGCGGGTCGGTCAGACACTTCCAAAACTTTCTGTAAATGTGACTCCGCCTAATAATAACATAAGGATTCAGGGCCTGATTTCCAAAGGTAACTAAGGGGCTGATTATGAGTTTGCTGGTTCGAATGGCACCGAAACGCCTGCACCACCGCTGAGCCACCGTTGCACCGGCGGGCGACCGTCCGACGTATTATGAGTTGCACATGCAGTACCGCCACCGCTACCATGGTGGTCCACAGACCGCCAAACTTGTAATCAGCCCCTTCGAATTTTGGGTAATTTTCACTTTTGAGTAAGTTTACTACTTTTTGCCGATTCCCAAAATGCTTGTGTAAATTCACTCCAAAAGTGAAACTAACATCTCCATCAAATTGAAGGGCCTGAGGGCTATACACTTTAAAGTAATTTACACTTTTGAGTAAGTTTACTACTTTTTGGCTATTCACAAATTACAAGTGTAAATGACACTTTTGGAGTAAATTTAATCTCTTATTTTGTGAATTGCCAAAAGAAGTAAACTTACTCAAAAGTGTAAATTACTCAAAAGTGCATAGTCGCTAGGCCCTTCAATGCGGTGGATACATGTGAGTTACACTTTTGAAGTAAACTTACTCTCAGATTTTATGAATAATCAAAAAGTAATACATTTACCCAAATGGGCAAATTACTCAAATTGTAAATTACCTTTGTGAATCAGGCCCTTAGAAAGAAGATTACAGGTGCCAATCAGATAAAAGGGCCACCTTTTGGTGATAGTGATGCACTGCTTGTTCACCATAGAACAATATCTCCTTTAAATCTGTCAATGACTATTAACAGCTCGTTTCTGACCTTAGGGGGCTGATCTTGAGGCAGAAGCTCAGTATTCCTTTTCTAAAACATGCTCATCATTTGACTGCACTTTGCAGTGCCAGACCACTTTTTTCCATCAAATTTCACTTACCAGTATCTTATAGCAGGAAGGGCCATATATTTTGGGAAATCCTCTGTCTGAAATTCCATTGTATTGGGCTCTGAAGCTTCAAGTGGGATTGTTTAAGAAGGGATTAGATCATATTGGCAAAAATCTAATAGAAACATGTATGTTGAACTGTGATATCCAGTTGCTAGTGCCGGATTAAACCCTGTGGAGCACACTAGGCAGTCGAAATTTCAAGGCCCCCCTCACAAATTATTTCCTAATACCCAATGCACTGGATTTTTTTTACAAACTGACAGCTGCCAGAATATGAGCTTTTAATAGACAAACTGTTATGTGAATTGGATGTCTCTGGTTTATGTACTTTAAGTTGTATTTTGATCCGTTGTCACAGGTCCCCGAAAAGGAGTGGGGCTCATAGGCTTGTGCCTACTTTGCCTATTTGGTAATTCGGAACTGCCAGTTGCCAATGAACTGCGGTTTTAGAAATATCTAGAGCAGTGGTTCTTAACCTTTTGACTTCTATGGACCCTCACTGAGTCATTAATGGAAGCCTTGGACAACGGCCTAAGGAATTTCAATGATTTAAATTGCAAAACAATACACAAAGTTACAGAAACAAGCATTCATCAAACAAATGCACAAATGATGAAATATTTTATTTAATTCGCAATCAAATGTAAAACTAAATTTTAATTTTAATGGGAAAGTTGAAGCTTTCCTAAACCCAGTTTAGGCCACCCATTGCCCATTGCCAATTCTATATTCTGTTTGATGCACTTGCAATGCTCCCATAAATCAATCTGAGGATATCAACTCACTTTTTTTAGCTTCCATTTGCACATTCCTTCACATTTACAGAACATTTTAAAGTTTTCAATTTAAATTTTGATTTTTTATTTATATACACTTTATTAATCTGTTAATAATATTTAATTTTCCAAGCAGTCGTGGAGCCCGCTGTGTGGGTCTCACAGACCCCCGTGGGTCTCACAGACCCCATGGGGTCTCTGGAACACAGGTTAAGAACAAGTGATCTAGAACACCCAATATAGGATCAGATTGTGAAAAGAATCTAATCCCTGTTCATTACATCGCAATGGGAGGCAATAACTGGGGCTTATTTTTAACCCTGGGCGGTGAACTCCGCTCCGCTCGCGGAGTTTGTGGAGTTTTCCGCACTCCGCGTTACGCGGAGCTCGCAGAGTTCCGAAAAACTCCGCTTTGCGAGCGGCAGAAAGGAAAGCAGCGCTCGCTTGCGCTGTGCATGGTGCCGTTCACGATGATTGCACAGTGCGGACAAGCATCCGGCACTGAAAATCACTGTGAACGGCATTTTTCTATCGCACTCCGCTGCTTGCGGAGTTTCGCGTAGCGCGGTGGAGTTTTTTCCCACTTCGCGGAGTTTCGCATAGCGCAACTCCGCGAACTCCGCCCAAGGTTACTTATTTTTGATGGGTACTTACTTAGTGAATCCTGCCATTTAAAGTGGACTTGTGAAGGCTTTTTAGCAATGTGAACCATCAAACCGTCCTCAAATCATTCTAGAAGAGAGAATTGCAAAGCCCAGTTTTAAAATTAATTATGTTGAGGCTTCATGATTTAATCACTGTTTACGTATTTATCCATATCAACTGATTTCTAGCATTAGCAAAGCCTATCAGTCTTATTTTGCTACTGATTGCTGGTTGCCAGCATTAGCTTTCCCACAGCAGTACAAGGGCAACCAAAGCCAATAGTGGAAGGTGTCCATTGTATTGTGGTACGCTACACTTCCAAGATGGCTGCTACATTCTGTGTGGAGAAAAAATGGCTGACATCTTTGAAGAATAGAAAAAAACATTTCGGAATTGTAGAATGTAATTTTTATCCTTTCAGGCTGATCACCACAATTCCTCTTCACTAAGTGTCCAAGAGTATACCCAGATGTGGGTCCCTCGCTCGTTGTGCCACTGGATTCAAGCTAGCCTGGCTGATGAGGGGTCATACCCTGAAACCAGTCCCAGGATGCTTGTGTCCAGTCCAGGGAGGACCTTGCCTGGCAGTTCTGGCTTGACTGTTCCCATGAGGAGCAGGGTCAAGACTGATTTGCATATGGCTGGGTCCAAACCGGGGTGGCATAGTGAGCAAAAGAACAATGGATTAAACCCAGATCTCTTGACTGGGAGTGAGTGGTTGAAAAGTTTCAGCACTCCATCCATCATCTTGCTTTGTTTGCTATGTTCGCACTAAGTGGCCAAGGGTATGCCCAGATGTGGGTCCCTTGCTCGCCATGCCGCTGGATTAAAGCTATACCAAAGGGGATGATGGACGGAGCGCTTGAGCAAATCAAACACTCACCCCCAGTCAACTGATCTGGGTTTAATCCATCATCATTCTTTAGCTCACTCCACCACCCCAGTTCAGACATGGCCATATGCCTAAACTGAGACAAAATCCTAACTTTACGACTTTCGGTATTCACAAAAGGCATTTAGTAGTAGTAAAGTTAGGAGTCCTAACTTTACTACTACTAAATGCCTTCTGTGAATACCAAAAGTAGTAAGTTTAGGATTTTATCTGAGTTTAGTAGTAGTAAAGTTAGGAGCCCTAACTTTACTACTACTAAATACCTTCTGTGAATACCAAAAGTAGTAAGTTTAGGATTTTATCTCAGATTAGTTTTGTGAATCGGCCCCTACATGTTTAGATATTAAGCACTGTAGAACTTGCCTTTTAGCCAACGTCCAAGCGCCTCCGTTTGGAATTCATGAAATGGTCGCATTTTGGCATTTCCTTCATTCTAGCCGAAGTGTGAACTTTTTGCCGAATTTAGGGGGGAGGATTACTAAGATTTTACACCGCATTTGAGTCACAAAAATGACATCAATTGGCGCAAAATCTTTTAATTCCAATTTACCTACCAGCGCTAAACTTGTTAAGCGCTGAAAATAATGTGAAAGTAATGCAAAGCAGGGCATAGCGCTGCTTTGCATTACTTAGCGCCAAGGGGCATACAGCGGGTGGAGCCTGGGCATTCCCATGCAAACACCCAAGGTTTCTGACGCTAAATCAGATTTACTAAATAAAGTAGACAGGGTTCAGCATCAGAAAACTGTGCCCTTTTGAAGTAGGCACAACGAAGGAGAAATGATTTCATTTTTCCTTACTTTTCCGACTTTGTAAGTGTGCTGCACTTTGTTGCACACATACAAAGAGGGAAAAGGGTTAAAGTCAGTCTATGCACAGTATTTTGTACTGGAAGGGTACTCCAGTACAAAACCTATGCCAGACTCACGGAGACACCCTTGCACTATGGCGCAAAGGTGTCTCCGTGGCGCACAGCAGCTGATTCCAGCGCCGGCACTAGGGAAGGGGGAGGAGAGTGCTGTATTTCTGTAAATATGGCACTCTCCTCCTCTCTCCTTTTCACGTAGCAGAGCATTTGCAACTGGTGCACTGTGCTGCACGAGCAAGTGGTAAATCTGCCCTTAATACCGAAAAACATACACTTCGAGACAAGTTTATCACTATTAAATTCATAAAAATGTTATGCAACAACTTGAAAACAAAGAGATTGTGTGGATAACTGATGACTATTTTGCAATTTCTACCCCAAAAAAAATTCTGTCAGACTTTGGCCACAGAACAACTGCTGCGAAGTTGCTGGTCTGTAAAATAAGCCAGTTCTGTGCAGCTACAGCTTTTGGTGCACATGTAAAAATTGTAATTGCATTTGCATTCATATAGCTCTTACTACCCCTGACGAGGCATCAAAGCACTTTTTGGCAAGAAGCACGCTAATACGGAACCCAAAAAGGATTAGTAGTGAATTAGTATAGGGAAATATGAAATTAATTTGACCAGTGGACATGTGAATTTGTTATTTGGATTAAAAAGGAGGCAACATAGCAATTTTTGCTGTTCATGAATATTTGTGAATAGCATGTTATGTAGGTCCAACATCTAAGAAAGATTCCATACCTAATAAGGTGCTGCGATAATGTTTAATTCACTTCTGGACATTTTCAGACCCTGCCAATGTTGACTTTAAGGCTGAGGAAAAGCACAGGAAATGGAGATTCAGTCTTAATATACTCTCAACTCTTACATTCCATCCATGAAGAGGTGTGAGATTTTAACCCCCTGACTAACTGCACACCAATATGAAACATTTTTGCAGGGCCACTGGAATTATGCGACAGGGGAGGACCAAATTATGCTGCAAGGATTGACCAAATTATGCAGCAAGAAAAGGCAAATTATGAGCAGTAATGCGAGTCGTTATGTTAAAGAATTATTTCTTCATTTTATGCACTTGTTAAAACTGTCTCGGCATAACTTTCACCTAATTAGTACCAGTTTATCGCACAAATATAGCAATAAGCAATGGAAGGCTGACCAGTCAACTATGTGAAGTGCCTTTAGCTGAGCAGTCACACGTGTCTCTGCTTTTTTAGAAACATTTGATCGGTCTGAGCTAAAAACAATTTTTTTTGTTAAAATCTGCAGTTTATGCAGCATATAATGGATTATGTGGCACCAGAGGCAAATCCATAATTATGTAGAAAACCTTGTGGCCGCTAAATCGCCTAATTCAAGTGGCCATGCTTTTTTGTTTTTAAATGGTAGTTTATGGTACACACTGTGAAGCTGCACTGATGAGTAGAAATACACAATTGTATGAGGTAAACCCTTTACTGATGAGTTTGTGCTGTTCATTTTAATACATAATGATGTTCGACCATAAGATCTACACATTTATAAAACATCCATTTAGCTCACTTTGCAAGTCGATTTTTTTCTAAATGCTGGCGCCTGGTGTTAATTATCACCCAAGTGAATGGCACTCATTTTATAGACTTTGGAAGCCTGAACAGCTGAGCAGAGCTACAAAGATACAAACTTGTGATCGCAGGTTGCACACACTTGGCCCTGATTCACAAAGGTAACTTACACTTTTGAGCAATATACACTTTTTGTGCAAGTTTACTACTTTTTGGCTATAGTCAAACAACTTGTTTAAAATTACCAATGGTCATTTTATGACTGCGGCGACTCAACATCCTGGGAGGGGAACTCCACTCATACAAAAAACAGGCCTATCTTTTTTATGTGAGGGTTCTCCACAGTCATGAAATTACTACTAGAGAAATTAGTACTAGTAAAATTAAACTGGAAGTTTGTGAATACCAAAAAAATAGTAAACGTTCACAAAAGTGTGAGTTTACCTTTGTGAATCAGGCCCTCCGAGTGTATATTTACCCAAAAAGATAACTTGCACTCGGATTTTGTGAAAAGCCAAAAGTAGTCAACTTTCTCAGAAATTTAAAGCACTAATTTGTGAATCAGCTCCACATGTGTGCAAAGAATGCATGAATCCACCTACCTGTCTTGCTGCCTATCAAAGTTACTTCACAAATGACATACAATTTTCTCAAATTTGCTAAAATATCCTCATAGTCTACACAGTACATTGAAATAGTGAAGCGTGTTTTCACGAAGGCATACTCATTCTTATCAGCGATTGCCACTTACACTTAGATGATTATTACTTTAGTCAATAATCAGCGTGCTTCTATCACTGCCAACAAATATTAGTGCAAGACTGTGCAAATAATGTAAACATCAAAGCTTATCAGAGTTTCTACGATTTCTTATATTCTTACTTGGTAACCTTTAGGGGACAGGATGTGGCCTAACTGCTAGAGCGGTCGGCCTCAGAGCTGGGTAATCGGTTTCGAGTCTTAGCAGGGACGCTCAACATCCTGTGATTCTGGGCAAATCACTAAATCTCCCCATGCCTAAGAAAAAAATGAATTTGTCCGTCTGTAACGCAACTGGTTTAGGTCGAGTTCACACTATGTAAAACATCACCCCAAAAAAGAGTAAATAACATTGCTACTTACACTTACCAAGTAATGTGAGCCAGCCATCTGATGCCCATTCACCACAGTGCAAACATCCTGAACAGCTGCCAGCCACACTGAAGACCAATCCCTCAGCTGGAGCTGTACTTATGAGCTCCTGCCTCACACTGATCTTTTAAAGTACAACATTTTCAGCACACTGCCTTCAGCCCAGCCAGCTCTGTGCGAATGTCAGGGACTGCAGATGTGCAGAGTTCTGTTGATATACAGACTCTGGCCCACACTCAGAAATAAACAACTCTAAACTTGGCAATGCAAGAAGCAGGGGACTTTGGACTCTGTTTCCCATGTCTGTAACTGACCTCTTTACTCGGATTACAATGTAAGTTTATCATCTTGTCACGGGAATCTGTTCTTGGCTTTAGTTCGCATAGCTTCTGCTGCAGTTTTTGGGTGAGCAGAGAAGGATGCAGAAAGTTGAATTAGAGAATAGCTAAGGCACAACTGAAAAGCTATAAAATGAATCTCTTTTTTAAATTATCTAGGATACATTGACATCTAAAAAATGAACAGGATACACGTAAAAAACCCATTAGTCCTTCGAAAAGCAAAAGAAATGAATTTGCAAGTGAAGAATTTCTGCAAACAACCCAATTAATTTAACTGAATGGAAAGCCTAAATAGGGCTAAGTCCCCAACATTTTGGAAATATTATTTATATTACAAAACAAATGTTATTGGCAGCGGTGAAAGAAAATACTGTTCATGAGACTTCATCATATGGAACTTTAAATTAGGTGGTCATTTATTAAAATTTGGGCCTTCGCGGGATCGGACTTGACTATACATCAATCTGGCAGTGCCCGAGGAGTTGGTCTGACAGATCAGTGTGTGGGCAGATTTTTTTTTTAGCAGTTTTGTTGTTTTATGGCCTGATGGGCCAGTTTTTCCTGTTGATTTCAGGCACGGCCGGACCAGGTAAGAGCGGTGGGGGGGGAGTCGACAGACGATGGGATAAGTAAAATTAAACAAAAAAATAAATAAAACCACTTACCTTGCGCTTGCCGGATCGCCTCAGCGTGGTTTTATTTATTTATTTATTTAATTTTACCTATACCGTCGTCTGCCGACTTACCCCTTCACTGCCCTGCCCCCAACCCACCGGTCTTACCTGTGTCGGCTGTGCCTGCAGCAAACTCCGATACCTTGCAAAATAACCATGCAGGGTGTCTTTACACAGTAAAATTCGGCTTTATTTGCAAATAAGGGCCACTTTTTTTTAGCTATCTGGTTCACTTATGGGAGGCCACTTTTATTTTGTTGCCCAGGTATTTTTTTTCCCCCAGTCCAACCCTTGACCTTTACAACCCAGAGCAACACAAACAGCAGCATCAACCAACATCTGTGTGAAAAAAGGACTTGTGCGCCAACAGATCACGTGAGCGCAGCCAGTGATAATCTAAGCAAAGTGGGCCTAAATCTATATGAACACTGTAAATACCACTAGGATTCCATGCAAAGCCAAATCAACTAAAGTGGTGTGAACTGTTCTAACTGCCACAAACAATGGGCAGGCTGAACATTGCATGAAATGTACACGTGTAACAAGTGTACATTCTGCAAAATTACATATTGCATGCATGGCTAAGCTTTGAAATTTATACTAGAGGATGCAAATCAAGTGTAATTCTCGTGCAAGTTACCTTTGGCTCATCTGGAAGACACTTTAATGTCGCACATGAGGGCAGTTTTTGCAAGCTTGGAAGATGACATCTTCAGCACTTAGCTCTTAGTAAATACTGTGCTGCACAAGCCTTTACTGTCTGTGCACCTGCAGCACTGTGCATTTTCACGTTGCACAGTACAGCTTGATTTTTAGCAAATTTGTGCCTTTGTTTTATACAGTGAGGAAAGATATATCTCTGGCCATGTACACACAGCTGGTATAGGCCAACATTTTCTCAGCGGTTCACTTTCCAGCACCTGAACAGAAGCAGAAACTCCCACACTCGTTAATGTACGAAATACGGACATTATACAATACTTGAATATTTTTTTTGTTTTTACATTATTGGCTATTTTAAGAATAATAAATATTTTCATACATATATTTTTCTGATGAATTTTGATTCATCAAATTTAACAATAAAAATCTTTCAATGTATTACTTCTCAGTAAAATCCAGTGGAAGACTGTAAAATCCCACTCAATGACGTTTCAGGAGCATACTGAAAGTGAAAAATTGGTCAAATGAATGAAAAAATTAGAAGGTTAAAATTTCCTGTGTGGCATTTAATTGGTCAAAGTGAGTTCAACGAGGGAGCACTTTACACACTGACGATTGCGAGGGTTTTTATTTTCTTCCTCAGGATTTGATTGAGAGGAAATACATTGATTTTTTTTTACTCATAAATTTTAAGATTCAAAATGCATGGAAAGAATATGTGTATGAAAGTCCTGAAGAAGGTGGATTAAATAACACCCTTTCGACCGAAACACGTCAGCAAACAATAAATTACAAAATTCACCAGCACTGAATGATTTTATAGGAAAAATAGATTCATGATTATTCAGTAACCATTTTTGGTGGATCTTTAGCTCTTTGATGTGTCATATGTTGATGTTGTTTTTTTACCTGATGAATGAGATTTGTGGAACTTAATTACCTGACACATGGGGTACATCGAGCCCTAGTCATCTCCATTGCAAAGCTGCAGTACGCGTGCTCACTTAGTTCACAGACTTGAGTGCATGCAGAACACAGAGCAGCTACAAGTGGACTGAACAATATTCCTATAGTACCCCTGCAGGACTCTGAAAACGCGCTCCCTGGCGCGCTCTTGGATGGGGATTGAAGTCCCCTTCGCTGCTGGGGGTCCTTTAGGGGCCAACTAGCCTACCTCTTACCTCCAGTAAGCCCCACACAGTGGGATTGCTGAGAGGTGGTCAAAGGCCACGCCCCCTTTCCCCACCACTCTGCAAATGCACCTCCTGGCGCGTTCTAAGTTGGGGTATTAAGTCCCCTTCATTCCTGAGGGTCACTGGGGGCCAACTAGCCCACCAGGTACCTCCAGTAAGCACCACACACCTGGATTGCTGAGAGTGGTCTGAGGCCACGCCCCCTTTTTACACCACTCTGCAAACGCGGCTCCCGGCGCACTGCTGCTCAAGGGATGAAGTCCACTTGTGTCCTGTGGTCCTCAGGACACAAGTGGACCTCATCGCCCCACCAGCAGTGCGCCAAGAGGCGTGTTTGCAGAGCAGAGTTTGCTATGACAGGGCGGGAGCCTAGCTCCCACCCTGTCATAGCAAACAGCAATGTCCCGGGGGTTGGCACCCCGGGACATTGCAGGAGCCGGCCCTGGGGGGTGGCGGTCCCCAGGGCCATCAAGGGCTCCAGGAGGGGGGGCCGCGCGGCCCCCCTCCCAAGTGTTTAAAGCCCCAGGGAGGTGGTGGTCCCCGGGACCCCGGGGTCCGCAACGGACCCCTGTATTTGAATATTTAGTGCCCCGGGGAGGTGGTGGTCCCTGGGGCAGTGTGGGGGAGCAGGAACCCCCCCCACACTTTTAAAAATCAATTTAAGCCCCGGGGAGGTGGTGGTACCCGGGGCTTGGGGGGCCCGTGAGCCCCCCAACCATATTAATGAAGGGAGGTGGCGGTCCCTGGGGCAGCATGGGGGGAAGGAGCCCCCCCACACATTTTTTTAGAAGCCCCGGGGAGGTGGTGGTCCCCGGGGCTGCGGGCCCCCACTAATGAACTGCACATTGCCCCCGGGACCTGGCCCACCCTGGGGCTTATACAAAATGAAGCGCAGGAGTCCGCGCTTCGTTTTTTTTTGTTTTTTTCATCCGGATTCGCGAACCCAGCGTGAATTCGGTGATTTTTTTTTAATGCTTTTTTTGGCCCTGGGGGTCCTTGTGGGACCCCTGAGCAGGCCTAGGGGGTCAGGGTATTTCTACCCTGCCCCCTTTTCTTCATTTTTCACTTCCCCCCCCCTTTTTCTTGTGACTCGGTTACCGAGTCACAAGATGGCTGTCAACACTTCCTGGTTTGGAGTGTTGGTAGTCAATCTGAGGGAAGCTCGTGCCCGGGAGGAGTCGCGACTCCTCCTCGGTGCTCAGATATTGATATTTTCTTTTTTGAATTTCTCAGCAACTACTGAACGGATTTACACCATTTAAAAAAAGAGTGCTTTCTGAACCAAACCCTACCTTTTTGCCAAATTTGGTGTAATTCCATTCAGCAGTTCGGGCTGTAGCCAAGTCTAAAGTTTCCTATGGAAATTAACATGGGGAAAACGCAATTTGGGACCCCCCTTTTTTCTCAGCCCCCGCTTGACAAATCACCCCCAAACTTTCAAAACAGGAGCTGACCGGAGCGGGCCATTAGTTTTGAAAATTCCGCAAAGATTCGGCAAACGGCGCCAAAGATATTGGCAAAAGAAAAAACGTTTTTCCTATGGATAATAGGTCCTAACTACCTACTGGCGACTGCCAGTAGGTAATATATATATTATCTACTGGCGGTCGCCAGTAGATAGTTATAGTTAGGACCTATTTTCCATAGGAAATCCGCAACATTCTATTTGAAATAACGTTGGCGCCGGTTGATGAATCTTCGCGAAAGTTTCCAACTTGTTGGGGCGCTCCGGTCCGCTCCTATCCTGAAAGTCTCGGGGTGATTCGTCAAGCGGGGGCCGAGAAAAAAGGGGGGTCCCAAAACGTGTTTTCCTCATTCATTTTTCCATAGGAACCTTTAGTCGCAGCTACAGCCCGAACTGCTGAACGGAATTGCACCAAATTTGGCAAAGAGGTAGCCCTTGGTTCAGTGTTGTGCCTTTTGCTTAAATGGTGTAAATCCGTTCAGTAGTTCCTGAGAAAATCAAAAGTAAAATCACATATATATCTGGGCGGAGCCTAACCACACATGTCATCGTGAGATCTGATTGGCTGTTGGCACTTCATCCTGGAATTGCTGGCAGCCATCTTGGGACCAATATAAATGATAGTACCCCATTGAAATGCATTGTAGTGAATCAAAGATTTTGAGGGTTACCAAAAGGAGAACTATAAAGGGTGATAACAGACTTTAGTTACATTAAAATTCATTTGTTGATGGTACCATACTAATTTCATGAATTGTGGTGTGTTCTAAGGTGATTTTACCCTGTGAAAAACCTTCTGCTGGGATATCATGAATCATGTTTGAGAGAAAACTATTTTCACATGCTTGTCCCATAGAGTTTTGGAAGGTGCTCCAGAAGCTAAAATGAGAGCATATTTTCTGTAAATTCACATTATCTTTCTCAGTCATGTGAGAATGAAGTCTGACATTCTCAGTAAAACATGTACATCCAACAAGGGCAGAGACTGTCAGTTGATTCCTTTGTGTTCTACTGCAGCTTCCCAGAGTGTTCTAAAGAACAACTAGAGTGCTAACAGCCTTACTTATGACAAAAGTATGGCACACCTGAAGCCATCTTGATTGGAATAAACTGGTAACACTTAAAACATTTAATTTAAAAAGGAACAAAATGATGGGGTTCATTTTGTCATAGAAATTATGGTTAGTGCTGTAGAAAGAAAAATTAGGACATGTTTCAAGTGTGATCTCAAATATCTTCCTGTTATATTTCAACAGGAGCAGCCTGCCAGTTAATGCCTTTGTGTTCTACTGCAGCTTCCCAGAGTGTTCTAAAGAACAACTAGAGCGCTAACAGCCTTACTTATGACAAAAGTATGGCACACCTGAAGCCATCTTGATTGGAATAAACCGGTAACACTTAAAACATTTAATTTAAAAAGGAACAAAATGAGGGGGTTCTTTTTGAAATAGAAATTATGGTTAGTGCTGCAGAAAGAAAAATTAGGGCATGTTTTAAGTGAGATCTCAAATCCTCTTCTATTTCATTAGAAAATTCTGAAATGCAGACTGAAACAATCACTTTCAATACCAGCAGCAGACTTCCAGTTAACTCCCTGGTGAGCAGTAGCTTTACTACAGTGATCTAATGAGCAACTAGAGTGCTAACATTCTGAATTTATGGCAAATGTGAGACACATCTGAATGCCTTCTTGATGGAATCAAAGTAAAAAACTGAAAGCATTTCCTACTGAGGAGACTGCAGTAAATGAGGAAATTAGGAAACTTCATAACAAAGAAGTCTTCCAAGATGGCCACCAGTGAAAAAAGAGCCCAAATGTAGCACAAATATTACCCAGATGTAGCCCACATATAGCCCAATGACAAAAGTGTGCAAAACACTTTTTATTTTTTGTTTTTTTGCAGTTTTATGTAGTGCAGACTGGTCAGGTATTGGAGCGTTGCATCTTAAAACATGACACCCCTACACTACAAAAACACCACTGCACTACCCTAAACCCTAAAACACTACCCCCAGCACAACCTCCTACACTACACAAGCACCACTGCACTATCCTAAACCCTAAAACACTACCCCCAGCATGACCCCCTACACTACACAAACACCACTGCACTACCCTAAACCCTAAAACACTACCCCCAACACGACCCCCTACACTACCCAAACACCAATGCACTACCCTAAAACATGACCCCCTACACTACACAAACACCACTGCACTACCCTAAACCCTAAAACACTACCCCCAGCACGACCCCCTACACTACACAAGCACCACTGCACTACCCTAAACCCTAAAACACTACCCCCAGCACGACCCCCTACACTGCCCGAACACCACTGTACTGTCCTAAACCCTGAAACACCAGCCCCTGCACGACCCCCTACACTGCCCGAACACCACTGCACTGCCCTAAACCCTGAAACACCACCCCTAGCACGACCCCCTACACTGCCCGAACACCACTGCACTGCCCTAAACCCTGAAACACCACCCCCTTCACGACCCCCTACACTGCCCGAACACCACTGCACTGCCCTAAACCCTGAAACACCACCCCCAGCACGACCCCTACACTGCCCGAACACCACTGCACTGCCCTAAACCCTGAAACACTACCCCCAGCAAGACCCCCTACACTGCCCGAACACCACTGCACTGCCCTAAACCCTGAAACATCACCCCCAGCAAGACCCCCTACACTGCCCGAACACCACTGCCCTAAACCCTGAAACACCACCCCCAGCACGACCCCCTACACTGCCCGAACACCACTGCACTGCCCTAAACCCTGAAACACCACCCCCAGCACGACCCCCTACACTGCCCGAACACCACTGCTCTGCCCAAAACCCTGAAACACCAGCCCCAGCACGACCCCCTACACTGCCCGAACACCACTGCACTGCCCTAAACCTTGAAACACCAGCCCCAGCACGACCCCCTACACTGCCCGAGCACCACTGCACTACCCTAAACCCTGAAACACCACCCCCAGCACAACCCCCTACACTGCCCGAGCACCACTGCACTGCCCTAAACCCTGAAACACCAGCCCCAGCACGACCCCCTACACTGCCCGAACACCACTGCACTGCCCTAAACCCTGAAACACCAGCCCCAGCACGACCGCCTACACTGCCCGAACACCACTGCACTGCCCTAAACCCTGAAACACCAGCCCCAGCACGACCCCCTACACTGCCCGAACACCACTGCACTGCCCTAAACCGTGAAACACCAGCCTCAGCACGACCCCCTACACTGCCCGAACACCACTGCACTACCCTAAACCCTGAAACCCCACCCCCAGCACGACCCCCTACACTGCCCGAACACCACTGCACTGCCCTAAACCCTGAAACACCACCCCCTGCACGACCCCCTACACTGCCCAAACACTACTGCACTGCCCTAAACCTGAAACACCATCCCCAGCACGACCCCCTACACTGCACGAACACCAGTGCACTGCCCTAAACCCTGAAATACTACCCCCAGCAAGACCCCCTACACTGCCCAAACACCACTGCACTGCCCTAAACCCTGAAACATCACCCCCAGCAAGACCCCCTACACTGCCCGAACACCACTGCCCTAAACCCTGAAACACCACCCCCAGCAAGACCCCCTACACTGCCCAAATGTGAGAAGTTGGCCTGGCATATGCTGTCCCCTAATTATAGTGGGCACCTTGCACCAGTCAAAATCGACTCTTATGGTAGGTAGGTTAAAGACAACCTTATTGAAAGCTATCCTAGTGGTAGCTATGGAGAGCAGCCTTCAGGCTAAGTCTTGAAGGAATGTAAAGCAGCTTGTTTTACCAGTCTATAATCTCTTGAGTGACCAAATGAAAGAGCACCACACCAGGTATATATTCAAAATATATGTATTTATTACTAAACACACCCCTCTAGTCTCTTTATGAGGCTAGAGTTCGAAGTACATAAGTTATAAGATCTTAAATCACAATAATAGCACAAATACACGTTTGGGCCCTAGGGGCGTACCAAACCATATACCAATAAAGTGGTATGCGAACCACGACTGAACTAGACACTAGGCCTAGAGCCTCTAGAAGTGCTTGGACCACAAGGAACCACCCAAGGTAGTGACACAGGGGACCCACGGGAGACGCGTGCAGTGTAAATACACAACCGCGATACGCCGTTAACTTCTATGGAGAAAGTCGGGATCGGGAAAATAGAGGAAAGGGACACTTAGAAGAGGACTAGGACAAAACCCTTTGAGATCTAGGACTTTGAAGAGTCTCTACCCACGGGAGCACCGGAGTACTCGTGTTACCTCACCCAGGGAAGCCGGGTGCATAGGTGCCTTTCGGGGTCGGGTTTCGTCGTCGCTTCGAATGGCGATCTGCTGCAAAGTGCTGCTGGCGGCCAAGAGAAAAGTGTCCGGGTGGATCCAAGAGTGGATCGGAGTTCTGGTGAACCTGAAAGCAGAGGGGACAGAGTCTGGGTCACTAGCCAGTGACCGGGAAGGCGATGGACAGATGCCCACCGATGTCGAGTGCTTCAGGTGCGTTGACGGTCGTCTTGACTCTTCAGCCACGAGGTCTGGGAGGCGTTGTCGGCAACCAGGAGCAGAATTCTGGCTGGTGCTCGATGTCTGTCGAGTGCTGAGGTGTCGGCGACCGGATTGGACCCAACAAGCCTTGGCAACGGCAAGTCTTGAGTAAGATGTTGATCGTCGATGGTGCAGACCAGCATGGTCTGTGGAACTCACCCAGCGAGGGTAAGTGAGGGCAGGCCTGGAGCAACCAGGATGCCAAGTAAGGAAAAGATTGGCCTTCGTTAAGGGCTACTAGCCAACGGGCTAGCGACCGCAAAGGAGCCTCGTGACGCCGCACGTGGAGCTGGCTTGTAGGACACTCGTGGAGTGGGGGCCAGTGATCTTCGGTGCAGGTGGTGCTGGAGGCTAGGGCTACTCGGAGCCCAAAGCACGACTTCTTGGGAGACCCAGAAGATGGTGCACTTGCAAATGTGCTTGGTGTCCAGGGGTCATGGTCTCAAGTCACCCACGATAGCCACGGGCTTCAGCTTTGCTGGAGACTCAGGGTAGCCTCAGAGAAGTCTGAGAATCTACCTCTGGTGATGCGATGACTTCGGCGTCTGACGGGAGCTTCAGTAATGCGAACCGGACAGATGCTTCTTTGGTGCCTGCCAAGCAGGGGAGTCACTCCTTGACCCCAAGGGAGATTCTTCAGTCCTCTAATCTTGTCGTAGAGCGTCGAAGGTCCAGGATTCAGTGTCAGAGTTTCGTCCAGGTATAATCTAAAGTCCTAAGGACTGGGTTCCTACCTTTATTCTAAAAATAGGGGTTGGACTACTCTGTGGCCCCACCTATGGGTGGGTCAGGGCAGAGGGGTGGCTACACCCCTTTCCCTTTGTCCAGTTCGCGCCAAAGCAGGGGCTGCAAGCCCCTGATCCGGTTTGAACTGGGGTATGCACAGGGACACCAAATGTGCCCCCAGTGCAGGACTTCAAAGCACACAGATGGTGCTCCCGCCCCAATACACATTATCCTGTCTGGGGAGGTGGTCACACCTCCCTGGGACAGGAAACCTATTGTCCAGGCCTCCCCTGCCGGAGTTTCGTCCAGCAGCAGGAGGCCAGACTCGTGTCTGTGGCAGCAGCATCCATTTTGTGATGCCAGGGCTTTGGAGAGAAGTTACCGGGTTAGTCAGGGTTAACATGTCTTTCCCTCTAGAAGGGTGGAATGCTACCCCCGCCACCAGAATTGGCGGGGGGGTAGTATTCCAAGATGTTTGACACCAATCACGACATGTTTAGGTGCAGCCATTCCAAAGTTAGCATTTTACCGGGAGGATATAATGCGCTTAAGAGTATATGGTCGGGCTGCACTACAAACAGCATCAGAGATGGTCTCCGAACGCTGCAGAGGGGCCCTGCTCATGCAGGGGCACCCTCTCACATAGGAACCATGCACTCTGCCTTTAGGATTGATAAGGCCTGCCTTAGGAGTGACTTATAGGTTTATATGTGTGTATGTATTTCGTGATATGGGTAACCTATATCACAGTAAGGGGTGCATGCACCACCTTACCCAGGCTGCAGTAGCAGACCTGTGGTGTCAGTTTGGATGGCCTTCCAGGGGTGGCATAATACATGCTGCAGCCCCTGGCAGGCCTCTGAGGTACCTATGCCCTTGGTACATAGTATACCATATACTAGGGACTTATAAGGGCACTCCAGATTCCAATCAGAGATGTGCCTAAGGCACATGGAAACCATTTTAGAGAGGAAGCAGCTAGGCTGGGGTTCTGATTAGCAGGGCCCCAGCCAGACTAATGTCGAAAAACAGTGAAGCATCAGCAAAAAGTGGGGGTACCCCTGTGAAGCAGATCCTACTCTCCTACACAACCCCCCCCAAACGTAGGGACATTAAACTAACCTTGCCCAGTTAAGTCTTCATGTTCTAAGTGGAAATACCTAGAGAGTCCATCTGCATTCGCATGGTTACTCCCAGGCCTATGTTCCACTGTAAAGTCCATCCCCTGTAGGGAAATGGACCACCTAAGCAGTTTGGGGTTTTCACCCTTCATTTGTTTTAGCCATAAGAGGGGCTTATGGTCTGTCTGAACCAGGAAGTGTGTACCAAACAAGTATGGCCTCAACTTCTTCAGAGCCCAGACCACAGCAAAGGCCTCCCTCTCTATGGCTGACCAACGTTTCTCTCTAGGGGTCAGCCTTCTGCTAATAAAAGCTACTGGCTGATCCTGACCTTCTTCATTCAATTGTGACAGTACAGCCCCTACCCCCAATTCAGATGCATCAGTTTGAACAATGAACTTCTTGGAGTAATCAGGACTCTGCAGAATTGGAGCAGTGCACATGGCCTGCTTGAGGTCATCAAATGCCTTTTGACAGCTAACTGTCCACTGAACCTTTTTGGGCATTTTCTTAGAAGTTAAGTCATTCAAGGGTGTCACTATTGATCCATACCCCTTGACAAATCTCCTATAGTACCCAGTCAGGCCTAAGAAGGCTCTCACCTGAGTCTGGGTAGTGGGAGCAGTCCAGTCCATGATGGTCTGGATCTTGCTCTGCAAAGGTTGAACCTGGCCTCCACCCACAAGGTGGCCCAGGTACACAACCTGACTCTGCCCTATCTGGCACTTAGTGGCCTTGATAGTCAGGCCTGCTTTTTGCAGGGCCTGTAAAACATTCCTGAGGTGGACCAGGTGATCCTCCCAGGTGGAGCTAAAGACAGCAATATCATCTAGATAAGCTGCACTATAGGCTTCCAGTCCTGTGAGAACTGTGTTCACCAACCTCTGGAAAGTGGCAGGTGCATTCTTCAGACCAAAGGGCATTACCACAAATTGATAATGCCCACTAGGGGTTGAGAATGCTGTCTTGGGCTTTGCAGTATCAGCTAGTCTGATCTGCCAGTAGCCAGCTGTTAGGTCAAATGTGCTGAGATATTTGGCAGAGGCCAGAGTATCTATGAGCTCATCTGCCCTGGGTATTGGATGGGCATCAGTCCTAGTGACTGCATTGAGACCCCTGTAGTCTACACAAAACCTCATCTCTCTTTTTCCACCACTGGTGTGAGGTTTCGGTACTAGGACTACTGGACTAGCCCAAGGGCTATCTGAGGGCTCAATTACTCCCAATTCCAACATTTTCTGGACTTCAGTCCTGATACAGTCCCTGACATGGTCAGGTTGCCTATAAATCTTGTTTTTAATAGGCAGACTGTCCCCAGTGTCCACTTCATGAGTGCACCAGGTGGTCTGACTGGGTGTCAGTGAAAACATATGTCGAAACTGATTGAGGACTTGCCTGCAATCAGTTTGTTGCTGGGTAGTGAGGCTGCCTGCCAAGGCTACACCATCAACTGACCCATCGTCAGGGTTCTGTGAGAGCAGGTCAGGGAGTGGGTCACTCTCTTCCTCCTGCCCTTCATCAGTAGCCATGAGCAAGCCCATGTCTGCCCTGTCCACATATGGTTTTAACCTGTTGACATGGAGAACCCTGTGGGGACTCCTGGGTGTTCCTAGGTCTACTAAATAAGTGACCTCACCCTTCTGCTCAACAATAGTGTGGGGTCCACTCCATTTGTCTTGGAGAGCTGCTGGGGCCACTGGCTCCAACACCCACACCTTCTGTCCTGGCTGGTAAACAGTCAGAACAGCCTTTTGGTCATGCCAGGCCTTCTGAAGTTCCTGGCTAGCCTCAAGGTTTTTGGTTGCCTTTTTCATGTACTCAGCCATCCTGGAGCGGAGACCAAGTACATAGTCCACTATATCTTGCTTTGGGGGCTTGAGAGGTAACTCCCATCCTTCCTTCACCAAGCACAGTGGACCCCTCACAGGGTGGCCAAACAGAAGTTCAAAAGGGCTGTAACCAACCCCTTCTGAGGCACCTCCCTATATGCGAATAAAAGGCAGGGCAAGAGTATGTCCCATCTACGCCTAAGCTTTTCTGGGAGCCCTTTAATCATGCCCTTCAAGGTTTTGTTGAATCTCTCAACTAAACCATTGCATTGTGGGTGATAGGGTGTGGTGAACTTGTAAGTCACTCCACACTCCTTCCACATTGCTTTCAAGTACCCAGACATGAAGTTAGCACCCCTGTCTGATACTACCTCCTTAGGAAAGCCCACCCTTGAGAAGATTCCCAGGAGGGCCCTTGCCACCACAGGTGCTGTAGTGGTCCTGAGGGGAATAGCTTCTGGGTACCTGGTGGCATGATCCACTACCACCAGGATAAACCTGTGCCCAGAGGCTGTTTGGGGATCCATGGGACCAACAATGTCAATCCCTACCCTTTCAAAGGGCACCCCCACCACAGGTAGTGGTATCAGGGGGCCTTTGTAGTGCCACCTGCTTTGCCACTGGCTTGGCAGGTTACACAGGAGCGACAAAACTCCTTACTGTCTTCAGACATGTGGGGCCAGTGAAAGTGAGGGACAATTCTGTCCCAAGTCTTGTTCTGGCCCAGGTATCCTGCTAAGGGAATATCATGGGCTAGGGTCAATAGGAAGCCCCTGAACTTCAAAGGTATTACCAACCTCCTGGTAGCACCAGGTTTGGGGTCTCTACTCTCTGAGTACAGGAGTCCATCATCCCAATACACTGTATGGGGACCACTAGCTTTCCCAGCAGCCTCAGCAGCAGCTTGCTGTCTGAGGGGTTCAAGGGAGGGGCAGCTCTGCTGCTCCTGGCTCAGATCTGCCCTAGAAGGTCCCCCTGTCCCCAAGAACTCAACCTGGTCAGGTTCAAGTTCCTCTGGGACAGTTCCTTCTTCAGGGCTGAGATCATCCCCCTCAAGGGACTGATCTTCCTCCTGAGCCAAGGGGAAGGCACTGCCTTAACCCTACTACTCCTCCTCTTGGAAGGCACTTGGTCCATTCTTCCAGAATCCAAGGCCTGTTCAGTGCTAGACATTTTGGCTTGTGACCTGGTCACAGCAAACACATCTGCAGGGATCCCCAGCATTTCTGCATGGGTCCTGAGCTACACTTCTGCCCAAGCAGAAGTCTCTAAGTCATTGCCAAGCAAGCATTCGACTGGTAGGTTTGCACTTACCACAACCTTCTTAAGGCCAGTTACCCCTCCCCAGGAGAAGTTAACAACTGCCAGAGTATGGTCTGTTCTGACATTGCTAGCATTGGTCACTTGGTACATTTCACCAAGCATAACTTGCCCAGGAAGCACAAGGTCTTGTGTCACCATTGTGACACTTGCCCCTGTGTCCCTAAATGCCAAAGCCTCACGTCCATTAATTAAAGGCTGTTGTCTGTACTTGCCCAGATTACTGGGACTCACAGTGGAGGTCACATCCATGCCTCCATCACAGACTAACACAGCCTGAGTCAGTTCCCTGACTAAGTCAGAGCCCAACTCAGTTCCCAGGGTGAACCCTACTAAACCCTTTGCTGGAGCACTTCCACCAGCTGTACTAGGGGGAACAGGTGCCTTAGGGGCATTGGTGGGTGCTGGACTGGAGTCTTTGGACTTGGTGCAATCACTGGTCCAGTGGGTCTTTTGCTTACAGACCTTGCACCATGGTTTTCTTTGGCCTTTACCCTTGGTAGACTGGGGATCCCCACCAGAAGAAGATTTTTGGGGGCCTGATGAAGACTTTTGATCTTTACCCTTCTCCCCACCCTTGTCAGAGTTCTTAGCATCTTGCTTCTTGGTTTCCCCACCTTGGTTCTGTACCTTCTGCTTCACCCTGGTCCTGACCCATTTGTCTGCCTTCTTTCCCAATTCTTGGGGAGAGGTCAGATCAGAGTCTACCAGGTATTGATGCAACAGCTGATTTTGACAGTTATTAAGAATCTGCTCCCTCATTATCAGATTATACAATCCTGAGAAGTCACACACCTTACTGCCCATCAACCAGCCTTCCAGAGCCTTGGCAGAACAATCCACATAGTCTACCCAGTCTTGAGTCTGTGCTTTTTGGGTGTCTCTGAACTTCAACCTGTACTGTTCAGTGGTTAGGCCAAACCCATCAATAAGAGCACTCTTCAAGACCTTGTAATTATCAGCATCCTCCTCTCTAACAGTGAGGAGCTTATCTCTACCTTTGTCAGCAAAGGAGAGCCACAAGATTGCTGCCCACTGCTCCTGAGGGACCTTCTGTACTTTACAGGCCCTTTCTAAAGCAGTTATCCATTTGTGGATATCATCCCCACTCTGGTAGGGAGGGACAATCTTGCTCAGGTTCCTATGGTCATAGGACCTTTCCCTATCTCTAGGGACATGGCTGCCACCATGGGACTCTAGTCCCAACTTTCTTCTCTCTCTAAGGAGATCTAGGGATTCTCTATCTAAAGCTAATTGCTTTTTTCTGAGTTCCAGCTGAGTTTCCTCATACTGGACAAGCCTCTTTCTTCTCTCATGAGAGGATTCTCTCCTATGAGATGAGACAGAGCTCCCTATAGAGGTGCCAGAGTGGTTAGACTCCTGAGAAGGAGACCTAGACCTTCTGGGCACACTCTTAATCCTTCCTGGGGGACAAAGAGAGCATCATTCTGATCCTCCTCTTCCTCTTCCTCAGGAGGGGTTGGATTATCCAGGTCAGGGCCATTGTCGCCCTCCTGGCCAGTTTCAGAGGGGGGCTGGGGGTATTGGTACCCCTGGCCTCCTCCTCTTCTTCTGCCCCACCCTCAGCTCCTACCCCTTCAGTCCCTACAGGCTTACTAAGGTCATAAGCCACCAACAACTCCTTGAGGTGTTGGGTGGTGGGGCTTTGGCCTGTCCTTATTTTTCTCAAGTTGCATAAAGCTCTCAATTCCAAGAATGGGAGTGTATCATACTTGGAGGGTGGAAGCTCAATGGCTTCCTGCAAGGATTCTTTGGATCCTGCCCTTAAAGACATTACTAGTGTGGTGTGGTGTATGCACTACCTACTCTAGTGTGGCCTACTAAACTCTCTTGAGTTGTAGAAAGGGTTGTGCTATCCCTTAACACACAACTCTAAGTTCAGTAGAACTTACTGTTATTCTAAGCTTAAATTATATGTACCTTAGGTACCTTTAGTGGTTTTCAGTTGATCAATTCAATTGAGATTATCTGGTAAAACAATAGCAAGCTGGAATCCCACACGCTGCACACCAATGTGAGAAGTTGGCCTGGCATATGCTGTCCACTAATTATAGTGGGCACCTTGCACCAGTCCAAATCGACTCTTATGGTAGGTAGGTT
The DNA here is from genome assembly GCA_963921515.1 of Calotriton arnoldi. Classification (NCBI taxonomy): domain Eukaryota; kingdom Metazoa; phylum Chordata; class Amphibia; order Caudata; family Salamandridae; genus Calotriton; species Calotriton arnoldi. Next base: position 73,282 of record CAWUFW010016296.1, read on the forward strand.
AAAGACAACCTTATTGAAAGCTATCCTAGTGGTAGCTATGGAGAGCAGCCTTCAGGCTAAGTCTTGAAGGAATGTAAAGCAGCTTGTTTTACCAGTCTATAATCTCTTGAGTGACCAAATGAAAGAGCACCACACCAGGTATATATTCAAAATATATGTATTTATTACTAAACACACCCCTCTAGTCTCTTTATGAGGCTAGAGTTCGAAGTACATAAGTTATAAGATCTTAAATCACAATAATAGCACAAATACACGTTTGGGCCCTAGGGGCGTACCAAACCATATACCAATAAAGTGGTATGCGAACCACGACTGAACTAGACACTAGGCCTAGAGCCTCTAGAAGTGCTTGGACCACAAGGAACCACCCAAGGTAGTGACACAGGGGACCCACGGGAGACGCGTGCAGTGTAAATACACAACCGCGATACGCCGTTAACTTCTATGGAGAAAGTCGGGATCGGGAAAATAGAGGAAAGGGACACTTAGAAGAGGACTAGGACAAAACCCTTTGAGATCTAGGACTTTGAAGAGTCTCTACCCACGGGAGCACTGGAGTACTCGTGTTACCTCACCCAGGGAAGCCGGGTGCATAGGTGCCTTTCGGTGTCGGGTTTCGTCGTCGCTTCAAATGGCGATCTGCTGCAAAGTGCTGCTGGCGGCCAAGAGAAAAGTGTCCGGGTGGATCCAAGAGTGGATTGGAGTTCTGGTGAACCTGAAAGCAGAGGGGACAGAGTCTGGGTCACTAGCCAGTGACCGGGAAGGCGATGGACAGATGCCCACCGATGTCGAGTGCTTCAGGTGCGTTGACAGTCATCTTGACTCTTCAGCCACGAGGTCCAGGAGGTGTTGTCGGTGACCAGGAGCAGGATTCGGGCTGGTGCTCGATGGCTGTCGAGTGCTGAGGTATCGGCGACCGGATTGGACCCAACAAGCCTTGGCAACGGCAAGTCTCGAGTAAGATGTAGATCGTTGATGGTGCAGACCAACAAGGTCTGTGGAACTCACCCAGCAAGGGTAAGTGAGGGCAGGCCTGGAGCAACCAGGATGCCAAGTAAGGAAAAGATTGGCCTTCGTTAAGGGCTACTAGCCAACGGGCTAGCGACCGCGAAGGAGCCTCGTGACGCCGCACGTGGAGCTGGCTTGCAGGACACTCGTGGAGTGGGGGCCAGTGATCTTCGGTGCAGGTGGTGCTGGAGGCTAGGGCTACTCGGAGCCCAAAGCACGACTTCTTGGGAGACCCAGAAGATGGTGCACTTGCAAATGTGCTCGGTGTCCAGGGGTCACGGTCTCAAGTCACCCACGATAGCCACGGGCCTCAGCTTTGCTGGGGACTCAGGGTAGCCTCGGGGAAGTCTGAGAATCCACCTCTGGTGATGCGATGACTTCGGCGTCCGACGGGAGCTTTAGTAATGCGAACTGGACAGATGCTTCTTTGGTGCCTGCCAAGCAGGGGAGTCACTCCTTGACCCCAAGGGAGATTCTTCAGTCCTCTAATCTTGTCGTAGAGCGTCGAAGGTCCAGGATTCAGTGTCAGAGTTTCGTCCAGGTATAATCTAAAGTCCTAAGGACTGGGTTCCTACCTTTATTCTAAAAATAGGGGTTGGACTACTCTGTGGCCCCACCTATGGGTGGGTCAGGGCAGAGGGGTGGCTACACCCCTTTCCCTTTGTCCAGTTCGCGCCAAAGCAGGGGCTGCAAGCCCCTGATCCGGTTTGAACTGGGGTATGCACAGGGACACCAAATGTGCCCCCAGTGCAGGACTTCAAAGCACACAGATGGTGCTCCCGCCCAGCCCCAATACACATTATCCTGTCTGGGGAGGTGGTCACACCTCCCTGGGACAGGAAACCTATTGTCCAGGCCTCCCCTGCCGGAGTTTCGTCCAGCAGCAGGAGGCCAGACTCGTGTCTGTGGCAGCAGCATCCATTTTGTGATGCCAGGGCTTTGGAGAGAAGTTACCGGGTTAGTCAGGGTTAACATGTCTTTCCCTCTAGAAGGGTGGAATGCTACCCCCGCCGCCAGAATTGGCGGGGGGTAGTATTCCAAGATGTTTGACACCAAACACGACATGTTTAGGTGCAGCCATTCCAAAGTTAGCATTTTACCGCGAGGATATAATGCGCTTAAGAGTATATGGTCGGGCTGCACTACAAACAGCATCAGAGATGGTCTCCGAACGCTGCAGAGGGGCCCTGTTCATGCAGGGGCACCCTCTCACATAGGAACCATGCACTCTGCCTTTAGGATTGATAAGGCCTGCCTTAGGAGTGACTTATAGGTTTATATGTGTGTATGTATTTCGTGATATGGGTAACCTATATCACAGTAAGGGGTGCATGCACCACCTTACCCAGGCTGCAGTAGCAGACCTGTGGTGTCAGTTTGGATGGCCTTCCAGGGGTGGCATAATACATGCTGCAGCCCCTGGCAGGCCTCTGAGGTACCTATGCCCTTGGTACATAGTATACCATATACTAGGGACTTATAAGGGCACTCCAGATTCCAATCAGAGATGTGCCTAAGGCACATGGAAACCATTTTAGAGAGGAAGCAGCTAGGCTGGGGTTCTGATTAGCAGGGCCCCAGCCAGACTAATGTCGAAAAACAGTGAAGCATCAGCAAAAAGTGGGGGTACCCATGTGAAGCAGATCCTACTCTCCTACACCAAACACCACTGCACTGCCCTAAACCCTGAAACATCACCCCCAGCAAGACCCCCTACACTACCCGAACACCACTGCCCTAAACCCTAAAACACTACCCCCAGCACGACCCCCTACACTACACAAGCACCACTGCACTACCCTAAACCCTAAAACACTACCCCCAGCACGACCCCCTACACTGCCCGAACACCACTGCACTGTCCTAAACCCTGAAACACCAGCCCCTGCACGACCCCCTACACTGCCCGAACACCACTGCACTGCCCTAAACCCTGAAACACCACCCCTAGCACGACCCCCTACACTGCCCGAACACCACTGCACTGCCCTAAACCCTGAAACACCACCCCCAGCACGACCCCTACACTGCCCGAACACCACTGCACTGCCCTAAACCCTGAAACACTACCCCCAGCAAGACCCCTACACTGCCCGAACACCACTGCACTGCCCTAAACCCTGAAACATCACCCCCAGCAAGACCCCCTACCCTGCCTGAACACCACTGCCCTAAACCCTGAAACACCACCCCCAGCACGACCCCCTACACTGCCCGAACACCACTGCACTGCCCTAAACCCTGAAACACCACCCCCAGCACGACCCCCTACACTGCCCGAACACCACTGCTCTGCCCAAAACCCTGAAACACCAGTCCCAGCACGACCCCCTACACTGCACGAACACCACTGCACTGCCCTAAACCTTGAAACACCAGACCTAGCACTACCCCCTACACTGCCCGAACACCACTGCACTACCCTAAACCCTGAAACACCACCCCCAGCACAACCCCCTACACTGCCCGAGCACCACTGCACTGCCCTAAACCCTGAAACACCAGCCCCAAACGACCCCCTACACTGCCCGAACACCACTGCACTGCCCTAAACCCTGAAACACCAGCCCCAGCACGACCGCCTAAACTGCCCGTACACCACTGCACTGCCCTAAACCCTGAAACACCAGCCCCAGCACGACCCCCTACACTGCCCGAACACCACTGCACTGCCCTAAACCGTGAAACACCAGCCTCAGCACGACCCCCTACACTGCCCGAACACCACTGCACTACCCTAAACCCTGAAACCCCACCCCCAGCACGACCCCCTACACTGCCCGAACACCACTGCACTGCCCTAAACCCTGAAACACCACCCCCTGCACCACCCCCTACACTGCTCAAACACTACTGCACTGCCCTAAACCTGAAACACCATCCCCAGCACGACCCCCTACACTGCACGAACACCAGTGCACTGCCCTAAACCCTGAAATACTACCCCCAGCAAGACCCCCTACACTGCCCAAACACCACTGCACTGCCCTAAACCCTGAAACATCACCCCCAGCAAGACCCCCTACACTGCCCGAACACCACTGCCCTAAACCCTGAAACACCACCCCCAGCAAGACCCCCTACACTGCCCGAACACCACTGCACTGCCCTGAACCCTGAAACACCACCCCAGCACAACCCCCTACACTGCCCGAACACCACTGCACTGCCCTAAACCCTGAAACACCACCCCCTGCACGACCCCTACACTGCCCGAACACCACTGCCCTAAACCTTGAAACACCACTCCCAGCACGACCCCCTACACTGCCCGAACACCACTGCACTGCCCTAAACCCTGAAACACCACCCCTGCACGATCCCCTACACTGCCCGAACACTACTGCACTGCCCTAAACCCTGAAACATCACCCCCAGCACGACCCCCTACTCTGCACGAACACCACTTCACTGCCCTAAACTCTGAAACACTACCTCCAGCAAGACCCCCTACACTGCCCGAACACCACTGCACTGCCCTAAACCCTGAAACATCACCCCCAGCAAGACCCCCTACACTGCCCGAACACCACTGCCCTAAACCCTGAAACACCACCCCCAGCAAGACCCCCTACACTGCCCTAACACCACTGCACTGCCCAAAACCCTGAAACACCACCCCCAGCACGACCCCCTACACTGCCCGAACACCACTGCTCTGCCCAAAACCCTGAAACACCAGCCCCAGTACGACCCCCTACACTGCCCGAACACCACTGCACTGCCCTAAACCCTGAAACACCAGCCCCAGCACGACCCCCTACACTGCCTGAATACCACTGCACTGCCCTAAACCCTGAAACACCAGCCCCAGCACGACCGCCTACACTGCCCGAAAACCACTGCACTGCCCTAAACCCTGAAACACCAGCCCCAGCACGACCCCTACACTGCCCGAACACCACTGCACTGCCCTAAACCCTCAAACACCAGCCCCAGCACAACCCCCTACACTGCCCGAACACCACTGCACTGCCCTAAACCCTGAAACACCACCCCCAGCAAGACCCCCTACACTGCCCAAACACCACTGCACTAACCCCTGAAATACCACCCCCAGCAAGACCACCTACACTGGCCGAACACCACTGCACTGCCCTAAACCCTGAAACACCACCCCCTGCACGACCCCCTACACTGCCCAAACACCACTGCACTGCCCTAAACCCTGAAACACCTCCACCTACACGACCCCCTACACTGCCCGAACACCACTGCACTGCCCTAAACCCTGAAACACCACCCCCAGCACGACCCCCTACACTGCCCAAACACCACTGCACTGCCCTAAACCCTGAAACACCACCCCCTGCACGACCCCCTACACTGCCGGAACACCACTGCACTGCCCAAAACCCTGAAATACCACCCCCAGCATGACCCCATACACTGCCCGAACACCACTGCACTGTCCTAAACCCTGAAACACCAGCCCCTGCACGACCCCCTACACTGCCCGAACACCACTGCACTGCCCTAAACCCTGAAACACCACCCCTAGCACGACCCCCTACACTGCCCGAACACCACTACACTGCCCTAAACCCTGAAACACCACCCCCTTCACGAACCCCTACACTGCCCGAACACCACTGCACTGCCCTAAACCCTGAAACACCACCCCCAGCATGACCCCTACACTGCCCGAACACCACTGCACTGCCCTAAACCCTGAAACACTACCCCCAGCAAGACCCCCTACACTGCCCGAACACCACTGCACTAAACCCTGAAACATCACCCCCAGCAAGACCCCTACACTGCCCGAACACCACTGCCCTAAACCCTGAAACACCACCCCCAGCGCGACCCCTACACTGCCTGAACACCACTGCACTGCCCTAAACCCTGAAACACCACCCCCAGCACGACCCCCTACACTGCCCGAACACCACTGCTCTGCCCAAAACCCTGAAACACCAGCCCCAGCACGACCCCCTACACTGCCCGAACACCACTGCACTGCCCTAAACCTTGAAACACCAGCCCCAGCACCACCCCTACACTCCCCGAGCACTACTGCACTACCCTAAACCCTGAAACACCACCCCCAGCACAACCCCCTACACTGCCCGAGCACCACTGCACTGCCCTAAACCCTGAAACACCAGCCCCAAACGACCCCCTACACTGCCCGAACACCACTGCACTGCCCTAAACCCTGAAACACCAGCCCCAGCACGACCGCCTACACTGCCCGAACACCACTGCACTGCCCTAAACCCTGAAACACCAGCCCCAGCACGACCCCCTACACTGCCAGAACACCACTGCACTGCCCTAAACCGTGAAACACCAGCCTCAGCACGACCCCCTACACTGCCCGAACACCACTGCACTACCCTAAACCCTGAAGCTCCACCCCCAGCACAACCCCCTACACTGCCCGAACACCACTGCACTGCCCTAAACCCGGAAACACCACCCCCTGCACGACCCCCTACACTGCCCAAACACTACTGCACTGCCCTAAACCTGAAACACCATCCCCAGCACGACCCCCTACACTGCACGAACACCAGTGCACTGCCCTAAACACTGAAATCCTACCCCCAGCAAGACCCCCTACACTGCCCAAACACCACTGCACTGCCCTAAACCCTGAAACATCACCCCCAGCAAGACCCCCTACACTGCCCGAACACCACTGCCCTAAACCCTGAAACACCACCCCCAGCAAGACCCCCTACACTGCCCGAACACCACTGCACTGCCCTAAACCCTGAAACATCACCCCCAGCAAGACCCCCTACACTGCCCGAACACCACTGCCCTAAACCCTAAAACACTACCCCCAGCACGACCCCCTACACTACACAAGCACCACTGCACTACCCTAAACCCTAAAACACTACCCCCAGCACGACCCCCTACACTGCCCGAACACCAGTGCACTGTCCTAAACCCTGAAACACCAGCCCCTGCACGACCCCCTACACTGCCCTAACACCACTGCACTGCCCTAAACCCTGAAACACCACCCCTAGCATGACCCCCTACACTGCCCGAACACCACTGCACTGCCCTAAACCCTGAAACACCACCCCCTTCACTACCCCCTACACTGCCCGAACACCACTGCACTGCCCTAAACCCTGAAACACCACCCCCAGCACGACCCCTACACTGCCCGAACACCACTGCACTGCCCTAAACCCTGAAACACTACCCCCAGCAAGACCCCCTACACTGCCCGAACACCACTGCACTGTCCTAAACCCTGAAACATCACCCCCAGCAAGACCCCTACACTGCCCGAACACCACTGCCCTAAGCCCTGAAACACCACCCCCAGCACGACCCCCTACACTGCCCGAACACCACTGCACTGCCCTAAACCCTGAAACACCACCCCCAGCACGACCCCCTACACTGCCCGAACACCACTGCTCTGCCCAAAACCCTGAAACACCAGCCCCAGCACGACCCCCTACACTGCCCGAACACCACTGCACTGCCCTAAACCTTGAAACACCAGCCCCAGCACGACCCCCTACACTGCCCGAACACCACTGCACTACCCTAAACCCTGAAACACCACCCCCAGCACAACCCCCTACACTGCCCGAGCACCACTGCACTGCCCTAAACCCTGAAACACCAGCCCCAGCACGACCCCCTACACTGCCCGAACACCACTGCACTGCCCTAAACCCTGAAACACCAGCCCCAGCACGACCGCCTACACTGCCCGAACACCACTGCACTGCCCTAAACCCTGAAACACCAGCCCCAGCACGACCCCCTACAATGCCCGAACACCACTGCACTGCCCTAAACCGTGAAACACCAGCCTCAGCACGACCCCCTACACTGCCCAAACACCACTGCACTACCCTAAACCCTGAAACCCCACCCCCAGCACGACCTCCTACACTGCCCGAACACCACTGCACTGCCCTAAACCCTGAAACACCACCCCCTGCACGACCCCCTACACTGCCCAAACACTACTGCACTGCCCTAACCTGAAACACCATCCCCAGCACGACCCCCTACACTGCACCAACACCAGTGCACTGCCCTAAACCCTGAAATACTACCCCCAGCAAGACCCCCTACACTGCCCAAACACCACTGCACTGCCCTAAACCCTGAAACATCACCCCCAGCAAGACCCCCTACACTGCCCGAACACCACTGCCCTAAACCCTGAAACACCACCCCCAGCAAGACCCCCTACACTGCCCGAACACCACTGCACTGCCCTGAACCATGAAACACCACCCCAGCACAACCCCCTACACTGCCCGAACACCACTGCACTGCCCTAAACCCTGAAACACCACCCCCTGCACGACCCCCTACACTGCCCGAACACCACTGCACTGCCCTAAACCTTGAAACACCACTCCCAGCACGACCCCCTACACTGCCCGAACACCACTGCACTGCCCTAAACCCTGAAACACCACCCCTGCACGATCCCCTACACTGCCCGAACACTACTGCACTGCCCTAAACCCTGAAACACCACCCCCAGCACGACCCCCTACTCTGCACGAACACCACTTCACTGCCCTAAACCCTGAAACACTACCTCCAGCAAGACCCCCTACACTGCCCGAACACCACTGCACTGCCCTAAACCCTGAAACATCACCCCCAGCAAGACCCCCTACACTGCCCGAACACCACTGCCCTAAACCCTGAAACACCACCCCCAGCAAGACCCCCTACACTGCCCGAACACCACTGCACTGCCCAAAACCCTGAAACACCACCCCCAGCACGACCCCCTACACTGCCCGAACACCACTGCTCTGACCAAAACCCTGAAACACCAGCCCCAGCACGACCCCCTACACTGCCCGAACACCACTGCACTGCCCTAAACCCTGAAACACCAGCCCCAGCACGACCCCCTACACTGCCTGAACACCACTGCACTGCCCTAAACCCTGAAACTCCAGCCCCAGCACGACCGCCTTCACTGCCCGAAAACCACTGCACTGCCCTAAACCCTGAAACACCAGCCCCAGCACGACCCCCTACACTGCCCAAACACCACTGCACTGCCCTAAACCCTCAAACACCAGCCCCAGCACGACCCCCTACACTGCCCGAACACCACTGCACTGCCCTAAACCCTGAAACACCACCACCAGCAAGACCCCCTACACTGCCCAAACACCACTGCACTAACCCCTGAAACACCACCCCCAGCAAGACCACCTACACTGACCGAACACCACTGCACTGCCCTAAACCCTGAAACACCACCCCCTGCACGACCCCCTACACTGCCCAAACACCACTGCACTGCCCTAAACCCTGAAACACCTCCCCCTACACGACCCCCTACACTGCCCGAACACCACTGCACTGCCCTAAACCCTGAAACACCACCCCCAGCACGACCCCCTACACTGCCCAAACACCACTGCACTGCCCTAAACCCTGAAACACCACCCCCTGCACGACCCCCTACACTGCCGGAACACCACTGCACTGCCCAAAACCCTGAAACACCACCCCCAGCACGACCCCATACACTGCCCGAACACCACTGCACTAAACCCTGAAACACCACCCCCAGCAAGACCACCTACACTGGCCGAACACCACTGCACTGCCCTAAACCCTGAAACACCACCCCCTGCACGACCCCCTACACTGCCCAAACACCACTGCACTGCCCTAAACCCTGAAACACCACCCCTGCACGACCCCCTACACTGCCCGAACACCATTGCACTGCCCTAAACCCTGAAACACCACCCCTCAGCACAACACCCTACACTGCCCGAACACCACTGCATTGCCCTAAATCCTGAAACACCACCCCCTGCACGACCCCCTACACTGCCGGATCACCACTGCACTGCCCTAAACCCTGAAACACCACCCCCAGCACGACCCCTACACTGCCCGAACACCACTGCACTGCCCTAAACCCTGAAACATCACCCCCAGCAAGACCCCCTACACTGCCTGAACACCACTGCCCTAAACCCTGAAACACCACCCCCAGCAAGACCCGCTACACTGCCCGAACACCACTGCACTGCCCTAAACCCTGAAACACCACCTCCAGCACAACCCCCTACACTGCCTGAACACCATTGCTCTGCCCTAAACCCTGAAACACTAGCCCCAGCACGACCCCATACACTGCCCGAACACCACTGCACTGCCCTAAACCCTGAAACACCACCCCCAGCACGACCCCCTACACTGCCCGAACACCACCGCACTGCCCTAAACCCTGAAACACCAGCCCCAGCAAGACCCCCTACACTGCCCGAACACCACCGCACTGCCCTAAACCCTGAAACACCAGCCCCAGCATGACCCCCTACACTGCCCGAACACCACTGCACTGCCCTAAACCCTGAAACACCAGCCCCAGCACCACCACCTACACTGCCCGAACACCACTGCACTGCCCTAAACCCTGAAACACCAGCCCTAGCACAACCCCCTACACTGCCCGAACACCACTGCACTGCCCTAAGCCCTGAAACACCAGCCCCAGCACGACCCACTACACTGCCCGAACACCACTGTACTGCCCTAAACCCTGAAACACCAGCCCCAGTATGACCCCTTACACTGCCCGAACACCACTGCACTGCCCTAAACCCTGAAACACCACCCCCTGCACGACCCCCTACAATGCCCAAACACCACTGCACTGCCCTAAACCCTGAAACACCACCCTCTGCACCACCCCCTACACTGCCCGAACACCACTGCACTGCCCTAAACCCTGAAACACCACCCCCTGCACCGCCCCTACACTGCCCGAACACCACTGCACTGCCCTAAACCCTGAAACACCACCCCCAGCACGACCCCCTTTACTGCTCGAACACCACTGCACTGCCCCAAACCCTGAAACACCACTCCCAGCATGACCCCCTACACTGCCCGAACACCACTGCCCTAAACCCTGAAACACCCCCCCTGTACGACCCCCTACACTGCCCGAACACCACTGCGCTGCCCTAAACCCTGAAACACCACCCCCTGCACGACCCCCTACACTGCCCGAACACCACTGCACTGCCCTAAACCCTGAAACACCACCCCCAGCACGACCCCCTACACTGCCCGAACACCACTGCACTGCCCTAAACCCAAAAACACCACCCCCAGCACGACCCCCTACACTGCCCGAACACCACTGCACTGCCCTAAACCCTAGAACACTACCCCCAGCACGACCCCCTACACTACCCGAACACCACTGCACTACCCTAAACCCTAAAAAACGACCCCAGCACGAACCCCTACGCTACCCAAACACCACTGCACTACCCTAAACCCTAAAACACTGCCCCCAGCAGTACCCCCTACACTGCCCAAACACCACTGCACTGCCCTAAACCCTGAAACACCACCCCCTGCACGACCCCCTACACTGCCGGAACACCACTGCACTGCCCAAAACCCTGAAACACCACCCCCAGCACGACCCCATACACTGCCCGAACACCACTGCACTAAACCCTGAAACACCACCCCCAGCAAGACCACCTACACTGGCCGAACACCACTGCACTGCCCTAAACCCTGAAACACCACCCCCTGCACGACCCCCTACACTGCCCAAACACCACTGCACTGCCCTAAACCCTGAAACACCACCCCTGCACGACCCCCTACACTGCCCAAACACCATTGCACTGCCCTAAACCCTGAAACACCACCCCTCAGCACAACACCCTACACTGCCCGAACACCACTGCATTGCCCTAAATCCTGAAACACCACCCCTGCACGACCCCCTACACTGCCGGATCACCACTGCACTGCCCTAAACCCTGAAACACCACCCCCAGCACGACCCCCTACACTGCCCGAACACCACTGCACTGCCCTAAACCCTGAAACATCACCCCCAGCAAGACCCCCTACACTGCCTGAACACCACTGCCCTAAACCCTGAAACACCACCCCCAGCAAGACCCGCTACACTGCCCGAACACCACTGCACTGCCCTAAACCCTGAAACACCACCTCCAGCACAACCCCCTACACTGCCTGAACACCATTGCTCTGCCCTAAACCCTGAAACACTAGCCCCAGCACGACCCCATACACTGCCCGAACACCACTGCACTGCCCTAAACCCTGAAACACCACCCCCAGCACGACCCCCTACACTGCCCGAACACCACCGCACTGCCCTAAACCCTGAAACACCAGCCCCAGCAAGACCCCCTACACTGCCCGAACACCATCGCACTGCCCTAAACCCTGAAACACCAGCCCCAGCATGACCCCCTACACTGCCCGAACACCACTGCACTGCCCTAAACCCTGAAACACCAGCCCCAGCACCACCACCTACACTGCCCGAACACCACTGCACTGCCCTAAACCCTGAAACACCAGCCCTAGCACAACCCCCTACACTGCCCGAACACCACTGCACTGCCCTAAGCCCTGAAACACCAGCCCCAGCACGACCCACTACACTGCCCGAACACCACTGTACTGCCCTAAACCCTGAAACACCAGCCCCAGTATGACCCCTTACACTGCCCGAACACCACTGCACTGCCCTAAACCCTGAAACACCACCCCCTGCACGACCCCCTACAATGCCCAAACACCACTGCACTGCCCTAAACCCTGAAACACCACCCTCTGCACCACCCCCTACACTGCCCGAACACCACTGCACTGCCCTAAACCCTGAAACACCACCCCCTGCACCGCCCCCTACACTGCCCGAACACCACTGCACTGCCCTAAACCCTGAAACACCACCCCCAGCACGACCCCCTTTACTGCTCGAACACCACTGCACTGCCCCAAACCCTGAAACACCACTCCCAGCACGACCCCCTACACTGCTCGAACACCACTGCCCTAAACCCTGAAACACCCCCCTGTACGACCCCCTACACTGCCCGAACACCACTGCGCTGCCCTAAACCCTGAAACACCACCCCCTGCACGACCCCCTACACTGCCCGAACACCACTGCACTGCCCTAAACCCTGAAACACCACCCCCAGCACGACCCCCTACACTGCCCGAACACCACTGCACTGCCCTAAACCCTAAAACACCACCCCCAGCACGACCCCCTACACTGCCCGAACACCACTGCACTGCCCTAAACCCTAGAACACTACCCCCAGCACGACCCCCTACACTACCCGAACACCACTGCACTACCCTAAACCCTAAAAAACTACCCCAGCACGAACCCCTACGCTACCCAAACACCACTGCACTACCCTAAACCCTAAAACACTGCCCCCAGCAGTACCTCCTACGCTACCCAAACACCACTGCACTACCCTAAACCCTAAAACACTACCCCCAGCAGTACCCCCTACACTACCCAAACACCATTGCACTACCCTAAACCCTAAAACACTACCCCCAGCAGTACCCCCTACACTAACCAAACACCACTGCACTACCCTAAATCACTACCCCCAGCATGACCCCCTACACTACCCAAACACCACTGCACTACCCTAAACCCTAAAACACTACCCCCAGCACGACCCCCTACACTACCCAAACACCACTGCACTACCCTAAACCCTAAAACACTCCCCCAGCACGACTCCCTATACTACCCAAACACCACTGCACTACCCTAAACCCTAAATCTACCCCCAGCATGACCCCCTACACTACACAAACACCACTGCACTACCCTAAACCCTAAAACACTACCCCATCACGACCCTCTTCACTACCTAAACACAACTGCACAATTTGTTACAGGCGTTGCAACGCAGGCCTGTGGTGCTTACTGGAAGTACCTGGTGGGCTAGTTGGGCCCCAGGGACCCTCAGGATTCAAGGTGACCTAATCCCCCAACTTAAAACGCTCCACGGGGTGCGTTTGCACAGTGGTGAAGGGAGGGGGCGGGGCCTCAGGTGACATGTGCGCAAACACGCCCTGTGGTGCGTTTTCAGTTGGGGAATTAATTCCCTTTGAATCCTGAGGGACCCTGGGGGCCAACTAGCCCACCAGGTACCTTCAGTAAGCACAACAGAGTTGCGTTGCAGAGAGGTGAAAATAGGTGCGTGGCCTCGGAACGCCTCTCTGCAGCTCAGCTCTGTGGTCCTAACTGTAGGTACCTGGGGGGCTAGGTGGGCCCCAGGGACCCTCAGGATTCAAGGGGACTTAATCCCGCAACTTAAAACGCGCCACGGGGCGCGTTTGCACACATGTCACCTCAGGACCCCCTCCCTTCACCACTGAGCAAACGCGCCCTGTAGCGCGTTTTAAGAGGTAGTTTTAATCCCCCTGCCCTATTATGTACTAGGGACTTGCAGAGGAGGTCATGCTAATCACAGGGGTACCCCAACGCATAGTGTTCCCTAGTGTATGTAGGTGTTTTCACTGTATTCTAAGTGTCTTTTAGCATAGCACTGGCTCTGGTTAGTCAGAGTCAGTTACCACCAGTACCCGTCTGAAAAAGTTGTGGGCACTGGATGATTTTGCAACAAGGCCTCTTTCTGTTCCTCTGTTGGTTCTTTCTGCACATGTCTTGCTTCTTCCTGCACTTTTCTTCGTCTTTGTGGACTTCTGTTGCTTCTTTCTGCATTTCTTTTGCTTCTTTCTGTGCGTTTTTTCTTCTTTCTTCACATGTCCTACCTCTGTAGGCATAGTTAGAAACTAGCATTTAAAAAACCTTTGAAATTCACTTAAAAAATCATAGGTTTCAGGCACGTTATAGTTAGAAATTAGCATTTAAAAAACCTTTGAAATTCACTGAAAAAACCATAGGTTTCAGACACGTTATAGTTAGAAATTAGCATTTAAAAAACCTTTGAAATTCACTGAAAAAACCATAGGTTTTAGGGACAGTTATAGTTAGTTGGACATTTCACTCGTACAAAACCATAGAAATTCCCCCGTTATAGTTAGTTCAGCTAACTATAACTCGCGCCCGTAATGCACTGCTGATGACGTCACATATTACTAGGGGTGGGTGGCAAATTCCGTTCCGCTCGCGGAACTTGCGAAATTTCGGCATTTCCGCGTTCCGCGCGGAACGCGAAAATGTCAAAACTTCCGCAATCCGCGGCGGAACGGAATTCGGGGGCCATGAGGTATTTTAAACCTCACCAGGAAGCACTTGCAGGAGCCCGAGTGTCCACTTCTCAGCTGGAGGGAGGGAGGGAGAGAGTGGGTGACCGGCTAAGGATGGTGAAATCACTCGTGAAAACCGCTTGTGCAGGAGTGCTCAAAGGGGCTGGGGGAAGTTATTGTTAACAACGCTGTGCCTGCCTGCAAACCGGTACTGCCCCAGCTCCCCCAGTGCTCCGAGTGCTCTGGGCGTGAGGGAGACCCAGGGGGTGTGGGGAAGGAGAGGACGTCCGCGCTGTGAAGGAGGGAGGTGCAGACTCACCTTATTTGTTTAATGCTGCTTCGTGGGTGTTAAATCCTTTCTTTTCTCGCCTGCTGCAGTACTTGTGGTGGCCGCCGGGTGGTGGAGATGCGAGCATGCTCTCCGATGCAAGATGCAGGATTCTTGTTGTGTGCCATGTTGCTGCTCTGCCCACGAGAATCTCGGGTGCGGGCGCGAGCAGGAAGGACTTTGTGGCTGGTGATAAATAATGCCTTTCGCTCGTTGTATTTGAGCGTGGATTGTGGGCTTCGTTTTGCCTCCTATGCTCTCGCTCAGTGGAATGGAAGCCTCCTTCCCTGTAGAGGACACGGATATATGTCTCGCTGGCGGCACCCTTCGTGTGCCAGGCAGAAAAAAGGAAAAATCAAGCAGCGTTGGTGAGGTCTGTTATCCCAACTTTCACTGTGGAGCTTCCTGGTCTTCTGGAGCTCGGATGGGCGACGGACGTGCCTTGGATTTTTGCGATGGGGGGGCAAAACCGGCGATTGAAGGCTGGAGTGGTGCTCTTCCCCCTCTGGTCAATCAGGTCACATGGGTCACGGGCGGCAGGGGCCCTGAAGTGGTCTCGTCACGTAGATGGTGGCAGCGGTGCGGCAGGCAGGGGGGGCGGGCAGGTAGACGTGCGTAAATAAATAAAGCAAGACACGGTGACCAGGTTGGTTTTATTCTCATGCAAACACAGAGATAGCAGCAAAATCTCCGCGAGCACGCGAAATTTCGCGTGCTCGCGGAGATTTCTTGCCGTTTCGCGGAATTTCGCGGAAGGCAAATTCGCAAATTCCGCCCACCCCTGCATATTACATCACTCATGACATGGTCAGTGACATCACTGATGACATCTCAAATGACAACGCTGATGACATCATCCATGTGATAATTTCATGCATCTTCTCACACCCTAATATAACTTTTGATACACCCACTCTAAATTACAGACTGCCATTCTCAAAACCATAGACACTCCAACACCAAAAACTACATACCCACTCACTGATTCTTAGGTCTACACACACATCCACTCACTCACCCGTACAGTCACTCATACTTACAGTCACTCAGTACAGGACTATCATATGCACTCATACACCTATATAAACACTCACACACCACCACTCATCCATAGAGGTACTCACACACCTAGTCAGTCATGCAAAAAATTAATCACACACCCATTTACTCACCTATACAGTTATACACACACCAGCTCACTTGCTCATACAAATACTAGCACATTCTTACGCTCTTATACAATAACTGATACAAGCACACACGCATCCATACAGCCACTCTCACTATCACACACTCTCACTTATAGCCATTTAAATACTCTAACACACATATATACTGCCTTTTACATATGTAGTTACTCGCACATGTACCACTGAGATATACATTCACTCACTAACACACCCATACACACACTCACCCACCCAAGCAGTCCATCACAGATGCACTCTTGAAATCATGCACCCAGTGAATCACCCACTCACACATCTATGTACAGAGTCACACACACCCCACCCACACAAACACTCAGGCAGCCATACAGATACTCAGAGAACCAACAAACAGACGGATACAGACATTCACACAGTTTAGTCACTAACCCATGCATTCAGTAAGATACGTTTAATCACTCACTTGTAGAGTCAGTCACTCACGTACTAAATCATCCATTCAGACACTTATACACCCACTCATTCTTCAATACGCCTTTCCCTATATATATTAAACATATTTAAACTTTACAGAAACACACAGTCACTGGATGATGTCATCAGTGATGTCATCAGTGATGTCATTTGAGATGTCATCAGTGATGTCATGAGTGATGTCACTGACCATGTCATGAGTGATGTAATATGTGACGTCATCAGCAGTGCTAATCACAGGGGTACCCCAACGCACAGTGTTCCCTATTGTATGTAGGTGTTTTCACTGTATTCTAAGTGTCTTTTAGCATAGCACTGGCTCTAGGCCTGGTTAGTCAGAGTTGTTAACACCAGTACCCGTCTGAAAAAGTTGTGGGCACAGGATGATTTTGCAACAAGGCTTCTTTCTGCTCCTCTGTTGGTTCTTTCTGCACATGTCTTGCTTCTTCCTGCACTTTTCTTCGTCTTTGTGGACTTCTGCTGCTTGTTTCTGCATTTCTTTTGCTTCTTTCTGAGCGTTTTTTCTTCTTTCTTCACATGTCCTACCTCTGTAGGCATAGTTAAAAACTTGCATTTAAAAAACCTTTGAAATTCACTGAAAAAACCATAGGTTTCAGGGACGTTATAGTTAGAAATTAGCATTTAAAAAACCTTAGAAATTCACTGAAAAAACCATAGGTTTTAGGGACAGTTATAGTTAGTTGGACATTTCACTCATACAAAACCAGTAAAATTCCCCCGTTATAGTTAGTTCAGGTAACTATAACTCGCGCCCGCAATGTACTGCTGATGACGTCACATATTACATCACTCATGACATGGTCAGTGATATCACTGATGACATCACTGATGACATCTCAAATGACATCACTGATGACATCACTGATGACAACATCCATGTGATAATTTGATGCATCTTCTCACTCCCTAATATAACCTTTGATAAACCCACTCTAAATTACAGACTGCTATTCTCAAAACCATAGACACTCCAACACCAATAACTACATACCCACTCACTGATTCTTAGGTTTACACACACATCCACTCACTCACCTGTACAGTCACTCATACTTATGGTCACTCAGTACAGGACTATCATATGCACTCATACTCCTATATAGAGACTCACACACCGCCACTCATCCATAGAGGTACTCACACACCTAGTCAGTCATGCAAATAATTATTCACACTGCCATTTACTCACCTATACAGTTATACACACACCAGCTCACTTACTCATACAAATACTAGCACATTCTTACCCTCTCATACAATCACTGATACAAGCACACACTCATCCATATAGCCACTCTCACAATCACACACTCTCACTTATAGCCATTTATATACTCCAACACACATATATACTGCCTTTCACATCTGTAGTTACTCACAAATGTACCACTGAGATATACATTCACTCACTAACACACCCATACACACACTCACCCACCCAAGCAGTCCATCACAGATGCACTCTTGAAATTATGCACCCAGTGAATCACCCACTCACACATCTATGTACAGAGTCACACACACCCCACCCACACAAACACTCAGGCAGCCATACAGATACTCAGAGAACCAATCAATAACCCATATAGACACTCATGTAGCTATTCGCAAATCCATGCATCCACTTACACACCAACAAACAGACGGATACAGACATTCACACATTTTAGTCACTAACCCATGCATTCAGTAAGATACGTTTAATCACTCACTTGTAGAGTCAGTCACTCACGTACTAAATCATCCATTCAGACACTTATACACCCACTCATTCTTCAATACGCCTTTCCCTATATATATTAAACATATTTAAACTTTACAGAAACACACAGTCACTGGATGATGTCATCAGTGATGTCATCAGTGATGTCATTTGAGATGTCATCAGTGATGTCATCAGTGATGTCACTGACCATGTCATGAGTGATGTAATATGTGACATCATCAGCAGTGCATTGCGGGGCGCGAGTTATAGTTAGCTGAACTAACTATAACGGGGAATTTCTATGGTTTTGTACGAGTGAAATGTCCAACTAACTATAACTGTCCCTAAAACCTATGGTTTTTTCAGTGAATTTCAAAGGTTTTTTAAATGCTAATTTCTAACTATAACGTATCTGAAACCTATGGTTTTTTCAGTGAATATATATATATACAAAACCAAAGTTCAATAGAGCACACACTCAAACAATCCTCTGCTTGTGCAAATATATTTATTCCTCAGTCGCTACGCGTTTCGGCAGTGAACTGCCTTCATCACACGCCGAGCAATTGGAATGATCGTGCATACATAAACAAATGACATGAAAGAAGGACTGTTTGCTCACAGTGAATGTGATATATATTGGAAGGGTCTATCATATTGTCACAAGAATGTAAAATTGGTCAAAATGAAGCACTATCTCCTAATAATAGATGGATTGAAGACATTGTATGCTCCCCAGCTGGTTGGAAGAAAAAAGGGGTGATAACGATGTCAGCCAAAAAAACAAATATCTCAATATTTTCTAATTAGAGGAAGGCAAATGCATGTTTTCGAAAAGGAATAAAGACTGTAGAGAATTCTTTGTAATTAACATATATGCTCCCAATTGTCATAACCCAAAGTCCTGGTCCTAGCTTTCAAATAATATGCGCTGTATTCCAGATGACGCACTTATCGTATTGTGGGGTGACTTCAACTTACCAATGGTTCATACTCTAGACAGATCTTCCACATATAAACATATACCACACAAATCCCACAAATGTTTGCTCAATATAAAATCTAATAACTACATGGAGATTAACGCATCCAGACTCATCTGAGTTTACCTTTTTTCCCACCTCACCTTTCTTATTCTAGAATAGATTATCTACTGATTTCAGGGAGATATGTGCATGACATTGATGTAAATACCACAGAACTGAAACAAATCTTGGTTCACTCTAGCATTATGGTGGGGCTCCCCCATCAACAAACACAACTTAAGGAGACTGAATGATGAAATACTACAAAATACAGAACATCTTTCTAAAATACATGAAGAAATTCAAAACTTTCTAAAAAATAGTCAGAATACGTAGATGGGAAGCATTATAGGTTGCAATTAGAGGGTCACTAATTTGTATTAGATACTGTATGAATAGAATCGCTAACAAATCATTAAATAACATAGAGAAAGAAATGAGTGCTCTCAAATTCCAGCATAGACCACTCTTACAACAAACAACCTCTTAGAGGAACTGAATTGCAAACAAAATTGTAATTAATAAAATACTGAGTACAAGAGTGGAAACCTGGATAACTAAAAAAAGTGTCAAAATGTGTGACGCCAATAAAAGTGGCAAAATGTGGCCTTTTATCTGAAATTCAAGCAGAATTTATAAAACTTTAATATCCTCCATTAAAGATAAAGCTGGAATCACTCACTTAAATTCAGACTGAATTGCCGAACCTTTTCAAGAGGTTTACAATGACCTGTATGATAATAACTCCTGGTTGGCTTATCAGAACTGTAAGGATTACCTGTCTCAGCTATATCTCCCAACCATCTTCCACGAGAACAGGAAGTCCTATCTCTCTAGAATAAAGAGGGAAGGTAATGTAAATTGGGTTACTGATTGAAGGGGGTGCAACCCTACTCAAACTGCAACTACGATTCGTTTCAAGCAAACCCCTTTACGATTAAAAAGGGGTTTAATGACAATTCGTTAGGCACCAAATTTGATATTTGTACCTTCTCCCAATTGAAAGCTATCACTTATTAACTGTAAGAAGGTAACCAAATGTTATCCTAGGGGAGAGGCAGGCCTTGCAGTAGTGAAAAGCGAATTTAAGAGTTTTTCTGTACCATGACATGTAAAACTTAAAAGTACATGTCCAACTTTTTTAAATACTGCCCTGGGTCCATGTAGTACTGTTTTACTAGGGACTTACAAGTAGTCAAGTCAGTCAAGACATCTTTATTTGGATAATCAAATGTCCATAAAAGAAAAAATCACATTAAAAACATATAAAACATGTAAAATACAGGATACAACACAATTCATCACACACAAAATAAGTGCCAACCTATAACCTCATGTATAATCACTACAATTTCCCAACCTATAACGTCATGTATATTCACTACGATTTCAACAAGGCCATCTTAATCAGAGAGCATGGTACGGTGAGCCCGCACAACCACTCTGAGAAAAGAGCCTACATTTAGACTTGTCTCGACATCCGGCATTAGTTGTAGGAAACTGAAGGCTACCTTAAAATCCCTGATATTGTGTTTTTTGATAAGCAGAAGTAAAAAGTGCTTCGTGTATCTTAAGTAAAATTTACAAAAAAGTGCAAAATGCTGCATGGACTGACCAAAGCTCCAATCACAGGGGCAGTGGCATGCATCAAGGTTCATTTGAAACCCAGTGGAAACCATGATGAGTACTTAAGTGTACCAGCCTGAAACCGAAACTGAAATTTCATTCCCAGTGCCCTCTCACTGTAAAGAGGCAGCTGGTAGGTGGGTTAGCTGCAACCATATTAAAATAAGTTGCCGTAGTTGACTTCCCCCATTCTCATTCAGTCTAGTGGAACGTCTAAGATTAAACAGGGTTTGCTGCACACATTTTTGTTCAAATTTGCAATATTCTAAGGGTCTGTGAAAACATGTTGTAAACCAGTCTTTCGAGAGACAGACTCCACACCTGCTATCCTTGGGATTTGGAGTCCCCTTTCACACACAAGACAGTCCTTAATGATACCCTAGTTAAAGTGTCCTCTGTGTTTCTCCATACTGCTAACCACAGGAATGGAGGGCATACTCTAATATAGTCTTTTATATATGGTAAGCCTAGTTCTTCATTGCAGATCACATAAGAAGATGATATAGTAACTGATAGCACCTTCCTACAAAACCTGTTTTCTTCAATCTGAATAGAATCGTGTTGGAAGCACCCCAGATCCCAGCTCCATATGTTGCAACAGGAGTGCATTGAGGTTTATTGATATTCAGGAAGGGGCTAAGAGCGCCCCCTCCTGGCGGCTGGGGAAAATTATATAATGACCCAACTGCCCTAGACAGCTTAGACCTACTTTGAGAGCTGTGAGTCGTCCAGGACCCAGAAGCAGCAGAGGTGACCCCCAAATAAGAAAACAGCTGGTGCATCTTAGACTGTTAGTACCTACAGAAAGGGTTGCTAACTGCTTTCTCTTCAGACCACATGCCGTGATATAGGATTTGGCAAGATTAGTTTGTAGATCCAGGGTACCCACAAAATCCACAAAGGCATACACCAGCAGATGCAGGGCTTTTGCCGTTCGTGTCATCAATATGGCATTGTCTGCATAAAGGAGAGAGGGGAGCGATAGCCCTTTGATTCTGGGTACATCTGGAGTAGCAGTGACTAAAAAAGGGTAAAGCTGATTAATGTATAATATGAATAAAATAGGGGTCAAAGCACACCCTGGTCTCATCCCCATAAAACCTTTCCATCTGCACTAATTCTAACTCTGGCCTTCATATCTCTGTGCAAATATGCCAAATAGTGCACCAGTGCTTCGTCTATCCCATAAGAGAAAAGGTTTTCCCACAGTTTAGAGCGATTGACGCAGTCAAACGTTGAGGTCAGGTCCATGAATTCCACGTATATAGGTGAATGTTTAGCAACTGTATATTTTCAAATAATCATTGACAAATTAAGACATTGATCAACAGACCCCACCTGATTACTAAAACCATACTGGCAAGGGTACAAAATAGGCGTATCCTATAACCACTCTTTGATCCTGTTGTTCAGCACCCTCCCTAGAATTTTAACAGGTGTGTCTATTAAGGAAATGGGCATGTAACACACCGGATGGGAGCGATCTCCCTTCTTAAAGATGGGCACAATGATGGAAGCCTTCCAGGGGTCCGGTAGTGGGGAGTTAACAAGATTGTTATAAACATTCGTTATTAGAGGTGAACAAAATTCCGGAATGCACTTTATAAGATCAATAGTTACTCCGGACCGGAGGCTTTACCACAGATGGCTAATAGCATCTTCTACTTCCCTCAAAGTTGCCTGAGTAACTGTGCACTTGTTGATGACCAGAGAGGACTCAGTATCAGCCGACATGGATGGGTAGATTTTTGAAAAATGAGCCTCCCATGACTCATTGGGGATATGACAGCTGATTGGGCTCACAGTTAAATTCATTCTGTGCATTTCCATCACCGCAGACCAGAAGAATTTACTGTTCTTTTTGTCTGCTGCCACTGCAAGAGAGTCCCATTGCTGTGTTACTACTTCCCTTCGGCGCTTAAGGGTGACCGCTTTATAATGCCTCCACGAACTGGCCACAACCGAGGGGACACTTGGCTGTGTCACAAGCGCTTCACTTAATAATCGGTTGGCCACAGCGTCTTTGTGGTTAAACAACCTGGGTATATTAGGTGCAGGTTGGAAAGGTCTCAATAGGACTTTCCTAATATTAGTACAGAGGTTGGTAAAAGCTCCCCCACCTGATGGACTGCACCTTCTGCCGCTAGACAGGCCTCTATAAGCCTTACATTCTTCTTGATCATCTGTGTGAAGAATTGGGCTGGCTCACGTAATCTCCACACTAATGTTATCTGAAGAGGGTTGGAGGATACTCACCCCATTATCTACTCTATATTGTGGCTTTGGTGACATTAAAAGTGCTGCTTCAATAGGGTTGTGGTCTCCAAAGTTTGAGGGGGCCACTCTCCTGTACACAATATACTCTATAAAATTAGACGAGATAAAAAAGTAGTCAATAGTGGAGGAGCAACCTCTTCCTCTATAGGCTGGCACCAGACAGTTATTTACATACGCCACATCCATTACATTACCAAGGCCATGGGAGTCTAGGTAAGTCGACAACTCTAGGCCTTTGGGATTGGGATTTACAAAAGTGCTCACAGACGAGCTGGCCAAAACACCTGTGGCAGCATGGGACGAACTAAACTGCAATGAGTGTTTAATATTGAAGTCACCAACCCTGCAGAGTAGGGCCTCATGCTCCTTGTTAGAAACATTACTCAGTATTGAATTAACATAATCAAATACACCCAGAAATTTTGAATTGGGAATATTATTAAAATCATTATTATAAAAATTAACTAGGTGCAGAGTCAAACCCCTCTTATACCTAACTGCTTGACAGCTGCTATTTGGGGACTCAAGGGCACTAACACAGCCACCGGCAGCTAAATTCACCCAAAGGGCTAGCCCCCCCAGATGCACAGCATGAGCGGGATGGAGTAGTCGGAGTGCTATGACACAGAAAACCATCAATTTCTGTTATCTGGGTATCCCAGGTTTGTGAAGCGTGACAATATCATAGCGCCTTACAAAGGCTTGCCACTCAGGCAGCAAAACCTTAGACTGGAACCCTGCCACATTCCAGCTTAATCACTTTTGTGTGGAATCTGAACGGCCAGAAGCATCATCCAGGTGAGGTATAATAACAGATTGGGGAGGTATCGCTAAACAGTTAAGAGATGACTCAATACTATTCACTGGCCTGATTCCCAGTCAGTCTGATCCCGCTAAACCACTTAGCACATAGAACAAGTTTTGATGTGCCAGCAGGGGCCCAAGATTTAGTGGGTCAGAAGTACAAGGAGAGACATTCAGCGCTCTTGGCTTGTAAAAATAGCCTAGGCAGAGTGGTGTAATTCTAGAGCCATTACAGTTGCTTGCTTCCTGTACCTTCAATATATGCCTCACAATGGAGGGATTTCAAAAGTTAGGACAATGCAATCCCCACTTATATCCTTTCT
Organism: Calotriton arnoldi; assembly: GCA_963921515.1. Classification (NCBI taxonomy): domain Eukaryota; kingdom Metazoa; phylum Chordata; class Amphibia; order Caudata; family Salamandridae; genus Calotriton; species Calotriton arnoldi. The sequence continues at coordinate 98,061 of CAWUFW010016296.1, forward strand.
TGAGCCTCCAACCCACCCTATGCACCATTTTAATATCATTTATACCACAGCGGTGGATGTATTTATGCTAGACCAGCCAGTGAGCGGTTCTGTTGTGAAGCTCCTCCTGCGATTCTGTTTGGCCGCATCTGAGAGGGGGCACTCTTGCTAAAACCATGGCATGTGGGCAAGCTGCGAGGGGGCAAATTCAGGATCTCCGTTTTTGGGATTGGGCTTACTTCAGAGGGACCTGCGCTAATTTCTATGTCCCCAGGTTGTCCTCTAACTTTTATAGCTACATTCATGGTACTACGGGGGCCATCCATGGGCCCTAATGCTTCAGGCTGAATGGAGTTCTGACAACCTTACTGTATTGCTGATGAGGCCCTCAGAGATTCCTGAGTATTAATATCCCTAGTGCGTTGAACGGTGTTACCCACTTACTGTGAGGAAGCAATCCCATCAAAGGTTGTGTTAGGCACTTTAAATAAACCTGCCACTCGGTGCTCGATAAGCTTGAGGCGCTCCAAAATTGTTTTTTAATTTGCCCTCTAAAATACTTCTAATTTTATCACACAAAACATCATAGTTTATAGGGACCGAAATCACAGGGTCACATGTCTGGACTAACTGGGACTGTTTCTGGGCTTGGAGCCAAGGGGAAAGTTGGCCCTGTTGCTGATCATTTGTTTTCCTTTTTGCCACAGGGGCTGTTCCTGCTGGGTTCTTCCTCTTAGAGACAGGTCCTTTTTGTGGCTGGGTCTTAGAGATACTCGTCGGCTCTGGCTCAGTTTCGGCATTTAGGCTCACCGAGCCGCAGTCACTTGTTGACGCTGCAGGCCTGAGTTTGGGGGGGCACTGAGTGCTTTTCTTGGGATGGGGTCAAGCACTTTTAACCCAGGGCAATGTTCATTGAAAGCCTATGCTCAGTCAATGCAATTTCGGTCTAAATGATCCCCGCGGCCCTCTCGAGCATACTGTCAATTGTCACTGTTGCTTGTTTGGTAGAGGTTGCCCCCTAGACCACCCTGGCAGCTTTACAGTTAACCATACTGGGGTAAAAAAGTGGTGCCCACCTCTGGTGATCACACTATGTACTGCCAAAGTTCTTACCCTTCTGTACTCCAAAGAGGGTAGGCCCAGCCCAGTTGAGAATGGGCACAGATGGGTTCGTCTTGGCCCGGTCTTTGCCCAGGCATGTGCCTGGGCGTGGCCCGGGCATGGCCCGTGCTGTGGGATCCCTGGAGCTTTTAGCGTGTTGATCGGCAGGCCCCTCCTTGCCGCTGTGGAGTCTAGGGGATATAGTCCCACCCTGGACGCACTGACAGGCACAGAATGTGGGCAGGGAAACAGCTTGGAACACTCCCGCGCAGTGGGATCTCCGGAGCGCTTTTAGTGTGTTGTCAAGCCAGCCACTCCTTGCCGCTGGGGAGTCTTGGGGACATAGTCGCACCCCAGAAGCAATGTAAGTCACAGAAAACAGGCAGGGAAACAGCTTGGAACACTCCCACTTACAAGTAAATTAAATGTGCCAATTAGGTATAAGTCAATTTTACCATGTTTAAAGGTGAGCACAAGCACCCTAGCACTGGTTAGCAGTGGTAAAGCGCGCAGAGTCCTAAAAGCCAACAAAAGCGGGTTCAGAAAATAGGAGAGTGAAAGCCAAAATTTTGGGGATGACCCTGCAGAAAGGGCCTATCCAACACTTGGGTTATTATGTAATTGGGCAGTAAGAAATCTCTTCAATTCATCAATGTCATTTATTGTGGTGTCATCTGGATTACGGTGATGTGACATCACTTTTTGTGAGGATTCAGTGTTAAAGATCTTATGATGTCACTTCCTGTGATGTTATTGGGTCAAAGGGTGGTTATGTAATGTCACTTCTGCTTCCCCTGGCATTTTGGTTAATTGACACTGATGTTTGTGTTTACGAAAAATCACAATGCTATGTGCCTTAACTAAGGTAATTAATCCAAAAGATAATTGTTTGGCATTTTTTGGCCTATAAATCTTCCTCCTTCTTTCTATTTCTACCTATACGAATTGTATTATATACTTGATATATTATATGCTTGGTGTATAAATTACGCCTTTGATAAGTGCTTTAGGTCTCTGATTGTTTATGCTGACCTTTTAATATTAATAACATACTTTAAAATAAAACAATAAAGTGGACATGGTGTTATGAAAACCCCAGTGTGTTTATGAAGCGGACAGAATCTAGAAGTTGCAAATGTTTAAATTCCCACTACTTGTGATGAAAACTATGTAAATCTGAAACAAGGTATCTCCTTTTCCAATGAAAATGAGACACCAAACATAGAAGAGTGCAGTTCTGCAGAATTTGCTCGTTATTCTAATAAGTGTTTTATTTTTGCCTGGCTCCACACAATAAGTCAGCTTTCGGGCTGATTCCATTAGTTAAAAGTAGTATGTTTCATTTTTTTTAATCCAAGACATTGTTCGCTGCACAGACGACGAACTCGTGCGTCAAGCTGCCCACCATTGCCACTTCCTGTTTACGTTTCAGACAGTAGGGATATATTTTCCAGTAAATGGGCCACATCCTGTTTCCGTGGTACATGCTACCCAGAATTAAAGTGATATTCTGTTAACGTGATGGTCAGTGTCATCTTAACTGTTTTAGGGGCCCCAGGCAAGAACTATTTTGAGGGCCTCTGTTTGAAGGAACTGTGAATTGTATTTCCCATGTTTCGCTAATTCAAGCCCTATGTTGCCTAAAAATATTGAATTATATGTTAAGGTTCAAGATGCAAAAATACACAAGTGATTTAAAGAGACAGGCCGCTTTTCCAGCGGGCCCCTTTGGAAGATGGGGGCCCTGAACAATTGCCCACTATGCCCATTGCTTAAAACTTCCCTGCGTCTGGTCACTGCTGGATTTTATCTTTAAAATTAGTGTACCTATTTTTTTTTAATTATAGTTTTTTTTTGCTGACAGCGCAAGACCGCCTGACTTGCTAACCACAGTTCCCACATGATGGTGCGAATTTATCACAAGACCCCAGCTTGTCACCTTTTAAAGATGCCCCTGGGCTGCAAAATAGAGATGAAATTAAGCAAACATGTTGGTGTTTAAAGGGTCAGTCAGCCTTTCATGTATGTTCTACAGACTTTCATTGGGACTGCTTTTTAACTTTTAAAACGAACAATGTGGTCTATGCGACCTAAAGGTATCAAGGTTTAGAGCAATGCCCAATAATGTTCTTTATTTAGGAGAAAAGGCCTTATGAGCTTTAGGGGCATATCATCAAGGGGCCGCAATAAAATTATCGCCGCTTTAGCGTCCGTTTTCGGGCGAAAAGCGGCGATAATTTTATCGCACTATCAGCAAGGACACGCTGGCGCGTGAATCCATGCCTCAGCGCCCGTTTTCCTACCGCCCAGCGTCGCAACGCTAATGATATGCAAAGTGGGCGCACCTTACTAAAATAACTTGGTAAATGTCACTAACACAACTAACTCCTATCATCAATCTTGCCGCAAGCCCGCGTAGCGATGTAAAATGTAGCGCAAACCACTCTTATCGCTGGTTTCTTAACGTCTGCTTACAATCTGACTTAGCCATTATATCCTATGGGAGGTGGATTGTATGGATAAGTCCACCCTGCCCTATCAACAAGGATTCGCCTATCGCTGTGCTTTTATCGCTGGATTTCCAGCGATAATCGCACATTTTGCGGCTATCGCTGGATTTATATCGCAATGGAGATAAGCGTTGATGATAACGCGCTATCTCGGCGATATATTCCAGCGATAGTCGGCGATAATTATGCTCGCGCTAAACGCGCATAGCGATAATTATCGCTGGCTGTTGCTGATATGCCCCTTAGAGACCTAAGTAAATATGACACACGCCAATGGCATCCATAACCTTTTGGCTATTAGTTACACTTGTTGCAGTTTTTATCTGTTTGTTTTGGCATTGTGCCAAGCTACCTCTCACCAACAGCAACATACTTCACGGAGAACATTTTTATTGCAGCAGGGAGGCTGTCAAACTGAGGTGCTGTGTAAGTGAGAAGGCATTAGACAGGGCACTGTACATTTATCTCTTAATATTAAACCTATCTGCACGCATGTGCATATCATTGCTTATATTTAAAATTTAGGTATAATTCAATTGAGCCACAGTGAACAGAAATGATTTATTGGTGAAATATTGACGCTGATTATTAGCCACAACAATCTGTGCAAGGTCAGCAAAAAAGACATCTGGCAAAATAATGGTGTACATGCAAAAAAAGGGGCACAGAACAAAATAACAGAATAATGACTTCCATGCTGAGAGTGCTGGGTGCTCCTGCCATCCTTTTTAAATAACACAGCTTCGGTAAAGCCCCTTTTAGGGTCAACAGCTGTTTTGCTTTAGCTTTGTTGACAGACTTCCAAACGGTGCTTTTTTGGTCTTATTATATGAACTTTATTATTTTTTCCTGACACAGTCCTGTTCTGTAATGGAATGCTGAACATAGTTTGCAGCCACATTCAGGAAAAAGCAACGTTTTAGTGCGACCTTTGACAGAAAGAAACTATTATACACGAGGAATCAGAACAAGACAGCAAGCCCAGTCTGCCTCTATTCGATGTTTCTGCAATGTAAAAAATAATAATAAAGTTAAAATAAATAGCAACAATGGTGCTAAATGTGTTTCACAGAAGGCCGCACAAATAAGTCTGTAATAATAGCTTTAGATAATATGTGAATAGAGAAACCACTTCCTCTGTGCAGCTGGGCTTTCTTTAGATCTAGTGCTATGGTAATGACAGGCTCTCCTGGTGGACATTTCGTGCGTTAGAACTGCATAGATAGATAGATAGATAGATAGATAGATAGATAGATAGATAGATAGATAGATAGATAGATAGATAGATAGATAGATAGATAGATAGATTCCTTCAAGAGTTTCACCATGTAAGTGCTGGACGAGAAGTTTTCAGATTATGTTCACTGTGAGGGCTATTTTTATTTTCTGGCACAAACATCAGTAAAATGCTGGACTGCTCTTTAACTCTAAACAGTGACTGGTGGGTCAGCAACCTCAGCCTGACAACAGCGTGTTTGTGTCAGAGCCAGTAGCGGCCCGTGGTGGGAGTGCTGCCGGGCGGTGATGTGGGGCGGGGGAGGGGCAGGGTGGGGGGTAGTAAACTACGGAATACGGCGGCACAGAGGTAAATAAACAAAAAAATAAAACGAATTTCGTTGCGCGCGCTGCATCGCATTTGGCGATGCAGCGCGTGCACGAAATTCGTTTTATTTATTTTTGTTTACTTACCTCTGTGCCGCCGTATTCCGTAGTTTACCCCCCACCCTGCCCCTCCCCCGCCCCACGTCACCGCCTGGCAGCACTCCCACCACGGGCCGCTACTGGTCAGAGCCAAACCATATATGTCAACACTTAGAACCTGGTGAACAGTTTCATTTTGTTTGCTTTAGCGGCAGGGTAAAAGAATGGTTCTGTACTCATAAACCGCGTAAAGTAATTCATAATAATGTTCAGTGCAGTGGTCTATGGTTCTCCATTTCTGAAGAGACACTTTTGCTGGGAGGACTCACTTTTGAGGAGATGCAGACATTTGAAGGTCTCTGATAAGATGGGTAAATCAGAAGTCTACATAGGAGGACCATCGCATATGGGACCCACAGAGTTGCTCCTCCGACCCCTACAATTTATGCATAGCACTCATATGAGTTCTGGAGGGACAGGACTCACCCCAAGCAGTATTTCCTAAGTTCTGGGCTTCTTCCCCTGAAGCCCCATAGCCTACAGTTGATTCATAGCTGTTCTGAGAGCCCGCAAGGAAGTATAACCACTCCATCGCTGCCCATGACTACATTTTGTGAGCTATACACCTGGTTCAACGCAGGGCACATCCTTGCAAAGGCCTGGTCCCATTCTGGTACAGTTACAGCCTCAGAGCATCACTGTGTCCGAACTCCCACTTTTTGCCATTTTCTCACCTGAAAAGGCTGTTGTTGTTCCACAACAAGTTAAACAATATCCCATGTAAAGTTATCTAATATTTACATCATTTACTTCCTTTGTATTGCTGGCAAAGGTCACAGTAATATTCAACTCAACACATTAGACAGAATATATGACATGCTTCCAACCCAGCACATATATGCTATATATCCACCAAGCACATTCCTCAGTAAGATGATATCCATTCCATTTCCAAGCTTTATTTCGGTCATTATAGACCATAAAAGCAAAGGGTAAAATACATGCATCACTAAATTTAGAATCAATCATTTTTATTGTGTGGTAAGCATTTGAATACACGGCTCAGCTGCCTACATCCGATGGCCGGCAGAGCGTAACCTCTTTAATGATTTACACAGCGTACAGGTCAACAACCCAGAGGGCGACCCCGCGTTAGAGACGTTCGAGAGATAACCAGCCATCTGGCAGGTGCACGAGTACCACTTTTATGGGAGAAAGAAACAAACAAAGAAACAAACAAAGAAGCAAACACCCCCCCATCCACCCCCTGAGTCCCCACCCCCACCCGTCTCCGCATCAGCCTCTAACCTCCTGCACTCCCATCCCCTCCTCATGCCATGTCCGCCGCCCCTCCGCTATCGTTAGTGGCCCCTAGAGGCTCTAAAGGAATGAGCTGCAAGATCTGTAGGTACTTTGGGCATGTGACCTCTCTCAGTTCTTTAGAAAGGAGCGGTAGGAAGGGACCCCATAGCTTCGCATACTCAGCGCCTTTACCATCAGTGCCCAACGAAAGGCGTTCCATAGCCAGAAGGTGCCAAAGCCTTTGGAACCAGTCCCTCGGGTCAGGTGAGGCAGAGGAGCCCCATTGCGCCAAGAGAACCTGGCGCGCCGCTAATAGAGCTAATGCTATCTGCCGTCCCCGCAGCGAGCGCAAGGGGAAAGACTTAGGGTGGGGGAGGCCCAGCAGCGCGTGTTCAGGTGTTCGAGGAAATGTGATCTGAAAGGCATAGTCTAGCTCATCAAGGACTACCTTCCAGTACCGCACCAATTTCGGGCAATGCCATAACAAATGCACCAGTGTACCCTGATGACCGCACCCCCGCCAGCAGAGGTCCGACTTCGCTGCATCCCAAGCCTTTATGCGCGCTGGAGTATAATACCAATAGGCGGCCACCTTATAGGCAGACTCAGCCCCCGCAGTGTTAAAAGCAGTGTGGTGGGCGCGATAAAAGACGTGTTCCCATTCTTTACATGTAAGAGGTCGCCCCAACTCCGTTTCCCAGCGGACCTGCGCTTTCGTGCGCTGTTTCTTGGGGTGCATCAGGATCATTGCGTACAAATCAGATATGAGCTTGCGGTCATTTGTTTTGCAGACGAGCCACTTCTCAAAAGCCGTCAAGGGGCGGGACATTGAAGCGAAGTTAGCAGGTTGAGTCACCCAATGCTTTAATTGTAAGTACTGAAAGGCCTCCGCCTCTGGTAGGTGGGAGTACTCCCGGCGCAGTTGGGAAAAAGGAATCAGACCATCTAGATCAAAGAGAGATCCCACCCTCTTACAGCCCTCCTCCCTCCAGCGTTGAAAGATGGGGGACGCACATCCCGGCGGAAAATTGGGGTTGTCGACAATAGGAGTCATGGGGGAAGGAAAAGTAGTCTAACCTCTGCGCAGCGCTAATTGGTCCCAGGTTTTCAATGTCGGGGAGGTCACCGGGGAAGAGTAGAGGCCCCACGCTCTATGTTTGCGCGGCAGCCACAGCTCGCGCCAGATATTACAGCCCGCCACTGTCTGATCCATAAAGTTCCAGTGTTTGCTGGACAAGGGCCTATTCCATTCCACAATATACCGGAGACAGGAGGCTTGATAGTAGGCCGCCAACAAAGGAAAGCCCAACCCACCCGCAGACCTTGGTGCGGTGACGAGGGGCAGTGCAATTCGTGGCCATTTGTTGTTCCACAAGAAGGCATTTAGGAGTCCCTGTAGCTTCCGGAGAGTGCCCGGCGGGGGACCCACAGGGAGCATCTGGAAAAGATAAAGTATGCGCGGGAGAATGGTCATCTTCACCGCAGCCAGCCGCCCGTACCAAGCCAGATTAAGGCGGGACCAGCCTGAAAGTGCTTTGGTAGTTTGATCTATTAGCAGTTTATAGTTGAGGGAGACCGTATGAGCTACGGAAGAGGTCAATCGGATACCTAAGTATGGGATGTCAGGGTCAGCCCAGTGAAAGGCGAAGTCTTGTTGCAAGTCCAGAACCTCCGCCCCGGGGACAGATATATTAAGAATTTGTGATTTTTAAAAATTTACCTTAAATCCCGCAACTTTCCCGAAGTCGAGGAGCTCCGTTGAGAGGTACCGCAAGGAGGAGTGAGGCTGAGTGAGTGATAGGATAACATCGTCAGCGTAGAGGCTGATTTTATGTGTGTCTGCTCCGAATGCAATCCCCTCAATGCCTATGTTTGCCCGTATACGTTGGGCAAAAGGCTCCATATAGAGCGCAAAAAGCAGCGGGGATAAGGGACATCCCTGTCGCGTCCCTCTAGTGATGGGGAAAAGGGCCGACCTGCTCCCATTCACTCGTACAGCGGCCTTGGGGGCCGCGTACAGGCACCCAGCTTATAAAGTTGTCCCCCATCCCAAAGGCCTTCAAAGCAGCAAACAAATACCCCCAGTCCACTCGGTCGAAGGCCTTCTCGGCATCAATAGAGAGAAAGAGAGCCGACGTCCGCGAGCGGTGGACCAAATCCGTGAGGTGGAGGAGCCGTTTAGTATTGTCCCCTCCTTGACGCGTTGGGATAAAGCCCGCTTGATCCGGATCTATGATGCCGTCCATCAAGGGGTTGAGTCTCGCCGCTAGGATGCTCGCAAACAGCTTTGCATCTATATTAAGAAGAGAGATCGGCCTATACGAGCCACAGTCTTTAGGGTCCTTTCCAGGCTTAGGGATAACAGTGATTACCACTTCAGACATGGAAGGAGTTACCTCTCCTGTATCGAGAAAGGAATTGAAGAGGCGGGTTAAAAGAGGAGCCAGCTCCACACAGTAGGTTTTATAGAATATGGCAGAGAAGCCATCCGGCCCTGGGGATTTGGCCACTTTCAGCCGAGCGATCGCAGATATGACCTCTTCTATGCGAATTGTGGCATCTAAGGCTTCCGCCGACGACTTAAAAAGAGGTGTAATGTTACAGGAGGCCAAGTAATCTGCTATTTCCCCTGAATCCGCTGCTTCCCTCATATACAGACCCCGGTAGAACCGCCGAAAGGAGTCCACAATGAGGGCGTCCGTAGTATGTTCAATTGCCTGAGGATCTCTAATGGATTGTATGGCCGAGAGCTGAGCGCGCGCTCGCAGCCTATGCGCCAGCATCCGTCCCCCTTTATCCCCGCTAAGGTAAAATTTGTGTCGCAGGCGCAGAAGGGCATGCTCTGCTCTGTCTAGGTCAAGGTGTTTCAGCATGCGCCGCTTAGCCTCCAATTCTCTCCAGACTCTTGGCGCCCCGTCCTCTTGTGCACCGCCTCTAGGGCACCTACCTCTCCCTCCAACTCTGCGCGCTTTTCCCTGCGTAGCCGCACATATGACGCTGCAATCGCGATAAATTCCCCCCGCGCTACTAATTTCAGGGCCTCCCACACCGACGCGAGGGCCATTCCCTCCTGGTCGTTGGTTGCAAGATATTGGATGATAGTGTCCCGTAGTCTTGCGACCACCGACTCCGAGTGGAGTAGGGAGTCACGGAGACGCCAGCCGGATGTCGGCGGACGCATACCCGGAGAGGTGAGCACCACCGATATGAGGGCGTGGTCCGAATGGGAGGGCGCAGAGATGTCCGCGGCGGACAGGTATGGCATGAGAGAGGATGTAGCCAAGAAGTGATCCAATCGCGCATACGTTTTATGCACCGTAGAGTAGAAGGTGTAATCGCGCTCTAAGGGGTGCTGGACGCGCCACACATCATTCAACCCACCGTCAAGGAGCCACTGCCTCCCCCCCTGCGATATAGCCCCTGCTTGGTAGGATCGCTGCTCGGACCTATCCATCCCGGAGTCCATCACTATGTTCAGGTCCCCCCCCACTAGGATCGCTGCGTCAGGGGACGTTAAAACCTCAGAAAGGGCTGATCGCAGAAAGGGCTCTTGCCGGTCTTTCGGAGCATAAAGGGATCCCACCGTTAGCTGCATTTCCCCACTGAATGCGAACCGCTAGCAATCTCCCCTTAATGTCAGCCACCTGGGAAAGGACTTTGCAGTGAGCGCGAGCACTAAAGAGGATCGCTACCCCATGTTTCTTGGCCGGGCCCGAGGACCAGAGTTGGAGAGGGAAGCGCTTGTCTTTCATCCTTTTAGTATCTCTAGAAAGCAGATGTGTCTCCTGCAACAGGCATACGTCACCCTCCGCATTCTCCAAGTAGGAGAGGATAGCCGAGCGCTTAACAGGGTTATTCAAGCCCCGAACGTTCAGACTCACAATCTTTAGGTCCCTACCCATACCCCAGCCCGAGGAGAGAAGAGCCTATGTGGCAGCTAGTGCCCCTAACTCTGCGTGGACATGCACGCAATACCTGTAGGTGGAAGCCTCTCCTAGCCGTCTGAAGAACTGATGCGGAGCCCCAAAAATAATCCCAAACCCCTAACAAACCCCCATCCCCCAGACCCAAATACGAATAAACACAAAGAGAAGAAGCATTCAACAGTCGCTTGTAATGACTACAGTCTGTCTTATGAGTCCTTTCGTCAGGGGACCATGGCACCATCATGAAACTCTGCTCGCTCCTGATACAGGGCACTCTAGTTCACCAGGACTGAGATGGTAGGACACTAATTCTTCAAGAACTGCCCACCTCCGGCGCCGCATAATAAGCCCACTAGTGCCGGTCATAAGCACCTCAGGGGATCCCGGCGTTTTCGGTCACCAGTGCCACAGAAGTGACAGCTGCTTCTCTTTCCAGCAGGCTCGCGGACAAGTCGGGTTTCCCCGGCGGAGGAGGGGATCTCCCCACTCGTTGCCATTCATTGGACCGTCTACGCCTTCTGGCCGGTGATCTGGTGCCCCCGGCTTTAGGGGCAGGCCGCTCCAGGCCCAAGAGCTCAAAGGCGGCGTCCAGGGAGCGAATCTGCTGTATTCTGCCATTTAGCTTAAAGATAAGCCTGAACGGATGACCCCAGGAATAGGGGATGCCTTTCTCGCGCAAGTGGTTAGTGATAGGCTTAAAGTCTCTGCGCTTGACGAGAGTGGAGGCCGCCAAGTCTTGATAAAGGGCAGGCTGATGACCCCGAAACTGCACGGGCTGAAGGTCACGAGCTTTCCGAAGGATCAGCTCCTTGGTCTGGAAGTCGTGGACACACACCAGTATGTCCGGTGGAGGGGCCCTGCCACTACGTGGCATGCCAACACGGTGGACTTGGTCCAGTTGGATCTCCCGCTCCTCCCCTTCACCCAGAATCTGTCGGAACAGTTCGCCCACGTGTTCACGGAGATCATCTCCCTCTCCCTTCCATGGGACCGCCCGGATTCTAATATTGTTCCGCCGAGATCGGTTCTCTAGATCTTCGGCGTGAGCCTGAAGGTCAAGGTTCTGCTCCGTGAGGCGAAGGACATCTTGCTGGAGTTGGTGTACTTCCTCCACAGTGCTCAAATCGTGGTCCTCCAGAGTCGCCACCCTCTCGCCAATGGCATCGACATCGCGCCTCGTCTCGCGCAGATCTGAGGAGAGTTGAGAGCGGAGCTCCGAGATGTCTTCCTTTATGGCGGAAAATAAGTCGAGCATGAAAGCCTTGGTCGCCGGGAGATCGTTGTCATCCGGTTGTGCGGACCTGGCATCCAGTTGCGCGGGCTCCTGGCCTGTCGCCTTCTGGAGTAGGTCCTTCAGGGGTTTGTCCCGTCTGTTCCTGGCGGATGACATCTATGCGATGACACGGGCCCTCCTGCAGCCCTGACGGAAGGGGGCAAAGGCAAGAACCACCTCCAGCAACACAATCTCAGTGCCCACACTGCGGGACACCCCCCCCAGTCCCGGCTGGAATCCCACGCACTACTGCACCGCTCGGTCCTCCGGTGTGTCTCAAAGGAGGGGGGGGTCAGGGCAACCCCGCATCCATTCCAACAGCCCCAAGTGCCACAGATCTCAGAGTCAGAGGCCGTTTCACTGCCAGGACAAGAGTCTAAGCCAAGGGCCCGGTCACCTGCCCCGCCACCACTCAGTAAGGGCGGGCGGAAAAGGTACCCCACTTCGTCAGATGTAGGCCCGGGAGCTCCTCTGGTACGTGCAGCTCCGAACCACACCCCACTTGTAGCCCCCAGGGGGGGGGTAAAGCGCAGTCAGGCCTCCGCGGCCCTCGCTCCCTCAGCAGGTAGGCAAGGCCCAGACCGCCAGGAGGGAGCACCGCTCACCGACCCGCGAGCCGAATCCAGGCCCCAGAAAAACCTCTAGGCCTCAGTCTCGTCCCTAGGCCCACGCTGCCTCGATCCCAGGGGAGGGGCGCTCCTCGCTGCTGCAGAATCGTGGCCTCCTACCAACGTAGGCCGCCGGGGGGAGGCCTCCGGACCGCCCCAGCCACCGGCAAGCTAGAGGAAATGCTACGCCGAAGGGAGCGGCCCTGCCCGCCGATGTGCAGGTCGACAGAAGGCCCCCCCTACCAATAGGCCCCGCAACTCCCGTCGACGCCACTAGGCTCACCTGAACTTCACGGAACAGTGGGGGCCGCCCCCCTCCGCCTCAACTCACGCTGGTCACCTCCACGCAGGGGAGCCCTCAAGGCAGCCCCCCCGCAGCACCGCCGCCGTCCGGGAGCAGGGCCGCCCCGGGCCCACCAACAAGATGGGGGGGAGGGGGACCGTGCCACCGATCTCTCCAGGCACCAGTACCGGGTCCTCGACCCCACCTCAGCTCCGCTCGCAGGGTCACTCACCGTCCGCCGACTCACGGACCGAGCTCCTGCTCCCGCTCCGGCCACACCGCTACACCTCGCCTCTCCGCTCCCGTCATCGGCTGGGCGGACTCACCACAGGTCCTCGCTTGTGCGGTACAGGAGCCCTCCCCGGCGGAGCCGGGGGGCCCGACCGTCACCGTTTCCTCGGGCAAATGTTCGGAGCACGCCTCACTGCTGCAGGCCGCCGGCGTCTTCAGGTCGTGCTTCCCACGCGGACCATGCCCCGCACGGCTATGCGGCGGCGGCACCTCAGGGCTAAATCACTCGGACTCCTCTTGTCGTGCAGCCTCCCGGGGCCCAGCGCCAATCAGCTAATCGGAGCCGCGGTTGCAGCTCCAAGGGCCTCCGCAGGTGTGCCGGGCACCACAGGGCCAAAGGCGCGCACCGCCCCTTCGTCTCAACGGGCCCAGCAGCCCGCTACACAGTCAGGGCCAGCGAGCCCGGTGGGGACCGCTACTCCACTCCTACGCGGAAATGGGCGCTCCGTCGGCTCCGGGGATGCCAGCCGGAACCACAGAGTCCCTTGGCAGGCTCAGATGGGCACTAGATAGGGCGATAGGCAATGCTGTATTCGGGCGGCGCCGGAGGGACAGAAAAGCACGTCCTACTCCGCCGCCATCCTGGCCACGCCCCCCGCATCACTAAATTTAAACAGTAAAAACATCAGTAAACATTATAAAATATAACCAAAATACAAATGCGTTTATCAAATTTCATAGCAGTTAAAAAGATATTATAATTTAAAAGAGGTTAAAACAATGATTTCAAGAATTAATATTGTTAAAACAGTGGGAAATAGAAAAAAGGACATTTAACATGTGCAGGGGGAATTTAAAAAGTTGCGGCGCCTATGCCACATAGAATTGAGGAAACGGGACACAGCAAAAACAATCGGAGGATGAGTGTCAGTTCTCAAAACCCTAAAGGCCTCCAGACACTGCCTATACCCCTGGTTCCTGCATAGTGTTAGGAGCCAATACCTCCTGCTGCATTATAGCCAGGACAAAAAAAGAAAACATGAAAGACTGACTCCTCTTGGCTGTTACAAGCAGGACATTCAATAGGAGAGGCTTTTGACCATTTGCTTGTAAATGCATGAACCGGCAGGCAACCCAATCTGAACTGGGTATAAAGTTTCCTCGCCATGGGAGGATGAACAACATCAAGGAAGGCCTCAAATAAATACTGATCTTTAAAGTTGAGGTAGTCAGAAGTTAGATGGCCTAGTTTTATGCTCCCCTGGATTTCAGCCAATTTAAACAGTCTGTAGGCTTTAACTAGTTCAAGCCGCAATATTGTCGGGGACACTTGCTCAGGGTGGGTCCATAGGTTTGGCAGACATAGTCTAAAGCACAGGTCTTTTATGTGTACAAACCAGGATAGTTTTACCACCCCTGGGAGTCCCAAGATCGCCTTGAGTTCGGACTTGTAGGCTGTTAATTCGGGGGTCGCCCATAGTCTACGCCAAAAAGTCAAAGGACGCAGTCCGATCTCCTCCTCTATGGGTCTAATCCCAAGGTCCATACGTAAGGGGATGAGAGGAGTGCTTGGCGGTAGACCCAAGAGCTGCCTCATAAACTTGTTCTCAGATTTAACCAGTCCTCCTGCAGGAAGATGACCCCAGAGTTCTGCCCCGTACATAATAGCACTCCTGATTTGGACTTTATAAATCTCGGTCAGTGGGCCCGGTTGTCTCAATGATGAGTTCCTATATAATTTTACTATTCCCCCAGCCATCTGTGCTAACCTTAAGCCTTCCTTTTCTTGCTGCGGGCCCCAACCAAATGTTTCTGTCAGCGTGACACCCAAGTAGTCAAAGACAGCTACCCTCTCTAGCTGAGTACCGTTTAAGGAGGGGTTTGGGCGAGATGTTTTGCTGGGGTTAAAAACCATGTACTTGGTTTTTAATGTATTAATCTCCAACCCCCTGTCTTTGCAAAATAAAGAGAAGCTGTCAAGGATCCTTTGGATACCCATAGGAGACTTGGATAGTAACAAGGTGTCATCCGCAAACATCATTGCTGGCACCTTGTCACGGGCCAGCTTTGGGGCATCAATATTGGCTACCTCATTTAATTGGTCCACCAGAGCGTTAATAAAAAGACAGAACAGTGTGGGGGCCAGAACACACCCCTGCCTTACACCTCTATTCACTGGGAAACGAGGGGTTAATTCCCTGTGTTTCCCGTATCTCACCTGGGCAAATTTCCAGTATGCAGGCGCAGAATATATGACATGCTTCCAACCCAGCACATATATGCTATATATCCCCCAAGCACATTCCTCAGTAAGATGATATCCACTAAGAATTACAAAGACAAACTCAACAAAGTACACTAGACATAGCATCTGATTCGCACCCATTACACCATAGATGTACACAATACCTCAGCAGACCTCACTACAGAGAACATCTGAGATACACCCAAAGCACCATATAGTCCCTCATTACAAGTTGGCCGGACTTTGGTGTGGAGGTACAGAGGGAGGGGCTAGAATTAAAATGACCAAACAGGATCTATGCAGCAAAGTCCGGCCATTATGAGTTTTTTTCTCAGATGAGTGACAACCACTCACACCCAGCCTTATCAGGTACTTTATCGGGCGGTACTTCACGTTGTCGGAGAAAAACCCACTAACTCTTTCTGCCTGCTCTGAGGAGGTGGAAAGTGTCAACAGGTGAGCCAGTGGGGACGGTGGGGTGGTGTGGGGGCTCAAGTGTCAAGAGGATGGGGTGCCTGTCTTGGGGGAGCCTTGCCTACTTCCCCCTGACTGCTGCAGGGGCAGGTGGGGAGCAGGTAATTCTGCTGGCAGCTGCCCATGCCCGGCAGGATTAGACCCGGTGTCCCTGGACCTGGAATTATCAGTCCAGAGGTTTGAAACCCAGAATTCGGAGCCTAGCACACTTATAATGACGGCTTGGGTTTTAGTAGTAGTAAATTATAAATAAATAAGACCATGGTCTATTAAACAATGAAAAATATTCTTACATGTAAAAACAATGTCAAAATAAGATAAAGTTCCATAAAATTGCAGACAGAGTTTTTCCTATGCCGTAGCAGCCAATAGCACCCTTCCCACTGCACAAGTTACATCGAGAAATTGCATATTATCAGGAACCATATTGAATTTTGCTCTGCGTGAAATACCCTAACTCGTAATGAGGTCCATAATTAGCTATCTCATCACTCTCCACAGCACTAGTCAAAAAGGTACACCACGAAACGCATCAAGCACATCATCGCGCTTACATCTGAATAACGCCCTTCATCAAATATATAAGCCGTGTAGTCGGTTGGCAGGTTACTTCCTACTGCGTAAGTCACTCTAATTAACCACACAAAACATAAGCAATAGGATACATCTGATAGATCCTCCCACATGCATCCAGCAAACCACAGACATGCCAACACTTAAGTCACTCTACTAAACCACACAAAACATAAGCAATATGGTACATCTGATAGATACTCCCACATTCGTCCAGCAAACCACAGACATGCCAACACTTAAGTCACTCTAATAAACCACACAAAACATAAGCAATAGGATACATCTGATAGATCCTCCCTCATGCGTCCAGCAAACCACAGACATGCCAACACTTAAGTCACTCTAATATACCACACAAACCATAAGCAATAGGATACATCTGATAGATCCTCCCACATGCAACCAGCAAACCACAGACATGCCAACACTTAAGTCACTCTAATAAACCACACAAAACATAAGCAATAGGATACATCTGATAGATCCTCCCACATGCATCCAGCAAACCACTGATATGCCAACACTTTAGTCACTCTAATAAACCACACAAAACATAAGCAATATGATACATCTGATAGATCCTCCACATGCATCCAGCAAACCACAGACATGCCAACACTTAAGTCACTCTACTAAACCACACAAAACATAAGCAATATGGTACATCTGATAGATCCTCCCACATTCATCCAGCAAACCACAGACATGCCAACACTTAAGTCACTGTAATAAACCACACAAAACGTAAGCAATAGGATACATCTGATAGATCCTCCCACATTCATCCAGCAAATCACAGACATGCCAACACTTAAGTCACTCTAATAAACCACACAAAACATAAGCAATAGGATACATCTGATAGATCCTCCCACATGCATCCAGCAAACCACGGACATGCCAACACTTAAGTCACTCTACTAAACCACACAAAACATAAGCAATATGGTACATCTGATAGATCCTCCCACATTCATCCAGCAAACCACAGACATGCCAACACTTAAGTCACTCTAATAAACCACACAAAACATAAGCAATAGGATACATCTGATAGATCCTCCCTCATGCATCCAGCAAACCACAGACATGCCAACACTTAAGTCACTCTAATAAACCGCACAAAACATAAGCAATAGGATACATCTGATAGATCCTCCCACATGCAACCAGCAAACCACAGACATGCCAACACCTAAGTCACTCTAATAAACAGCACAAAACATAAGCAATAGGATACATCTGATAGATCCTCCCACATGCATCCAGCAAACCACTGATATGCCAACACTTAAGTCACTCTAATAAACTGCACAAAACATAAGCAATATGATACATCTGATAGATCCTCCCACATTCATCCAGCAAACCACAGACATGCCAACACTTAAGTCACTCTAATAAACCACACAAAACATAAGCAATAGGATACATCTGATAGATCCTCCCACATGCAACCAGCAAACCACAGACGTGCCAACACTTAAGTCACTCTAATAAAACACAACAAAACATAAGCAATAGGATACATCTGATAGATCCTCCCACATGCATCCAGCAAACCACAGACATGCCAAATGGTCAGCCATCAAGGTTTCCTGCACCTTGTATCAATAAGCCAAAACAAGCACAACAGACCATTTTGATGCTTTAGCTCACTCAGTTCAACATCCAACACAGTGTATATATTGTTGATGCCAGGATGGCCTCCTGCAGTCACAAACCATCAGGAAGACACCCACTTCATAAGCTATGAACTTTAAATTAGATGGAACATGAAACATACAGATGACACATATCAGACATGTCACATAGCCAGCAATATCATGCATGCCAAGCTATGCGTGCTAGTCCAATATTGCATCATCAAAGTAGCCCTTTAATTATTTTATTTTATTGTCTTTTATATCTATAAGAGGCCATACGGATATCAATATTTATTACATCATAGTGTGAGTCACAGGTACGAGAATGGTGCAGCCATGTGGTCTGCAACCTGCACCATTTAATAAGGCACTTAGACGATACAAAATGTTTCAGGCGCTATCAGCTACCGAGGGAGGTACTTCACGATTGGAGGGTGAAAGCAGTTGAATACTGCATTTCAAAAGATGCATGAAGGCAGACATTGTCCAATAGACACATTGACTTTCAAAGTCTCATCTCAACATGAATATAAAACCAATATTTTTATGACGTATATTTGCAGATGGGAATCAGAGCACCACGCACCAACTCGGCATTGCTAACCACTATTTTAATGCATTAAGTGCATTCAAATTATGTAAGCATGGCTAATGTTAGGCAGGTTATAGGAGTGGCAAACTTTGGGAAAATGCAACAGGAAACAGTGCAAGAACTGTTGGGAACCCAGAAAGTACACAAGGCCCTGTTAGTTGGTGGAGAGATCTTGCTCAGCAGGAACAGTGCGACAGCAGCTATTTAATCCTTGTGGGAGAAAAATGGGCTCGCTTGCGGCCAGCCTTGTGGGGGGTACTGGTCCTGGGGCTGCAGGTCATCCTAGAATTAGGGGCAGCTGCAGTGAAACCACACTTTCGTGGTTGGGAAAGGTAAGGTGCATAAACATGAATTAGTCATGCAAGCAGATGCAGCTTAGTGGATTTCCACCAGGAGGCAGTGGTCTTAGGCTGTGACAGACACCAAGCACGATTTAGCACTCACGTTTCTTCAATTGCACGTACCCCGTGCTAACTATAGTTCTCTAACTTTGAATTTCTTGCTCAAAAGTTTGTTCGAGAAGTTGCATAAAACAAGGCTTTCCATGATATGTAGCTACGGTTTATTAAAAAGCCCTCTGGACACTTCGGGGCAGATTTACAAGCCCCTTGCGCCACTTTTGCGTCACTTTTCCCATGTTAAAAATGACGCAGAAGGGACGCAAGGGCCTTGTAAATAAGCCCCTTCGTTTGTTCTTCACAGTGCAATAGCTACTAGGTTTCATTTTGCGTTATTTGGAATTAGAGCCCAAACCATTCCGCATGTAGCGTAAGTGTGCATTAGTGGTGCGAGACTCCAGACTCCTGACATTTTGAGGGCTTTGTCGATAATTGTCAAGGTGAAGTTCAAGGACTTGGGGAGATTCTGTTTAAGCCCACACAAATTCTCAATCTCCCTAGAATCTTCTCTTCTTTCACTGTCACACAATCCAGGAAATTTTAGTGTATTTACTTTTGGCACAGCATGGTCTTGCATTTTTATATATCTAAATATTGTATAAGAATGTCCATACAAGATGCTTTGAGGTAGGATTCTCCCTCCGGTATGTTGTGAGAGGCCCATAAGAGTTCCCACCATGACACATGTGGGGTTCTGAGACAGGTAGCCACACCAAGATGGGCGATTTCTTGCAGCACCATAATATATCTGCAGGCTTGACCTGATAAAGTCAACGGTGAGGTGATTCAGGATGGAATATTGTCACTCATTTAATCATTCTGACTGGAAGGGTCTTTGGTAAGTTGCATGTGGTCACCCATCCAAGATGCCTATCTGGTGCCAGTTCATCAGTGGAGGCAGCACTTGATGTCATTGTGAAATCAAATGTACATTATACAATGGTGCCCTTTGCACATGCACTGCTGTTGCATGCCCTGTTTTCTGATTTTGTGTATGTCTCGAAGTTGGCAATAAATACAGGCAGGCTCTTTTGTTTGGGAGATTCACCCACGCAGTTGAGCATATTTTAGTTAAGCAAATTTCTGTCATTTCAGAATCAACATTGTTCCTGTTGATCATATCAAGTCAAGAGCAATGGTGAGTATTATGCAGCCACGGCCGCTGCAGGTAAGAGCGGAGGGGCGGTGGGGCTGGCTGGGGGGGATTTCGAGAGACAACCACAAGAGAAAATTAAATAAATAATTCATTTTCCCTCGTGGTCGTCTCTCGAAACCCACCGCCCCACTGCTCTTTCCTGCAGCGGCTGCAGCTGGTATTATGAGAGTTGTCATTCGCTTGGGTACCTCAGCAGAACGATTATTCAGGAGCCTAAGGTGGTACTGGGAGGTGATGAATTCAGAATGCCTACTTTCACCGACTCTTTATTGGGAGTCACTCAGGCTAAATGTGGAATAAAGTAACAGTGTAAGAAGTGGTACTCAGTCATTGTGGAACAATGTTTGTCCTTGAATTCTTAACCAAAGTGTCAACAACAAATTGGGTGTCAGCTGTAGTAGTGGAGCATGCACACCATCGCATACGCACACTGTGGAGATTAATAAGGGATTGAAGTACTCAAATATCTCAGTGTTTGTGACTTTTATCTGATTTCAGGTGTCTTGTGCTCCCAGGATATGGCTGTGCGCTGGTCTGCTGGCAAGGTCTATTCTTTGGCTACAGGCTCTATCCTACCCAGAGACAAAGTAGAGGTTGGGTATGACCAGGATTGGGTGCCTTCTTCTTTTATGTTATTCTGTGTTGATTGATGCTATGTTTGGGAATCAACGTGGCCAGGATCAGTCAACATAGTAAATGTGGCGGCTGTGAGGACAAGTGGTGAGAGTGAAGATGCAGCCATTTTGCAGCCTTTGTCCCTGACCTTCAAAGCGCCAAATGGCGTGTTTCCCCTTGAAATTATGAAGCACGCAAGCAAGGGATTTGGAGATAGGAGTGGCAGCATGGAGTGGGCCTACATTTGCCATCAGCTATTTAACTAGGCTCGTTCCTGTCGTTGCTCTGGGCCACCTCCAACCTCCCCCAGGCTGCTCACTTATACAGCCTGCTCATAGCTACAACTGGATGCCTGCAGCCAATGTCATTTATGGTGATTTGACCCTCTGCTCACAAACACCCTGTAGTTGACAGCACATGACCTGTAACACAGCCAAACAGAATTGGCTTGTTGGTATTGCAGGCCCTTGCGTTGTCCTTCACTGTGTGTGTATCAGACAGAGCACAAGCATTGCATTGATTGACTTCCCTACACAGGGTCCAGAGATGAGAGGCACCGCCTCCTGGAAAGCATAGGAGATAGAACCTGTCGTATGCAGACCACTAGAATGATCTCGTTGACTGGTTCCTTCTCCATAATCTACTTACTGGCACCCATAGAGCTACTAATAGCTCACAAGCTACTTATCGAAGACTACTGCATTACAAAGTGTCGAGTCAAAGTGAACCTCATTGGGCATACACCTGGTAGTTGCTTGGTGAAACTTGGAGTTAAACTGAGCCTGAAAAAAGTGTTAACTGAAATGTTAACCACAGTTCAACCACCCTTCAAAACCTCCAAAAACGATTCATTTTTGGAATTATGTCTCCCATTGTAAAATCTCTTACTATAACTCCTCTGTCCAGCAATCTAAAATAAATCTCTACAGTCTGCATATTTGTAAAGTAAGCTCTCCCAAAGCTGCATGCACACGTGTATTTGTGGCTCCAATTTATAAATTCACTGAATTCTAGTAGATCACTTCTAGAAATATTGACTTCATAAAAGTACTGGCTTTGCTCCAATGAAAGACGTCAACACCTCCCCAGAGTATGTTTTTGAAAGTGAAGTGCTGTGAAATTAGATCTGCCATTTCTCTACTTAATACCTTCTGTGTCAGCTAATATTTAAACATTTACATTATTATAAATTCTGCTTTCTCAGAACAGACTGGTTATTAAATTCTTAAAACATTGTCATTGATTCATTATTATGTTCATTCTGGCACTGAAATAAGGCCTATGAAGAGCCCTTTCCAAGGTCCCCCATGAAAGGCCAATTATTATGTACCGATGAAAGTAGTATAGATCAGTTTATAGCCAGTTATCTAGAAGGAACCTACACAGAAAAAAAGCCAGATTACATGGACCTATGAAGTAATTTTGACTACTTCCTGTCTAAATAACAAATTCATTTTTTGATCTAGTTCAACGTTGAGTATAGTGGCTCAACTATGCACTTTGTTGTAGGATGGACTGCAAGGGCCATGGTATCGCTAATCCAGTGTAGTCCCCACTAGGCAACAATCTGAAGCTGGAGTTTTCTCATAGACATTGTCCAAAATAATATTGGCAGATTTCGTCTTTTTCGACAAGATGTTTAAAGTACTTGACAGGGTCTGGCAGGTTACTTGATTATTTTCCAGGAAGTGTGGATCTTTGGGTAGTTGTGTTCTGAGAGTTTGATTTGTGATTTTGCAAAATATTTATAGGTAAAATAGAGTCTTGGCATTTTGTGTAAGCAGAAAGCATAAAGCTTAGGTTTCAAATACATCTTTGAAAACAGTTCTTAGTTTTCATGGTAATGAATTACATATTGCAGGTGATTTAGAATAGGTCAAACATCCATGGGAAAGTGCTGCTTTCTTGTTATCATGAGAAAGTGAAGATACTTGTTATTCTGAGCTGGTAATGCAAGTAAGAAGTAACTATGGCACATTGTATGTACACTACTATAGCAAGTCAGGGAGAGTTGACCGATTGTTGCTAGTTATTTGTATGCTGCCCCAGGCCTCTCAGTTATCGTTCCGATTTTTAAAAAGGGCATCAGAGGAGACCCAACTTGTTATCGCCCCATCTCACTGTTGGACTCCTCTGTCAAGATCTTAGGTAGGGCAATCCTTGAGAAATTGGAGGCCTGGGCAGAAGAAAGGGTTTTCCTCTCCGAAGTCCAATATAGCTTTTGAGCGGGTGTCGGTATGGTCGAACAAACATTAGACCTGCTCCTGATTCAGGGAAATACACTATGGCCAAGAAAGGTTCAATGCATCTTGCCTTTATGGACCTGTCCAGTGCATTTAACCTCATGGACAGGGCCCGGCTATGGGAACTCATGAGACAGGCAGGGCTGGATGCCAGCCTGGTTGAATTGCTCAAGCGTTTGCATTGGGATACCATAGCCCAGGCACGTTTTGGCCATGAGGGGGATTGCACGCCCACCTTCAAGGTCTCAATGGAGTCAGGCAAGGGTGCATTTTAGCCCTTTTTCTTTTCTATATAAACTCATTGGACTCAACCCTATAGCTATGGAGCAAGGACTCACCCAGGATAGGGGAAGGACCGTCCCTATATTAATGTATGCTGACGACGCTGTGCTGCTATTGCACACAGCAAATGGGCTCCAGATTCTGTTGAATTTATTCAATGATTTTATGATAGATTTGAAACTCAGGGTTAATAAAAAAAAACATTTGTTATGATACTTGGCCCTAGAAATACACGTTCCCTTAGCTTTAGCCTGGATGGGGCAGTCATTACAAAAGTGCTTATCTTTAATTATCTGGGGCATGTTGCTGGACACCAATTTTAACTGGACCAAATTTGTCGAACAGAGGGCAAAAAATGCATTGTGCAATTGAGGCTATCTTCAGTTTCACAAGGAAACTGAAGCAAAAACTAGTGATAGACCTCCTATTTCTGTATAAAGCAAAATGCATCTCAGTGGGCATTTATGGGGCAGGGGTTTGGGGGTATGCAAGCTGCGATCACTTACAAACAGTAAAAAACAAATTTCTTTCCAGGCTACTGGCAGTCCTCAAGTTTACCGCCTCCATTATTACCCACACTGAGGTGGAGCTACAGTTTAGTTCTGAGATGATTAAACTCTTTTACTGTGGGCCAAAATTTGAAGTTTGCCACCTTCCAAGTTTTCTCGCTGTGTATTAGCTGATTGTGTTAACCTAGACCACAGTGATAAAACTGCATGGTTAGCATTTGTCAGGAAATCTTTTTCAGACTTGGGGGTTCCACAGCTTTTTAACTC
Source organism: Calotriton arnoldi (assembly GCA_963921515.1). NCBI lineage: Eukaryota > Metazoa > Chordata > Amphibia > Caudata > Salamandridae > Calotriton > Calotriton arnoldi. Next base: position 121,918 of record CAWUFW010016296.1, read on the forward strand.
TCCTAGTGAGATCATGGCGAATTCAAAATCTCTGATCCACTTCCAGTTCTATCATAAACTTAAAAATTCCAACACATACGGATATGGACACCATCTGTTACCATCTGGAGATCACTGTACCAGAGGGGGTTAAACATTATTTGGCATGTATCCCAAACCAGGAACATAGATTTTACTTGATCCATCCTAGGTTATGAAACTACACTTTCTGGTTGCCTTTCCCCAACAGGGCGGTTGGTTTTCATTGTTGCCCTGCTGCCCCTGCGATAACATCAGTTAACAATCCACATTGCACTTTATGTTGTTTTGTAGCTTTTTTAGCATCCCTAGAGTCAAATTTCAATGCCCAGTGTTACGACTCCTTAACTACAGATTAGCTCGACAGAGCCTTAAGCTGTTACAGTGCTTGTTGCCAGAGTTTATTTGTCACGCCACCATTGGTTTCATTGGTCATGCCTTAAGGATTGGGTATGGATTTATGGGCTTTACCAAACAGAGAATTATAAAACCATCTTTTGAAAAAAAATCTGAACTTGTATCTGCATTTATTACATTTTTACCTCAGTGATTTTAATGTTCTCCTATTGCCTATAATTTTGCTACATGTTTTTAGTGGTCTTTTAATTACATGTGATCTAACACTATCTGTATTTTAATCTTGGTTTATCGACTATTTGGCTTTTTTTTCTGTACCCTTTAATGGCCAATTCTTGGTTGAAGAAAGTTTATTCAACTGAACTGTATGCTGCCCCAGGCCTCTCCCTTATGCTGATTGGTCCATGTTGGTGCATTGAAAAAGAGAATAAACGGCAATGCCATTGATTGCTAGCTGATTTTACATACGATTCCCTAGAAAATGCAGTAACAAGTCCCAATTTGCACTGGTAGTTGTAGGTGGTGGGCGCACACACTCATTTTGGAGACCAGGACTTATTTTTCATTATCAGACTTTGACACAGAGCAAAATAGAAAAAAGGCAGAAAAAGGTGAAAGAAGGAAGAAGAGAAAGTAAGGAAAACACTGATAAATGGAGAAAGAAGGGGTGGAAAATAGCTTGCAAGGGTGGTATAAACAAACAGGAAGTGTAGGGAGATCGAAGAGAGAGCCATGAGGTGGAACCATGACTAGGCAGCCTTGGCATTCAGCTACTCTGGCATTCGGCAACACCCACGGTGCTCTCCAAGAGAAGACACAGGGCCTCTACACTTATATTTTTACACATTGCACACTGTCAGACACAGTGGGCTGACTAAATTGGTTGTATGTCAGGCTGTTGTGGTGAAAAATCAGTCTACAAAATTATTCCTTAGTTATATAGCAGTTGTTTATATAATGGATGTGATATTTTTTCAGATCGTTATTTCAATCACATTGGAGTGGTACACCACCACAGGATCACTAATTCTGGTTTCTCAGCTGCCATATTCCTTTAGATTAGCTCTGTTACTTTGATTGGCCTTGCATGCCTGGAATGGACCTGAAACTGAGCTTTCTTTAGAACATGCTCTCTCCATTAGTTTTAGCATTCCTATTAAACATAGCACGAACGGTCAAACAATATTAGCTATCTGTTATTACAAGTTGCCATCATTCCACATGGCACCATTTGATGCCCAGCGCCAACAGCAGGAGACTGTTCAATGAGTTAACTCTATTTGCTGACTTTTGCTTATATCTGATAGGTATGAGTTGAGTCCCACTAAGGTAGATCCAGGAGCCATCCTTCCAAGGCCATGAAAGCAGCATTTGTTTTTTACATAAGGAGCAACACATTTCAATAAAGAATGGTGAATTCTGTGCTTGGATATGCTGAAATGAGCAGAGATGCTAGAGTAAAGCAATAAACTTGTGTTCCTTTTTAAAGGTTCTTCTAAGCATAGGTGGTATTCTATCTAATTGTTGACTATGTACAAGATGAGACTATAGTGACATGAGTGGACATGGTAAATGGGGCCATAAATTCATAACTATCTAATGATATTGGTTCATGCCCTCCTAAAGATTGTGTGTGATACAAACTTATGAAAGAAGCAAAGCCCATATTTTACCTAGCAAATCTTTGAAATCCGTAATTCAGGGCCATACATGCTGGATTCTACTGTAATGCCAAGCAGTATTAGCTCTGGATAGAGCCATGTCATCAAGATGGCCTTACTAGCCTTACTGTAAGTCCTGTTGTCTGGGGACTAATAACCTCAGTGACGTCTGGGCAAACCTTGTGTCAAGTATGCCTGCTGTCTCTGATGTTCAGGGTTCAACAAGGTTGAGCCTTCAAAGCTTTGATTTGAAGAGCAGTGTGTGGTAGAAACTCAGATGCAATAATACATTAATGATGGACAATAGATACAATGTCCAGGACTATAACAACTTTAATACAAAATGTAAGGCCCTGATTCTGACTGTGCTTGTAAATTCATAACCCTGTGGAAATTCCTGATTGTACAAAGCTTGAAATTATGAGTTGTGCGGTAAAAAATTAAGTTTCAAAATGTATGTTATATCCGCAAATCCGACAGATCTAAAGATAAGATCTGATTGGCTGTCCCACAACAACAACAATGTAGCAGCAGCCATTTTAGAACTCGGGGACTCAGTCCCGTATATTAAATAAAACAAAAAAAAGGAACACCAGGGAAGGGATAACCTGACCCCCTAGGCCTTTTGGGGTCCCTGAGGGACTCGGCTCATAGGGCCAAAAACTATATTTTTTTTTTATAGGACTGCAGAGGTTCTGCAAATCCATTAAAACAAATGTCACACAAACACACACGCAGACATATATGCTATATACATATAGCATAACAGGTGACCATGTAATATGATCCAATATTTCCATCAAGGGGTCCTGATGACATCACAAAGCACAAGGTGGAAGACTGAGTGGTTTATTAATATCACCGGAAACCTGAGATGGCAATATAGGAAGATATAACATGTTACCCGTTACCCGTTACCTATTTTTATCTTACCTGATTATTTTAGGATAGTTATCTTGAAAATGCTATCTTCATCAAATTGCAGCTCAAAATGAAATGGGCACTGATTTCAACTAAAATATTTAGGTTTACCTGTCATGTATGTGAATAATTTGTTGAAAATACAATGCACAATAGTGAGGTTTCAGAACATTTATGTGATTCTCTGGCTGCAGCGTTCACCACATAACTATGTAATCACTGCATTTACTACATAATTTGCTGTACAATTTACAAAAATTGCAAAGAAAAATTATTTTCTAGCGAAAATGGATGAAAACAATATTACCAGGGGAGAATGTAGCACATTATTGGCATTTTTTACTTTATAGGTACGAACACTCTAATCTATATCTCACAGGCAACTGTAACATATTCCCCATATTTTACAGTTAACCTTGAAATATGGGTCTTATACCACAGCATTTTGTGCACACACATGTCTATCTGCCCAAAGTGCATCGCCGGTTATCCTGTTTTCGCAGCAGCTCCTGCTATGTTCTTCTCCACAGCAGCAAATCCTGTTCAGCGGTCCTTCACCAAAGGGTATCCGGCCTCGTGGAACTCTCGGTGGCTACTGCCTCCAGCTTCTTCCCACTGGAGATTTTTGCCTTCAAAAAAGAGACTAAGTCCAAATGAAGAAATCTTCACGGTGACTTCATCCAGCGGTTCCCCGACGGTGACACTCCCTCCTCGGACACTGCCTGCAGTCTTGCACCGCTAAACTTCTACCTTCTCAGGACATTTTTTAAGTCCTGAGGTGATGGCAGACTTGGCCCAATCTACTTCTTGTATAAGACTTGCACGCCATCGCAGCTGGCTATACTTTTTGACTTTGACCCGGTCTCACCATTTTGGTCTTGATCTTTTAGGCGCTAGTTTTTACCTAAGACTTTAAAAATTCATAACTCTGGTTCTACGGATTGGATTTTTGTTGTTTTGGTATCAAACAATTTATAAAAATGCACTCTATTTTCCTAAATTGGTATGGGATTTTTCTTATGTTGTCACTTTATTACTGTTTGTGTGCTGCATAATTACTTTACACATTGCCTCTAAGTTAAGCCTGACTGCTTTTGTGCCAAGTGACCAGAGGGTTAAGCACAGGTTAATTTAGTGACTTTTGTGGTTCACTCTGACAGGGATTATGGCTGTTGCTTGAGCAGGGCTAATACCCCAATAAACCAACAACCCAATTTCTCCCATGTGCATTGACCACAATATTAGTTAGGATGGTATAGAATAATAAATACAGTTGTAGGATTGGTGATTGAGTACCAGTACCAGTACAAACATTTTTTCTTTCCTCAATATTAGCAGGTCTGGAGTTAGAATAGTAAATGTGCAGCCCTCACCCACCCCCATCCCCCAATTATAGACATTTTCCACAATTTATGTAGGACTGGAGTTGGAATAGTAAATTTGACCCATCCAAATATTTGTACTTTCCCAAATGTTAGTAGGACTGGAGTTGGAATAGTAAATATTAAATCCCCAAAACGTACTTGCTTTTTCCCCAATTTGAGATGTACTGGGGTTAGAATAGTAAAACTGTACCACCTAAACATTTATTATAGTGTCTTGGAAAATATGCATTTGCCTCAATTTTCAAAGAACAGGAGCAACACCATTAAAAGGTACCCCAACAAATATTTACTTTTACCACCATACAAGTTACAATGGTATTAGAATAATAAATATAGTTACTAAAGGTAACAATAGATAAATTTAGTTACTAAGGGGTCTATTACGATGGCGGTCGGATGTCCACCGGCGGTGGGCATCCGCCCGCGATCGCAACCAAGAAAACCGGCGGTCAAATTAGGATGGGGGTGGTGACCGCGGCGGTGAGAAAATCTGACTGCCGCTTTTCCGCCGGTTGCCATCCACACTCCTGCCTGGTGGACGGAGCAGGACCGGGATAATGGTGGCGGTGCAGAGCAGGCTCCACCGGCAGGATTATGATGCCGGCGGTAGCCAGCATTTCCTCAGCAGTCAAACCGCCATGGAAAGGCATGCGGAGATTGTCTTCCGGGGGCCTGTTGTGGGCCCCCAATGTGTTGGGGGGGTGCACTGGAGGGATACCCATGGTCCCCCCCTACATTTCCCTGTACCAGGTGGCAGGCACTGTGCAGTGCCTGCCACGCAGTGCAGGGAAATGCAGGACATGCTCCTTTCGGCATCGCAGTGGTGCTGCGGACAGCAGCAACCGCCGCAATGTTAAGGCCTGCGATCAGACCGCCGCGGTCGGATTTCGAGCGCGGGTCATCGTAATTCGACCGGCGGTGATGTCGCGGTCCATACGGGCGGTCTTTTTCCGCTACCATGGCGGTCTGGGAGGTTTTCCGACCGCCATCGTAATAGGCCCCTAAATTAGTAGTATGCACCTCTTTGTAACTTTAAATGCATCAATAATACTGTTCTTTGTTTACAACATTATACGCAATTAGTACAATGTTCAAAGTCATTTATTAAAAAAAGAATAATCAAATTTATGACTGAACATATTTGAAAAGTTATTGCAAAAGGTAAAATGCACATCACAGTTTTAAATCTTTACTAAATATTTTGGAAAAATGTACATGCGTTAATTTCTTAAACACATAGAGCAAAAATAGTATGCATTTTTATTATACTATACATATTTAATAACAAATGATCAAGCAGGTTAATTGAAAATGATACTGCTTTTCTTTAATTTGTAATGTTTAAACAATGTAATACAGTTGAAGTACATTTTGATTATATTAAACAAACTTATTTTGTTGTAACATATTTTTAACAGCAAAAGCCATTTAAATGTTCAAATAATTATAACGTAAATAAACAATAGTAACATTTTGAATATTTCGTTTATATTTTAGTAAATGATTGTAAAGATTACAAAACAAATAGATGTTAATAAACATTTGTAAATATAAAAGATAACAAATAACTGCACATTTTTGTATTTCTTTACAGATATAACACATTTTGTCAGTAGTTTAATCATGTTTTATTTTATAGTTGAACATTCTTGTAAACCGGTTCAAAGGGTGAATAGAGGCGGATTTTGGAGTGTTGAAAAAGGTCTCCTTTCTTTAAACCTATTTTTAAATACCAGGCAAAGGTTTAGGGTTGCGTTATTTAGTCAGAATTTAGATATTTATGTTTATATTTAGCCATAGCTAGGCAATTCAATTATTTTAAATCAAGTTATGTTAGTGTTCTACCATTAGTGTTTTATATGGATTTTGGTAGTGTAAATAACTGTTTGAATATGTGTTTTGTGTCTTTTTGGAACATGTTTACATTTTGGATGAAGGTGGGAACAGTGTGGTTATTTTATTTACAAGAGTGAAGAAGATTTTTACCATAGCCATCATTTATTTCCTTGCCTGTCCATTTTTGCTCTTGTTTTTTTTTAAATGCATTGCGTTAGATAACGTTTATTGCTTACTGTTTTTAATGTAATTTCTCATATTCTTATGTTCTCTTTGTTTTTATTTTTAATCATTTTCAGGTTTCAAAGGGAAATTTGGACTTGCCTGTGGAGTTGACCTTTTTGATGGATTTTGCTTTTTTGGCAAGGTTTCTGTATATTTTGGGGTTCCACTAATAAGTAGGAGTGAATGTGAATTGTAGAAGAAGTTTTACTTCATTAAATTGTAAGTATATTTTCATTGTAATATATGTTTGGGAATATTATTTATTTTAAACATTAGGAATTGTTTTCTATGTTTCAATGTAAAGTAATGTATGTTGTATGATTTATATGTAATACTTATATGTAGGTTTATGATTTGGGTCTATGTGTAAATTGTAAGTTGAGATGTGTTTATATTTCAATCATGTTTTTATGACATGGTGTATAGTATGTTATACATTTTAAAAACAAAAACGTTTATGATTGATTAAGATTTTATTTTTTAAATAGTGTGTTTTGTAGTTATTTCTTTTGGTTTTAGTTTGGTTTATTTTTTATTATACATTGGAGTATGTTAAAAGAATTCTGATTTGTAATAAAAAATAGTTTATATGGTTTCTGGTTGGTTTCGATAAAGGTAATTGTGTCGAGGTTCAGTTCATATGGATAGTTTTTTGTAGGTTAAGGGTTACAAAATTGGATACTTTCATAGTAGGCTGGCTGTAGTCTATAGAGGCAAGATAGTCTAGGCATTGAGGTTTTTGGTAGAAATGTACTTTTTTACTTAGTATATCATGCATAGGATAGGCCTAGCTTTTTATATGTGGAATCTCCACCCCACGTGGGTAGTCTCCTTAGTCATAAAATTATTATCAGTAAAATTAAACTTGTAGTTTAAGAAAAGTAAACTTACACAAAAGGTAAGTTTATGTTTGTGAATCAGGTCCAGCAAATTAACTAAAAACACAGATAAAAACAGTGGATTGACCACAACTACAAAGCCCTTTTTTCCCTTGTACATTAGGTTAAAAAACATTGCAACACCTCTATATGTTAATTCAGAGTACAGCAGCCACCATAAGCCATATATGGCAAGGGCTATCCCATAAAAAGTGTTTACAGAGAAACCAATGTAATGACATTTGCTCCCCAATATCAATTATTGCTAATTATTTCAAATTCCTCATATCCACCAGCACTTTCACTAAATTGTAAATTATTGGTGCATGCTACATGGTCGAAAATTATTGCTTCTGTGTCAATTACATGTTACATTTCACCATGTTATGTGCATTTGCTTTGCATGAAAACTGACTCTAGACCCTTTGGATGTTTTGAACTGTCACTTTACACTTTGCTTCTGCTTTCTCTTTACTATCCAAATTAATTACTTCTGCTCCAAAATCTGTGACTTGGCCAAATTGAAACCTTCCTCATTTTACTGAATGTGGTGGCCATGTTGGAATAGTATTACTGTTTGACCAGAGAAGCAATTAACCAACACCTACCAGCCAGCTCAGCAGTGGTCTAATACCCTGCCCATCATTCGCAAACTACTAGTCTGCTGTTAGTGAACGCATGGCTCATTTTAATTTAGAATGGCACTGAGTAGTTGCATTTAAGGTATAGTAGTGTCTAGAGGGTATTAGAGGAAAGAGTCCTTCAGTATAGTTAGAAATTATGCAGCATCAAGTGACATACTTATTAATGCCAATTCTGAGCAGGTATTTTCTTTGTTTACCTTGATTCTTGGTCAGGACCATAATGTTCATGTTAGATCAGGTGGCTAGACTGCCATCTTGCCCTTCAGTTCAATGGACGCTCCATGTTGCCAGTGTCTCATGATTGTTGCAGGCACACAATAGAAGACGGAGCCATTGAGTACCATTGACTGGACTGATAACACCATAACACCATGCAATAGGACCCATGCATCAAGGAGTGACTGAGCTGTCTGAATGGGACTGCTTGCAAGTGTGGATATAGCTCTCATCTGCCAAAACACCACCACCACTGACATATACAGGGGCATGCATCAGTGACTGAGACGCATTGCCAGGGCAACAAAATACTGGTAGGCTTTGCGTGGCAGCAGAAACATTTTCAAAAACTGTGGTACACATTGCTTCTTTTGTGTTGCAGCACCTATATCTCACTCTTCAGTGAAAACAAAGGGTGCCCACTCATTAGCATTTCTACTGCCTGTGTTTATGGTGTGTATCTGCACAAGGGTTAAATGACATCTGTATGTCACAATACTGACATGAGGTACTTGCCAGGACATACCTTTGCTATATTATCTTGCCTTGACAATCATAATCACTCTAGCACTTCTGTGCTGTAAAGGTGTCCCTGTATATGGAAAGCAATTTCTTCTAGTGATGCACAAAATATTTGAGCTTGTCAGCTTTATCTAGAGGACATTCATTCTGAAAGGGGACACACTGAATAACATAGGCCTTGCTTTAATGTGTTTTTTTTTTAAATCATCTTTATTGGTTTTTCACAATGTGTGCATAATACAATTTGCCAGTATTAACATACAAAACAGTACAGTGACGTTATTACTCTTAATGCCTGGTGGGAAACCAGGCTACGTTTCATATTGATGACAGAGAGAGTGAAGACAGAGACAATACTGTCCAACAAGTGTATATGTCCATACATTTAAACCACTTTACAAACTGAAAGAAAAATACAAATCGATTAACACTCTTCTCCCAGCTACATAATTCCACACCAACGATTTATGAAACACAAATACAAACTGTACGATCTCTATTTACTCAAGTACATTATACGATGCAGGTCGTCTATGGGCCAGGGTAGTTACTTACATGTGAACCCCCTTAGAAGTAAAAGAAGAAGAAAAAAAAGGGGGGGGGATAGCGGAAGCGTCCAGAGGGAGAGAGGAAGGTGGCGGAGTGAAGTGAGATCTTGCTGGGGCAGGCATGAACCTGCCCAGTGTAGTGGTCCTTTTGAGTTGCGCACTGGCATGTGGCAGCATGTTCATATATGTACCTAGCAGAAAATGCCCAGTAGCAGATGCCAAATCAGGTTAATATGGCGCTAGGTGTATTCAATCTGCCTTCCACAAAAGATAAATAATCCTGCCAATAATCCTGCCAGTGCATGGGGTTGGCCTGCGGTCTATCTCGGGATACCCCCATCGTTTGTGTCATGTGCTCAGCCACCAATGCTTTGCGGAGATCCAGTAACCATGTGCGAGTGCTGGGGGCCACACTGGATTTCCATGAAATTGCTATTCTCCGCTTTGCCCACACCAGAGCGAGATCTAGGAATTTATTAACCTCTTCGATGCTCATGACGAGCTGAGCTCGTCATGCTGCGCGGTGGGCGTGTGCGCATGACGAGCTGAGCTCGTCACGACCACGCCCGCGATCGGAATGTCCATCACCTGAGCGGAATTCCGATCGCAGCGAAGGTCTTAAGATTTGTCCTCGCAGCAGTACGCTTGGTGACGCCAAGTAGGAAATGTGGGCCCTGTACAGGGATTATAGTGTCAGTTGCTTCCCCCAAAATCGCCGCAATCTCGCCCCAGTAGACCCCAAGACAGGGACATGTCCAGACCATATGTAAGAACTTTGCATCCGTCCTGAAGCATCGGGGACCTATGTCTACAGACGTAGGATACATGCATGACAGCCTATACGGCATCAAATAAGTATGATGTAAATAGTTGAACTGCGTGTACTTCAATCTAGCATTTGTAGACACAACTTTAGGGTATTCTATACACTGCGACCACTGCTTGTCACTCATGTCAATCGACAGTTCGGATTCCCAATATGCCCGAAGCGTTGTCAATAGAGTGTCGGGGCCCGGTCTCAAGAAGCTATACAATGCTGTCACCGCATGCTTGCCCTTTCCATGCGTAAGCAATGTCTGCAACACCTGCAACATGTTTTGTTCTGATTCAACCTCTCCCCATGTTTGATGAAATTGCCGCGCTAGTAGCGTGTACAGCAAAAACGAGCCTTGTGTGACACCAAAGTCCTCTATTAACCCCTTGACCGCGGCGCGAATTCCGCTGTGGTGCTGGAGTTTAATTAGGTGGGCGGGGTTTGGACGGCCCCCGGCCGTCCTCCGCACATGCCCACTGTGACGTCGGACGGCCGGGGGCCGTCCCAAGCACACAATGGGTTAAGCCCTCAAGACTCTGCAGTTGTGCATCCGCAAATAAGTCGCCCCAAGCATCCAGCCCCACTTCAGCCCATGATTCCAGTTCTGGACGGCTATGACATACAAATGTCCGCGGTAAACTCTCGAGTGGTAGCGCAGGTGCATACGGCATTGTCTGGGCACTAGGTATTACATATCTCAGCTAACTATGTCTGGCTGCAGACATTAGTAAGTTGCCCGTCTTTATCTGCGTCTGAGTTTTAGTACCCGATAACCATTCCATTATTACTGTGCGTCTTAAGGACAATGCCCAGCTGGACATCTCTGTGAGCTGGGCGCCCGCTAGCCACCTCATCAGCCACTGAAGCTGTGCAGCAGCATAATAATGCTCATAATTGGGGGCCCCCAGACCCACTTCCGCTAGTGGCAGATACAATTTACTAAGGGCCACTCGGGATCTGGAGCCTCCCCATATGAGCGCCACCAGAATCGCCTCGATATCCCTAAATATGCTCCGGGGTAGTTTATGAGGGAGAGCAGTAAAGAAATAAAGTAGCCTCAGAAGAAGCAGCTTTTTGGCAATGGCCACTCTACCCATAGGGTACAAGGGCAGACCGCACCAAAACAGTAACGTCGCTCGAGCTCTGGACACTGCCTTACCCAGGTTCCCATCAATGATATCTGCACTAGTATGATAGATCTGCACACCCAGGTACTTAAAGGTGTCAAATGCCCATTGCAGTGGAGTTCTAGGCATGCCCTGCCTCTGGTCAGGCGAGATCGCCCTCATAGGAAAAACCACCTACTTGGGCCAGTTCACCCGAAGGCCCGAGGCCTGAGCGTGTGTATCCAGTAATGCCATCAGCTCATGCAATACAATACTCTCCCCCCAAAGGTAGACCAAAGCATCATCGGCATATAATGAAATTATATGCCACTGCCTAACCGCATGGATACCCCAATCCAAAGCCCGCTGCCGCAATTTACATGCCAAGGGCTCCATAGCAAATGCAAATAGGACCGGTGACAAGGGGCAACCCTGCCTGGTGCCTCGCTCAATATCAAACTTAGGAGATATGTCACGACCTGTCCTTACTCTTGCCTGGGGATTAGTGTATAGTATACGCACCCAGCGCAAGTATGCTGGTCCAATGCCAAACTTGCCCAACACAGTCAACAGATACTCCCACCCCAAGGTGTTGAATGCCTTTTCGATGTCCAAGGCTGCCAGGCAAGGGGTATCACCCTCCGAACACGCCCAGTCCAGGAGTTGGAACATACGGCGCAAATTCAAACCGTTACTCCTCCCCGGAATAAAACCATTTTGATCCTCATGTATCAAAAGGGATGCCGTTTCTATGAGCCTATTGGCTAACACTTTCCCCAAGATCTTATAATCCGCGTTTAATAAGGACAGAGGGCGATAGGATGCCATCTGCAACGGATCCCTACCCGGTTTGGGTAGCACCACCAACAGTGCCTCTCGCATGGAAGCAGGGAGTTCTCCACTTTCGTAGGCGTCCTTATAGACAGCCAGCAATTGGGATACAAGTTTATCAGAGTACACATAGTAAAACTCCGATGGCCAACCATCTGCACCCGGCGATTTACCCGCCGCCAACTGTTTTATGGCTTCTAATATCTCGTCTTCTGTAATATCTTCCTCCATTGAATCATGTTGGGGCTTCGTGACCTGCCGCAGCTGCATCGATGTTAAAAAGTGTTGTATGTTGGGAAGGTTATCTGTACTTGGCTCCCTGTACAAGTTCGTGTAGTATTTATAAAATGTGCCATTAATTGCTGTCTGTGTGTTTATCAGCACACCCTCATTATTATATAGCGCTGTGATTGGAGGTTGGGAGGTGTCAGTTTTTAAGAGCCAAGCTAACATTTTACCAGCTTTGTCGCCCTCTGTGTGTTGTTGGGCCAAGTAATGTTTGTAGTCCAACGCACATAAACTGTCTGAGGTTTCCTTGTAGGCCAATCGTGCCTTGGCCCGCAAGGGGAGCACCAGAGGGTCCACCGGTACTAGAATTTCACATCTCGCAATTTCTGCCTCATGTTTACTCAACTCGTCTGAGAGCGCCATCCGTGACCCATATGCCGTTTTTATAGCATGTCCCTGAGCTACTATTTTAAATGCATCCCATTCTACGCCTCAATCAGATGCAGTGCCTGTGTTCTCTTGAAAGTATGTGGTGATCGTCTGAGAGAGGGCAAGGCAAAACGTAGTATCCCAAACACAGCTACCGAAAGTCGCCACGTCGGGATCCTAGCCCTGCAGGTGCCCCATGCAAGATGCAGTTGCAACGGATTGTGGTCAGAGAGCGTCCGCACTAAGTATTGTAATTGTGATATCCTGGTTAATGCTTACGTGGAGCAATATACTGCGTCTATCTGTGTATGCAGGTCATGCAGCGAGGAGTAATGAGAATATGCATGTGTTATAGGATGCTGGCAGCGCCACACATCACTCAGCTGCATGTGGTTCCGCCCAGTCTCTCAGGTGTCTTGAGATTTGTAAAGATTGCGCACCATGAAGGAGTGGACGTGAGCGATCCAGATCTAAATCATATGTACTAGTGTAGTCTCCCCCCCATAGTGTCGGTGCTGTAGGGTCAGACAGCAAGGATGGTGTGAGTGTATGTAAAAACTGTGCCTGCCCAGTATTCGGGGCATATAGGGAGATTAACGCTAGCGGGGCACCATCTAATCGGCCCTCCAAGGTCACGTAGCGGCCATGTGGATCTACCCGAGTATGTATCACCTCAAGGGGTGTGCCCGGTGCCACCCATATAAGGGCACCCCTCGCATAGCCAGAGTATGTGGTGCCTATGACTGTGCCTCTCCAGTGCTTGCGTAGCGAGGCAAGTGTCTGTGTGGTAAGATGCTTCTCTTGTATTAGCGCAAATGTGAACTTGTGGGTACGCAGATCTTGATAAACCTTATGTCTTTTCACAAATCCCGCCAACACTTGCACGTTTTAAGTTAAGAGTGTATATTCATTATTAACCATCTGAAAGAATAGAAGGGACTCTTCAGTCCACCCCCCCACCAACCACCCTCCCCCAGACATCCCACCGTACATCCTGCCATTCGAATATTTTCCCCAGCCCAGACAATAAAATGCAGAGATCGTTTTGAACAATAATAACATGCCCCTAATTCCCCACCCAAGGCCGGCTTGCCAACGGGCAATTGGCCACTTGCACTGAAATGCCATAAAAATACTAATAAAACTATTGCTATCTCAGCTATGTAACGCTATTTGGGAGCGTAGCTATAACCCAACCCCTGCTGACTGTTGGCAGCCATCATTTAACCAATTTTAATGACATCTCGTAACTCAGGCCCCCAAGCCCAGAGCAGAATAAGCATAAATCTTCAAAGCAGCCCACCCATAAATATCTAATCAATTGCCCATCAATCGCATACACACCAACAAAAAGGATATACAAAGAGTCCACCGAGTTCACTCGCAGGCTGGTCCGCCATCTCAGGTTCTCTGTCACCAAGGATCGTAGACATCTGTAAGTCAACCAACTTCGTTTGCCAGTTGTGGGGTCAGCTCTGGACCGTCTCATGCAGTTCCGCACTTTGTGAGTCTGTTAGAGAGAGCTGGCGATCCTGTCCATCATCCGAATCCGACTCAGATCTTGCTGTTGTCACAGCAGTGTTAAGATGCTCCGCCGTTTATATGGCCTGCACCCTTTCTGCCGCTACTTGATTCTTGGTGGGCCGTTGCACTTTAGGTCTCCCACGTCATCTTCGGGGGCCCCCTATCCTCCAGGGCAACTGCGATTCCGAATCTGCCTGAGCGGTAGGCGGAGGATGCGCAAAACAATGCTGGTCTATCCAAGACCAGGCTTCCTCAGGAGTGCAGCAATATACATTTAGATCATTATGTTGTATACGAAGTTTAGCAGGGAACTGTAGGGCATACAATATCTGATGATCTCTTAAGCACCACTTGACCTTGATGTATGAAGATCTCCGGCGCTGAACGGCCAATGTATAGTCAGGGTAAATGTGCACTGTAGCTTTCTCCACTTGCCAGGGACCCTTAGACCTAGTCAGCTGCAAAATGTGGTCCCTGTCCCTATAATTGAACAGCCGTACCACTACTGGTCGAGGTGGATTACCCGGTCGCGGAGGGCCTCCCGGAACCCTGTGCGCCCGCTCGATGGAGAAGAATTTTGAGACTCGTCCCTGTAGAATTACATCAGAGATCCATGTTTCGAGATATAGGTCCATAGCTGGTTCTTCCGCTCGTTCTGGCAGCCCCACTATACAAATGTTATTCCTGCGGGAATGACCTTCCTGATCTTACAGTCGATTTGCGAGGTAGTCCACCTCCTTCTGCAGGGTCTTGAGTTGCTCCGCAGTTGTAGACACCGTAGGGCGCAAGGCTGCCAGCGCTGATTCCGAGTCCTCTACTCTAGCTTTGAGTTTCTTGTGATCTTCTCGCAGAAAGCCCATATCAAGACAAAGGGGCCGATTCCGATCTCGGCCGGTAGTGCTCCGAATCGGATTCGGATTTACCGGATCCGATTCGGAGCCCTGTTTCCCGACCGAATCGTACGCGGGTCCGGCCGAGCGAGTACGATGCAAGCTCCCGCGAAATCGCCGACCGACTCGTACGCGTCTTCAACATGCTCCGACCGACTCGCACGGACACGACTCGCACCGCGCTATGGAGACGTTTCCCGGCTGGGTAAGTACGATGCGCGCCGCAAGCAGTCCGACCGACTCACGCCGTCCGGCTCGAAAGAGCTGTCGGGGCCGGACTTTGGGGGTCTGCGTCGGACCCCCCTGTACGCGTAGGTGCGTGAGTCGCACACAGGGGGGACCCATGGGTCCCCCCTACCTGTGCATGTACCCCGCGATGCGCATGGACGCGTACCCACTGTAGGGGGCGCCCTTGTTCACCTCGCACCCATTGAGTCAATGGGAGCCCGCGTACGTGTCGTACGACCGGCTCCCATTGACTTCAATGGGAGTCCAACCGAATCGAGTCCGATAGCATGCGAATGCATCGTACTCGTCCGGTCGGACTGCTAGGGTCCGATTCGGTCGGAATTCTCTCCGGGTCCGGCTCGGTCGGAGAGATTTCCGGCCGGAATCGGAATCGGCCCCATAGTGTATCTATTTTGGGACCTAGCGTAGTCTTGATATCTAGTATTGCGGCCATTAACTCGTCAAATCGGTGGGAATGGTCTACTGGAGCACTTGTGTTTGAGGCACCAAATTGTGTATTATTGCCACCAGCCATTACAGATGTCGACGTTTCAGGCTGTTGGGGCTGCAGTTTGTCTCCATGTGGCTTTCCCATTTTTCGACAGGACAGTCAGTAAACCCTATAACAATTTGTGCCCAGGTCCGTATGCACCCAGCTGGTTCCTCCTGGATGTCGTGTAAACTACACAGCCCTGACAAAGGAGTCGCAGCGCGCCACTCCCTACGCAGCCAGTATGGTAGGCCCAAAATTGTAGACCCTTTATTCCGTTGTCTCCAGGTACCAGGATGATAAGGCCCCAGCAATGTAGTCACACACACTGGTGAGGTGGAATGCGCAATACCCAACAGACCGTTCAACTCTGCGCCTTATGTGCCATCAGTGGTCCAGAGAGTTCTTATCCTGCCCCGAGTATGTGAACCGGCTATGCGGCGTGGATAACTCTTCCTCTTATTCTGAGGGCCCCACAACAGCCTGCAGTTACTCCTTCAGTGTAAATAATATTCTGCCATAAGGTACCGCACAATATCCCTCGTGGTGTATTTTGTTTGTAAGAGGGTGTGACCCTGACTGTAGGCCTGTGCACTGTTCTCTGTCCTGGTGGCCGCCTGGGTCCAGCGCAGGGATCTGGACCCTCAGCCCAGTCGATAGTTCTTACCCCTATTGCAGGAGGGGAGAGGGGGGAGAGAAGAGCAGGGTGCCCAGCGGCGATATTAGCAGAGACTCACCACTTGAGGGATCACCAAGTTCGTAGAGGCCAGGCAGGCCCAACTGACCCTCCAACGGCTGTTGCGCAGTTCCCTCATTCTATCACAGCCCGGTTCGCAGTAGACAAAGGGAGAAGGGGGGAGGGGGGAGAGCCTCCGTTGTCCCCCCTCCATCCGAGATCGCAGGCCTCTCAGCCCTCCTGGCCCCAGAAGAGAGGGAAGCGCCGAACGGACCTCCCAAACCGGGTCGGGCCCCAGCTGCCAGAACCACTGCAGGAAACCAGTAGCTCAGGGCGCTCCTCACCTGAGAGCTCGTTAGTGTTTGCGACCCTTCGCATTCGCTGCGTCCAACACCAGGGAGGGAGGAGAGCCAATATTTTCCGAGTCTCTGCCGTCCTCAAGCCCCTTCGCCGTCCCCGCCTCAGACTCCGATAGGGGTCAGGGCTACTGCCGAGGGCCGCGGCCGCCTACGATCACGGCACCGCGCCTCCGGTAGTTCTCGCACTTCGATGTTGCCCCGGGCTCGGGGGGTCAGCTATCTTGCAGCTGGGGTTCCGCTACAATAAAATCCCAGATTAGGGCGGCATTGCGCCGGTTTACAGGCAGGGCCGGACTGGCTACCGGGCGTTTTGGCATGCTGCCGAGCTGGGGCCTGATTTCGTTGATGGGGTCCTGCGTGTGCTGAACGAAATTCGTTTTGCTTTGTTTATTTCGAAGCACACGCAGGTCTCCATCAACTAAATTAGCCCCCACCGCAGTGACATCAGCCCCCAGCTCGGCAGCATGCCAAAACGCCCGGTAGCCAGTCCGGCCCTGTTTACAGGATATTTTCTGGCCGGCCTGCCGCGGAGCTCAGAGAAGTGCGGCCACACTCACTGCCACCTTGGCCACCCCTTGCTTTAATGTGTTAAAGCAGACCAACAACTGTTTTTTATCCCAAGCCTGTGGTGCAGGAGACCGAAGACTCGGAGAGTAAAAAAAAGCAGACAGGGGAGTTGATGCACCGAAAATCTGAGCAAATTTGTGCACACCTGTGGTAGTATGCACAAGCAAGTTACAGCCACAGCTATTAGCTTTGCCAATGCTTGTTTGGACTGTAGTGATTCTGATAAAGTAGGATCTTTATCTAATATATATTGTATATCATGGATGCAACTCTGTGATTGTTTTAAATATTGGACTCTTTATAATAATTATACTTTTTACAGGTATCAACTTTAATTTCATTTTGGAAAAAAACTTGGCATTGGCTGATTGATTAATTGAGCAGCAGAGTTTCCTTACTCAGAGGCCACTGTTTCCTAGGGGATTATGAATTTGCACACTGTCTTTTTGGTCATACGAATCAGGGTGCGGTATCTGGTGGGTTCGGTAATATCAAAATAGTAATAACATGATAATGTAATGTATTTTTGATGCTTATTTAAGCGCACTAAGGTAAACAGGTCTAGTTGCTCAGTGGCATAAAAAAAGTGCAGCTAGTTTGAATGAAGGATGGTGGAGTAGAGAAGAATACTGGGTTATTTTCTTAAATTAATGAGTAATGGGACACTTTTGAGGCCTTTTTGTTGGGTCATTGAGCTATGGGTGGAAATGCTACTGAGTTACGTAAGTAGATACAGCGTGACATGTTGAAACACACAGTGATGGCAGTGTTCGGCCATGCTGTAACTTATAAAGGAAACATCTATTTATTTAGAGGGAATTAAAACAGAAGAGTTAAAATGTTATGTTATGTTATGTCAGTTTGTAGAGTGCAGCTAATCACCCTTGAGAATATCCAGGCTCTGTAAATAAATATCCAACAACAGTAAAATGTGTCTTTTTCACCCGTGGTGCAGAGGCGCAACCCCAAATAAAGATTAGTTTTCTGTGCTAGGTGCTCTAAAAACTAATAATGCAGGCCATGCAGCAAATGCTATTCTTTGGGTGAACCATCAAATTGGCTCAGCCACCCCTGGCTCCATATTTCCAACTTGGCTCTATTTTTTACAGCAGTTTATCTTTTGAAGCTGTATTCGATGGCCACCGGTGCCAGGAAAAGTGATACAATGGGACCTATTCACAAACTGCTTTATGTAGCACATTTAGTGGCATTACAGTAGATCTCTGCACAAGCAGGTATACAGTTTAGAAGTAAATGTTGGAATGACAGAGGGGAGTGACTGGAAAATGGGGAATACTTATGACTAAAGGGTAGAGGTTTTGGGAGGAATAAGTGGGGTTAAGGGAGGGCATGTGAGCGGTTTAGAGAGGGACAGGCACCCACCACAAAAGAGTACGACCATTGTTATCTCAAACTGAAAATATGACATTTCTACAGACATAAAAGTCACAAAACAGTGGTAAATGTGCAACAGCTATAAGAAGACACTTCTGGCACTGTACCGAACAAGTCTTCACGTAAGCTTCAGTCTCGTACCATATATATGTCTCAGGGAAGCTTGCACTGCTGCTAATCATGATCTGAAAGCTATCCATGTGTTAATGAAGCTAGAGAAAGTTTTGACTACACAAAAGACAAAGCAATTGACTTTGCCACAGTTTGTTTAAAGATATACCCTCAGGTTGTGTTTAACAATAAATCAACCATTAAATATCTCTCTTTTCTCTCACTCTTTTTTTCTGTTGAGACATAGCACTGCTGATATATTGAGAGTGACACAAGGATAGTAATTAGTGATGTGTAAGTTAGCTCAAGGAGATGGAGAGATAGTGCCACATTGCTGTGAAACTTGCAGGTTGGGTCTGTAATGTGAAAATATCAATGTCTTGCATATCCCCACAGCTACAAGTAAGCAAGTTGTGGCACAAAATGAGGAAAAGCCTTTGTATCAATTTCCATACCTTTATAGAAGTCTGCTGATGCAGCACAAAATTGCACAGAAAAGTAAGTGGCCACTATTTGGAGCTCAGGCAGTCCCTCTCTTTCCATTGGCCAATATGGAAGGGATAGATTGAACCATTGAACATGTACAGTCTGAAAAATGGTTCCACGTTTCAGGATTCCTTACAGTGACACTGCTCTCTCTAACAGAGCAGTTTTGAAAAAGCAGATGAGCATATGCTAAAGTGTTATAGTAGCTGTGAGCATAAAGGCTACACCCTCTGCCTTCTTGACAAATTTATAGAACTCCCTGTCATTTTTTTTGACATTGGAACAAAACATATATGGGCCGATTCCGATCTCGGCCGGTAGGGCTTTGAATCGGAGTCGGCATAACCGGATCCGATTCGGAGCCCTATTTCCCGACCGATTCGTACGCGCGTCCGGACGAGCGAGTACGATGCGAAATCACCGACCGACTCGTTCGGGCGTCCCAACCGCTCCGACCGACTCGTTCCCGGGTCTAACCGCACCGACCGACTCGCTCGGACACGACCCGCACCGCGCAATGGAGACGTTCCCCGGCCGGGTAAGTACGATGCGCACCGCGAGCAGTCCGACCGACACGCGCCGTCCGGCTCGAAAGAGCAGTCGGAGCCGCACTTGCGGGGTCCGTGTCGGACCCCCTGTACGCGTAGCCGCGCGAGTCGCACACAGGGGGGACCCATGGGTCCCCCCTACCTGTGCGTGTACGGCGCGAGTCGCTTCGCCGCGTACCCGCTGTAGGGGGTGCCCTTGTTCACCTCGCACCCATTGAGGCAATGGGAGCCCGCGTACGCATTGTACGACCGGCTCCCATTGACTTCAATGGGAGTCCGACCGACTCGAGTACGATAGCATACGGACGCATCGTACTCGTTCGGTCGGGCTGCACGGGTCCGATTCGGTCGGAAATCTCTCCGGGTCCGGCTCGGTCGGAGAGATTTCCGGCCCGAATCGGAATCGGCCCCATAGTGCTTTAGGACAATGGTCCCAGATACTGCATGCTTTGAGAGAATGACTATTTGCACCATCAAGAAATTTTGCTCAACAATCTTTCTCAATGAAATGCGCATACCTGCCAACTCACATGGTGCCACTGTTTCACACAATATCGGCTCCTTTCACATGGTCACCCAGTGAAAAGCTGTTATCACACATTGGAAGAAGCGGTAAACAGAAAACATCTCCACTGAGTGGGTTTACAGCTCGTCTTTGTAGGCTCTGAACAGCAGGTGTCTATTAGAGGATTTTAAAACACCCCAGGACATAAACAGCACACTTAGCAAGCTTCTGTTTTTTTAGAGTTGGGGGAATAGCTGTTGGGGGAGGGCCAGAAGTGTCTCTTAAGCAGTTCTGGACCTGAAGCACCGCCCTCTCAAAGGTCCTACCCCTTCTCTCACACCTAAACATTTTTTGAGGTTGGCAGGTCTGATTGTGGTTCGAACAAGACATGAATCAGCAATTTTATAACACATTATTGGCTCCAGAATAGAGAGCAATGCATTGCAGCTCTTTGAGGGCAGGCAAATGCAGTGAAAAACACGTTGCTAGTTAAAACCTGAGGGAGTTACCGCACAATGTGAAAACTTTACAGCTTTTGCATTTCTAGTTAATTGAAATGAAAAGGCCGACATTATCTCACGCTGATAGATGTCATCGTATTTAAATTACACTTATGAATGAACATAAATAGTACTGTGATGCAAGGTATTTGAACACAAGGACAAAAAAACACACACATTCTTTAGAGGATCTTTTACTATTAAAAGGAAATCTAGCACTTTCCAGACAGCAAAACACATATTGATGAATCTGAGAGCCAAAGTGTAAACAATTGACTGTTCTCTGCACAAATGCTTGGTTGCACGGAAGTGCATTTCCTTCGACAATTGCTATCCTGTTCAGAAGAAGCAATATCAATGGAGCAGAAGGATAGATAGTTTAAGGCAGATTCCCTAAAGTCATTTTGGAGTATGTACAACAGTACTCCAGTAGTACTAAAATTCAGTCCCCCATGGCCGTAGCCAGGAGTACACGTTTTGTGGGGCGCACCCCCAGCAAGGAAGAGTACATGTTATATGGGTAAAGAAGGGGCAAGTTGGATGCGGTGGCGCTTGAAGAACTGCAGTAGATATGGCGCTGTTTTATAGCCCAAATTGTTTTTGTTTTGTACGCTGTTATTCCCAGATGGATGAACGTGGGGGACAAATGGCACACTTTAAAGCATGCTAGACAAAACTGATCTTACTTTAAAGGCATCCTTACATGACGAGCATCAGATTCCCTCATGGAATCTGTCAAAACAGGAGTTTCTACTTTACTGCACATTGGGCTAGTATAGTTGAGTAAAACTACCAAGAATTTAAGGACAACTTTGCATGGGTCTTGGAAGCTCACTTGCAACAGACTTATGTCATGCTTAGTGGCATATGAAACAATACAAAGCACATTAAAGCGGGCACATTAGTTAAAATGAGGTCAATTTAAAGAACACTTTGAGAATCTACAACCAAGGAGTATTCGAGAATATGTAAGCCAATGGCACACATTTTGAAGTAAAAAGGGTCAGTAACACTGATGTATACTCAAAATTAAAAGATGACTTCCTAGGTCCAGGTTTCAGCTAGTAAGTCCTTCAAGTAATCCAAGAGTCATATGGAGTGTTGTAAGCAATGTTGTCGACAAACATCAGCGCACACTGGTTAACGTTTAATATCAAGCCCTGGGTTTGATAAACAAACTCTTTGGCAGTGATACACATTTAATATCAAACCCTGAGTTTAATGAACAAACTCTTTGGCAGTGATACATATTTAATATCAAACCCTGAGTTTAATGAACAAACTCTTTGGCAGTGATACACATTAGTGCCAGCCTCTCGCTGTAGGCTGCAATGTATATGCTAGGATCCCTCTCAACAATCAATCCCAGTCTTCCAAAAGCAAAATAAATATGCGCCTTTCAGTAAATACCTCTATTATTCTGAAGAACAGTGATACTTATCAATAAGCCACAGCCCCATCAGAATCCAATAGCTTACATATCTAAATTCAAGCCATAAGGCCTGCTCCAAAGTGGCCACAAACCTGACACAACTATTATTTACATGTTCTCACTTTTTAGTTTTCCTCATAGATCTCCATGACCCTGACCTAATGGGCAGTGCATCCCTAACTGAAAAACAAAACCAGTGCACTGGATATAACAATCTTCTAGATCAATGGAATAACAATTCAAATGAGGAAGGTATTTTATGGATGGTAGTGAAAACAGAAAATGCTTAAATCTAAAATGCTAGCTGTGAGAAATTGCTCTTTTATGCATGGTTTCCCCATTTTTTATTGAAAATTAATTGCTGGTTTTAAACTCCACACACTGGAGCACAGTTGTCCAGTGCACAGTGAATGTGCTCTGACCCCTAAAACATGTCAAAATAAATTGACTTCTCCCTGAATGGCTTATGTTAGAAATTGGGTTTCTGGTTGGCAGAGGTATGCACCCTGTCCATGCAGGATCCACAAACCTAGTCAGGGTAAGTAATAAACACATTCTAAATTAACCTGTTGGCTCCCCCGGTAGCTTGGCGCAGAGCAGTCAGGCTTAACTTAAGAGGCAATGTGTGAAGTATTTGTGCAACACTTCAAATGGTGAAACAGTGAAACACTACATAAAAAGATACCCCACCTGGCTAGAAGAATAGAGCTTAATTTAATGACAAAAATCTAATAAGTGGTACCAGAGTTGTGAATTTTTAAAGAATAAAATGAAGTGCTTAAAAGCATAAAGCGCCAACAGGGACTATCTGATCATGCTAGACCGGGTCAAATCCAAAAGTTCAGGCTGACAGCGATGGAGCCCAGGTCGGATACAGGGACCAGCCTTGGCCCACTGAAACACTACCTTATTTCCTGGTTGCGTCGACATCGAGGATGAGATGCAAGGAGCAATGGAGGTAATGCATTGTGTCGATCTTCAAGATGTAGGTGATGTGTCGGCTCTGAGCGGCGCAAAGTCAGAGATGCTTTGGGAAAGGAGACGATGTGCCGTGCCGCTAGCAATGTAATGTCCTCGTTCCTCGCAGCAGCGGCAATGCGTCAGCATCGATGGAGATGCACCTGTTACGAGCGGCGCAACGACGTTGATGAGTGGATATGTGCTGGAGCAGCACTTTATACCCACTTCCAGGGGCCCAGGACTGGGTTGACACCACTTGACAGAGCAAGACTCACAGATGGAGTCCAGGTGCTGTAACAGGGTGGTTGGAATTCTTTGATGTCCCTGAAACTTCAGAACAGGAAGCAGGCAAACAAGCCCTTTGAGTAACTCTGGGTCCAAGTGATGTGGGAACAGTACATCTCACCCAGACAAGGAGAGCAGCATGCAGAAGGTCAGCACAGCAAGAAAGCAGTTCTTCCAGAGCAGCAGTCCAGCAGAGTGGCAGTCCTTCAGTAGCACAGCAGTTCTTCCTGACAGAGTCCACAGGACCAAAAGTGTACTGAGTTGGTAGAGTCAGAAGTCCAGTTCATATACCCAGTGATGCCTTTGAAGTGGGGGAGACTTCAATGAGGGGCTTTGAAGTGCACAGAGGCTCTCCCTTCCTGACCTGGCACCGGACTCCATACAGGGGGTTAAACAGTCCTTTGTGTGAGGACAGGGCACTGCATATTCAGGAGCAAGTGTGAGGCTGTGCCCAGCTCCTCCCTCCCATTCTGCCCAGGATGACCCATCAGCATGTGGATGGCCCAACAGTCCCACATAAGCTCCTTTTGTGTGCGGCTGTCTAGAGGGAATGCACAAAGCCCAGCTGTCACCCACCCCTGATGTGTATTGGAGACAAGTTGCAGGCAAACAGGACTAAGGGCAGAAAAATGCCATCTTTCTAAAAGAAAACACAAGGAGTTGATGGACGGAGTGCTGACACTTTTCAATACACTCACCCCCAGTCACAGATCTAGGTTGAATCCATCATTGTTCTTTAGCTCACTTCGCCACCCCAGTTCAGACCCAGCTATATGAAAATCAGTCTTGACCCTGTGCCTCATGGGAACAGTCCAGCGCGAACTGCCAAGTGAGGTCTTCGCTGGACCAGAAACAAGCATTCTGGGACCAGTTTCGGAGTAACACCCCTCATCAGAGGAGCAGTTGCGGCCAATTTTCAGGATGGAATGGTGGCCATCAGTACGTGGATGGCTAACAACTGCCTAAAGTTAAACTCTGAAAAAACAGAGGTGATGATTTTTGGCAACCTCTCCCCGGATTGGTCCCCCATCTGGTGGCCTACTAAACTAGGCCCTCCTCCACTCCCGGTATCAAAGGTTAGAAATTTGGGTGTGACATTTGATGACAAATTGTCTTTTGCACATCATGTTAATACTGTTGTCTCATCGTCTTTTTACACACTGAGGATGATAAAAAAACTTTTACCATTCCTCCCACTTAGAGCAGGAAAAACCCTTGTCAGCACATTAGTAATGTCTAAAATTGACTATTGTAACGGTCTTTTATGAATGCACAAAGTAAGGTCCTCAACAAATTACAGTTGGTGCAGAACTCAGCTGCCAGGATTCTATCAGGCACCCCTAAGTATAAATCAATCTCAAAGGTGTTGCGACAGTTCCACTGGCTACCTGTAAGAAGTCGAATCAAATTTAAGGCCCTCTGCATCGCCTACAAGGCCATGCACAACACTGGACCTATGTTCTTGAAGGAAGCCCTTGGTGCCTACACCCCCAATAGATCCCTACGTTCATCAACTGCGAACCTGCTGAGGGTTCCCCGCACTAAGAAAGCCTCATGGGGTGACAGACGCTTTACTGTCGCCACCGCCAAATTGTGGAACACTCTCCCTCTCCAAATCAAGACTAGCCCGACTTTGCTCACCTTCAGGAAAATGATAAAAACATGGCTTTTTAGCCAATAGTCAACAGATCTTGGTTCATGCTTGCTGTCCGTAGCGCCGAGACACCCTTGGGTATTTGTGCGCTTTATAAATTGTATAAAATAAAAAAAATTAAAAAAAATCAGCCAAGCTAGCTTGAATCCAGTGGCAAGCCCACGGTGAACAGGGTCAAGACTGATTTGCATATGGCTGGGTTTAAACTGGAAAAGCATGGGGAGATAAAAAATGATGGACTTAGGACCAAATCTCTGTACTGTGGTGAATGTTTGACCATGATCAGCATTCTGTCCATCAATTGTTCTTTTTGCATCTTTCTAAAAGTGGCATTTTTTTTAATTGTAATGATAAATTCGACTTTGACATTAAAGAGGACTTTATAATAACAAAGGTACTAAACATGACAGATCTACTCCTTCCAAGGAATTACAGTTTTTTAGATGTAACAAGGAATCCCCAATGTTAACCTATGGGAAGGGATAGGATTCACAGTAGTGAAAAACGAATTTGGGAGTTTTTCACTACCAGCACATGTAAAACTTAAAAGTACTTGCGCTACCTTTTAATTGCGCAGCACGCTGCCCTATGGGCTACCTATGGCCTTACTTAGGCGTGGCGGATTTCTAATATAAGGGAAGTTTAAGGCTTGGCAAGGAGTTTTAAGTGCCAAGTTTGCATGGCCGTATAAACTGCACACACAGGCTCTGCAGTGGAAGGCCTGAGATATGTTTAAAGGGCTACTTAAGTAGGTGGCACAATCAGTGCTGCAGGCCCACTAGTAGCATTTATTTTGCATGCACCCTGGTGTTGACCCCTGGCACATGCAGTGCACTTTACTAGTGATTTATAAGTAAATTAAATATGCCAATTGTGGATAAGCCAATGTTACCATGTTTCAAGGAAAGAACACAGCCACTTTAGCACTGGTAAATAATACTTCCTATTTGTAAAGCACGAACATATCACCCCTTAAGGGTTTCAAGGTGGTGGGGGCAGTCGGGAGATGAACTGATCTGTTGCCCAGAGTCACATGATGCTGAGCTGAGCTGTCGCCGGCGATCAAACCGTGAGCCCCGCGCTCTGGAGTCAGCCACTCTGAGCACTGTGCAACACCAGTGGTAAAGTGCACAGAGTCCTAAAGCCAACAAAAACAAATTCAGCAAAAAGGGGAGGAGGAAGGCAAAAAGTTTGGAGGTGACCCTGCAGAAAGGGCCATTTCCAAGAGCTTATAAAAATGTTCGTTAAGGTCATAGTATATGGTGCGGAAATACATCCATGGCATGGAAAGTGAAATGTCACCTTTGGAATGTAGCAAATATTGTACCCCCCAATAGTATGACAAAGGAAAACATGGCATCAGGCCAACCACAGAGTAAAACGTGCGTTAAAATAACCCTTTTGCAGGTAAAAACCTCTCTTTTAAATATTAGTAAGTCACCCACTATGTAAGCCTTGTAGCCCACAAGGTAGTGTGCATTATATTTAAATGTAGAAAATCAATATTATATAGTGACATGGCCCCACAAACTATTTTCACTGTTGCGAATCTAGCTGTCCTATGTAGAAAATCTAAATACAGATTAAAATGAAAATACTCTTCTCCGCAGTGATCACACAGGACCTATTTGAGGTATTTCTCGAGGTTCGAGACAAAGGGACGCTACCACTGACTATGAGAGAAGGAGACATTTGTATGTTCTTGAAACAGGGAGGTAACAAGGCTGACCCCACGGCATACAGACCACTCACCATAATAAACTCAGACATGAAGGTCTTGTGTAACTTGTTGGCCAACTGCTTTGGCCCTCATATGACTAGCCTGGTCCACGAGGATCAGTTTGGGTTTATCCCAGGCCAGAACACCAGGATGAACCTCAGGCACTTATCTCATGTTATGCACATGTTTGAGCAACATGAAGAAAAAATGGGCCTGGTCTCCATTGACCTAGAAAAGGCCTTAAACACATTGGACTGGGATTATCTGCTTGTGTTCCTGAGGGTCATGGGTTTTGGACCCCACTTACGGGATTGGATCTGGTTATTGTACTCTGAACCCAAGGCTAGAGTGTCTGTGGTGCAGAGTAGCTCAGAAAAATGGGTCCTTGGCTGCGGAATTTGCCAGCGCTGCCCCCTCTCACCACTCCTGTTTGCTCTTGTGATGGAGCCCCTGCCAGTTCAAGTGCCCCTGGAGGTGTGGGAATGGGGTATATACCAGGGGTATATACAGCACATCGTCTTGTATGCGGATTATGCATTATTTTATCTCTCCTTCCCAGTGTCTCTCTGGTGATCCTGTTGCATCTATTGGATTCATTTCGGGCCCTTTCGGGGCTCAGGCTCAATCGTAATAAGTCTTT
Organism: Calotriton arnoldi; assembly: GCA_963921515.1. Taxonomy (NCBI): domain Eukaryota; kingdom Metazoa; phylum Chordata; class Amphibia; order Caudata; family Salamandridae; genus Calotriton; species Calotriton arnoldi. The sequence goes on from CAWUFW010016296.1 coordinate 149,507, forward strand.
GCTGTTCCCTCTTGCTTCACTGTTTGGAAGCGACTACTGTACATTGGTTTGCATTGGGAACAGGTGCACTTCAGATACCTGGGGATGATGGTAGCGCACACAAGGGCACAACAACTGTGCCTAAACATGGGCAGAGTGCTAGACTCGTTGAGGACCTCGGTAACATTCTAGAATACACTTCTCCTGTCTCTGATGGGCAGGCTGGCCATCTCCAAGATGGTGCTCCTACAGCACTGATTATCCATCCAGAAAAACTCTCTTTGCCCCCTGCCAGCAAGGTTATTCAGGCAACTAGATTCGATCCTCATTTCCTTACTGTGGGCGGGTAGATGTAGTAGGGTGGCCCTGTCCATGGTGACAAGACAATATGAGGAGGGTGGCCTGGAGGTGCTGCTGCTGGACTTATTACTACGCCCCGCACTTGCAACATGCTGCGCAATGGCTAGAGATGGGAGACAGTTGGGAGAAGCATTTGCTGGTGGGGACGGTCGAGGTGGGTCAGCTACCAGTGCTGGTAATGGAGAGGGCAGGAGTTTTGGGTGATGTGCCGTATGTGGTGCGACAGACCGCACATATATGACAATGATTCATAACAGCGGTGTTGAAGCATGCCCAATTCCACCAAGACCTGCCGGTTTGGATATTGTTGCAGATCAGGCAAATGACAGCCAATATGTCCTTTCAAGCATGGAGGAAGGGAGTCTGTGACCTACTCGGGGATTTGTACCCCAGCGAGAATTTCATCACCTTCGAGGAGGCGTGCAAAGAGTTTGCGCTGGAACCATGGCACTTCTTGCATCATGCAGGTTTAGTGGAGGTGGCCAGACAGACCTGGTCCTCCTTCCCCGCTGCGCCCGGAGCCACCCATGTTCTGGGGACCTTGCTATCCTCTGGGGTGGGTTGGCATCTGATCTCCCTGTTATACACAACCATGAGGGTCAACGTGGCAGGTAGCCAGCTGCAGTCCTATACAGCCTGGGATGCCAATTTAGGGACACCTTTGGATGAACTGGGACTGGGCGCGAGTTTATGAGATTACTTGATTAGTCTCTGGCAGTGCCCGCTTCAAGCTAGTACATTATATTTTTCTGCACCTCACTTATCTGACCCCTAGGGATCTCCATCGCATGACACCAGCTCATTCAGATGGTTGCCCTTGTTGCAGCGCTCAGGGGGCAGGCTTCCTTTATCTGACTTGGGACTTCCGGGCAGTACAGGATTACTGGATCCGGGTGGTGGATGAATTAGTGCATGCAACACACCTCAGCATAGAGGGGACACCCCAGTGCTGTTTGTTGCGGATCATCAAATGGCACAAAGGTAAAAAAATAGCATATAAATTTCTGCAGTTGGCGCTGGTGCTGGCTAGACGCAGGGTTGTCATCACTTGGATGGGTCAGCATGCCCCAGAGATAGAACATTGGCAGATATGTAGCGGAGTGGTCCCTGGCAGAGAAAGTCCATATGAAGCTCAGCAGATGAGATAATAAGGTGGGTGAGGAGATCCTTGTATGGCGAAATTTGTGTTATAGGCTCCTGTTCCTCGACTCTGACTCAACAACTGAGGATAGGGACAGATCTGACGACAATGAGAGTCATGGAAATAAGCCTTTGGAGGGAGCGAAGCCTCCCACCCCTAGTGGGTTAAATGTCAGTTATGAGATGTCAACCTGTTTCCCCGCACACACATGAAACTGCAAGTGAATGCTGGATGTAATGGAGTGAGCTTTCCCATGCACACTCACACTGCTACCAGTGCTATGTTTTGTTATATAAAACTAGCGGTGGGTGGTAAACTCCGCTCTGCCAGCGTTGTTTGTGGAGTTTTGTCACTCCACACTTGGAGCACAGAGTTCGGCAAAAAGCTCAACCTTCCACTGCGTGGCAGAATTTACCACCACCCCTCACAAATGCAGCAGTGAAAAATCAAAAATCAAAATGTACACAGGGTCTGTGTGCCACGGCTAACTTGTAGGCTACACTGCGTTTCTTGCGCACGCACTACCTGGTGGTGCTTCCGGCTTGTTGATCCATGAAGTTGTGTGTCTCGAGGAGGGCCCCTGCTTGACTCGCTTTGTAGTCGGGGCTGCAGCAAGAGCAGCGCCACTAAGTGGCCCACAGAGTCTCCGTTAGTGCAGGCTTTGCCTCCCTGCCCTTGTTGGGACCGGCTGTGACGGCAGGTGAATGTGTGCTAAGAGGCTGGATGTCCTGTGACCTGACTCGTGCTTCAAGCTGGATCCTATTAGCAAACAACGCATGCAGAGATGGGCCTGCATGCTTCCACGGTGAGTTAGAACAGATCATAAATAGATCATGACATGCAGTTATTATTATAAGGGCTTAAGTTCTCACACTGTTAGCACACAGCAAACGGGGTCTGAAGGTGTGCTGAAACACCCTGCAGTATATGTAATCTGATTTTTAACCCCTTGTTTATATGTAGCGCTTTATGGCCGAATTCTAATTATTAGCGCTCTCTGCCCTCCAGGCTCCATGTATATTGTAGGCCCTCTAAAGCTGGACTCCATTTTGTTTTCTGATTTAATTTCATAGACACAGCAATGTGGAAGGAGCTCTTAGCTGCAGGGAGACACAAACAAACCGAAGCACAGGGATTAGAGCACCTTATAGGAGGAGGAGGGGAACGCTTTGTTCTCTATAGTGACCATAGTTTTCTTTATTTGCAAGCTGTCACATGCAGAGAGCGTGGGGAGGGGGAAGAATCGCAAAATTGCCCAGGCCTCTAACTTCTTTTTTTGCAACTGATGCTTCTTGCCATGCCATTATATTAAAATTCACACATGCAGCACTCTGTGCTGAAAAGCTCTTAAAGAACTTAGGCAGGAAAACGATTTGTGAAAGAGATTAATGCATCCCGCCTATACTATTTGAATGTTTCCCCTGCCTTGTTTCATTACTATCTTTTCAAGGTTTTATGCATGTGGGGATCGCATCTGAGGTACTCAGAACAAACTGGGTTACAAGAATAAAAATAAACCAATTGATGGCGTCTGTGATTATTTAATGGCTTACCGTAGTCTCTGTAGAAGTGGTTGCATCTGTTACCTGTCGATTTGCAGCGTGTGACCCACCACCCCCCCCGGCCCACATCCTACAGTTACTTTCACACCATAAGTGCAATATTGAAGTTGTTCCTTCCGGCATTGCTGCTTCACCATGCTTGCATTGCCGTCTGTAAACCGATACTGCGCAAGCTGCTTTTGGGTGGGTGGAACTCTACGAAATTCCGCAGAGTGAAACTCCGTGAGTTCCACCCACCCCTGAATAAAACTGGAAAATAAAGGTAAAAAAAATACAAATAGTGCTATTTCTGGAATTAGACTAGTTACAAAAATAATTAAACACCTATTTTTATTAGTTATTTTAAATCCAATTTACTGATGAAGTCAGATATTTAATAAATATTAAGGAAAAGTAACTTTTAGATAGTTACCCTTTTCCAGCCTGAACTCCCAGCAGGCTAATTAGCATAAGCCCCTGCCAACACTCAGCCTGTGCTCAAGCCCAGGAATAGGTTCGAAACAGGTGTGTAATGCTTCTCATGAGTAAACAATAGGCTGACCGGAATGGGCAGGGATGACTCCTTTGAGCTCAACAGAATATTCCAGGAGGGGGAGCTATGGGCATCATCTTGAAACCACAGTGTCAAATCCTGCTTAACAGGGCTTTTAAGACACATGCAGCACTTAGGGCACACAGGAAAGTGAGAGAACAGGATGCCAAGAAAATTCTTGTGAATTCCCTGCCAGGACCCAGCTTATGCCCTACCAGATTTATGTCTCTGGGTTTGTTGTGAGTACAATGTCTGCTTCAAACTGGATTTTAGTGCTAGATATGGGAGGACACTAGGATTGCAAAAGTACACTTCCCACTCATAGCCCCAGCATCAGAGCCCAAGATTAGTGAGACCTAAGATGTTTGCCATCTTGGATTTACTGTGATGCATTGCATTTTGCACCTTTTTGTAGTACAGCAAACAACAACTACTGTAAAAGTAGGTAGACCAGGGCCTGGGAACATTTACTCCATTGGTCAGAGAGGAACTACGAGTGTCTTCGGGTGTCTCCCACCTACAAGCTGGTGAACCCTACAAAGCTGGACCTTCACCCAGCCTTACTCAGAACACTGCTGGACTTGCGAAAGGATTCCAGAAGGACTGAACCTGCTGCACTTGCCATGTGTGATCTGTGAGGACGTGAGGAGGTTGGACACCCTTCCACTTGAAATCCATATACAGAAAGATCTCCAAGGATCAGAATGCTGAACCCCAGGGTGGGTCCAGGAACATGCAAATGTTGAAGAGGACATTCCTGTGAAAAATCCCAGCTGACCAGTGGAAACCTGACCTAGACTGGATTTTACGTTTGCCCCCTGCTTGACACCCTGAGAGTCTCTAATTGCTCCTCCAGATGTCCTAGGAAACCTTGGAAATATACTCCTGTCGTTGTTGGGTTCCAAAAGAAATTTGTGAAATTTTTCAAGAGTTTTGCTACAGAGCTTCAAGGGGATCGACTATGAAAGGTATCCAACCAGCAGTTCTGCAGCATCGGATTGAGTTTCAAGTTTCTCCTACACAGAGTTTTTCCTCAGAACAACTTTCAGATTGGGACTTAGAAACTTTTTGGATCTTCCCTACTTCCAGGCTATAGTGGGGCAAATCTACTTGTTGTATATGACCGAGCTCAATCATGCTTGGTCTTAAATCGTACCTAGGTCCCAGACTACAGCGACCATTGACTACTATTCTAGCTTTGCACTTTTTGGCTCTCTTTTCAATCAGATCTTTAGAAAATTAATATCTGTGGTTTCTCTTATTGGATGTTTGTAGTTTTGATGTCATTTTGCTTATTTTATTTTCTCAATTTTTATAAACTGGAGTGGGATATTTATTGTGCTGTGCTTTAAACTTTTTAACTGTGTTGGTACTTCTAAATGCTTTGCATATTATCTCTAAGTAAAGCCTGCCTGCTCTGTGCCTTGGCTATCTGGCATTGAGCTCAGGTTTGAATTGAACCTAACAAGTAAGTGACTTAATTACTTGTGGTTGACTACTATCCATCCTAATTAATAATTCACTTCCTCGTGCTGCTGATCTATACCAGTGGTGTCTTGTACACACTTTTAACACAGATTTCTCAGAGTAGGGGAGGGGTGTGTTAGACCAATCAGCCTTAGAAGGGTCTTCCCCTAAACATTTTGCCTTCTCCCCATCTAATTTTTCTGAATTCATTTTTATTGGCCTTAGGACTCTGTACATGTTACCTTTTCCAACCAGTGCTAAAGTGTTTGTGCTCACTCACTTAAACATGGTAAGATTGGTTTGCACCTGATTAGCACATTTAATTTACTCATAAGCCCCTAGTACAGTGGTATGCCATATGCCCAGGGCTGGTAAAATAAATGCTACAAGTTGGCCTGTAGCACTTATTTTCCACCCACTTAAGCAGCCCTTACAACATGCCCCAAACCTGACATTTCAGCTTGTTTGCAGTTTTAAACTGCCAATTCTACTCAGCAAAATAATTCCCTGGCCAAGCCTAAAACTCCATTTTATTACTTATAAATCACCCTGAGGTAGGCCCTAGAGTTTTGATTCAGAGCAGGGAGGATGGTCATGTTTGGTGTCTGAGGAACTGTAATTTAAATGCTCTGTAATGGTAAAGTTGGATTTTATGTCACAATTCTAAAAACGCCACTTTTAAAAAGTTGTAATTTTCTTGTCCTAGCCGTTTGGTACCTGCAGACTGTGCCCCTAGTCACATGACTAGGTGTAGTTGACAGTTGGCCTTTGTGTATTGCTCCCAGACAACCACACAATAGAGGGCCTGGGTGTTGCCTGCATGGACCATCTCAGGCAGGATGGACGGGTAGAGCTGTGCACAGCCCCACTTGTACTGTAAATTCTGCATTCCAGCTTGAATAAGACTCTGGCTTCAATTGTAAGACATTTTACAGTCGCTAGGGTTGGAGTGATGTGGTCGGATTTTATTGTAGCTGTCACTATTCAGGCTGCAGTATTGAGGGGTTGCTTTTAATGGGATTATATGTGGGAAAGATGTGAAGTAGGAAACTGTCTAGCTTCGGCTAGACCAGAACTAGACAATTGTTTTTAAATCTTTTGAGGAATAAGGCACATGCAGGCTTGGTGGAGTCAGTTTTAGAAGTGAGCCTCTGTTGCTACAGCGTTGCTATGGGCTTGAAGTTTGGGATTCTTGTCTGAAGTAAAGCATAAGGATTGTACACTTTCTACTATGAATGGATCGCTCTTTGAGCAAATTCATCTCATCTAGCTAAACTTGCACCAGGTTGGTGCAGTTGGGAGGGTGAGCAACAAGAATTTAGTTTTTTGTGGGTTCAGCATGAGATGGTGTCTTGGCACTCCTGGAAATCTTCTAGAATCGTCTTAAGAATCACAATGTTCCAGAGTGAGGAGGTTTTTAAATATATCTGGGTATCATCTGTGTACAGATCACATTAGTTGTTGGGCTGTCTTAAGCATCAAGTTAGGGGTCCCATATATATATTGAAGAGTGCTGTAGATAGGATGGAGCCATGAAGAACTCATTGATTGAGGGTCAGGGTATTTAGAGAGACTCTGAAGGTTTGACTAGCTGTCTGTAGTTGGACAAAAATGAACTTAACCAACTCAAAGCAGAGCCACTGAACCACATCCTTTCCTCATGTTTTCTCAGCAAGGTGGTATGGTTTATGGTGCTGAATGCTGCAGACAGGTCGAGATTGCATCATCTACACTCTGGAGCATCAGCATCTCCGAGCTCGACCTGTATCTAAACCCCAACTGGAACTCATCATGTAATAAGTTTTCTGGATCACTGACAGAATATCGACAGTCAGAATATCGAGGTACAAAAATATCGACACAAAAATATTGATGTCAAGAATATCGAAGTCCTATCTACATTATGGTAAGTACAAAAATATCGAGAGAAAAAATATCGTCAAAAATATCGTAAAAAATATCGTTTTTTTTAATGTTTAAAAAATAATGTAAAATAAAGTAAATAATACATATAATTAAAAGAAACATAGTTAAAATTATTTTAAAATGTTTAAAATTATAACTAATACATATAATGTAAAAATAAATTAAACAAATATATATATAAAATATAATATATATACTTAATAATATTTATAAATAATTATTTTAATAACTTATAAATTGTTAAAAAACATATATTAAAAATTATAAATCCATATATATACACATACACCAATAATATAAATAAAAATATAAAAAATATATATAACAAATTAAAAAATTAGAATATTTTTAATCTTTTTAAAATACATTATACACCACATTAACTAAAACAGTAGAGAAAATATTGGATAGCGGAGAGGATAAAATTACTATTCCTACTCCAGAGAGTGCAACAGTAGGGAAAGTGTTGGATAGCGTAGGGGTAAAAATTACTATTCCCACTCCAGTGAGTGCAACAGTAGGGAAAGTGTTGGCTAGCGTAGGGGTAAAAATTACTATTCCCACTCCAGTGAGTGCAACAGTAGGGAAAGTATTCGATAGCGAAGGGGTAAAAATTACTATTCCCACTCCAGAGAGTGCAACAGTAGGGAAAGTGTTGGATAGCATAGGGGTAAAAATGACTATTCCCACTCCAGTGAGTTCAACAGTGGGGAAAGTGTTGGATAGCGTAGGGGTAAAAATTACTATTCCCACTGCAGAGAGTGCAACAGTAGGGAAAATGTTGGATAGCGTAGGGGTAAAAATTACTATTCCCACTCCAGAGAGTGCAACAGTAGGGAAAGTGTTGGAAAGCGAAGGGGTAAAAATTACTATTTCCACTCCAGAGAGTGCAACAGTAGGGAAAGTGTTGGATAGCGAAGGGGTAAAAATTACTATTCCCACTCCAGAGAGTGCAACAGTCGGGAAAGTGTTGGATAGCGCAGGGGTAAAAATTACTAATCCCACTCCAGAGAGTGCAACAGTAGGGAAAGTGTTGGATAGCGAAGGGGTAAAAATTACTATTCCTACTGCAGTGAGTGCAACAGTAGGGAAAGTGTTGGATAGCGTAGGGGTAAAAATTACTATTCCCACTCCAGAGAGTGCAACAGTAGGGAAAGTGTTGGATAGATTAGGGGTAAAAATTACTATTCCCACTCCAGAGAGTGCAACAGTAGGGAAAGTGTTGGATATCGTAGGGGTAAAAATTACTATTCCCACTCCAGAGAGTGCAACAATAGGGAAAGTGTTGGATAGCAGAGGGTTAAAATTAACATACTTATCAATTAAATAATTTTTTTAATTAAATAACCAATTAATAATTAATTAATAATACATTATTTATAAATAATAACAAATAAAAATTAATAATATCTTCATTATAATTAAATTACTTCCCACTCTATTCCCCTATAAACCCACAACCCGCTCCTAAAAAAAATAACACAATTAATATAATTATCAATTAATCAACTAATAAAAATTAATTACCAATTAATAATGAATTTACAATAAATTAATTATCAATACCAATAAATAAAAATTAATAAATACTTTATTAAAATTAAATTACTTCCCACCCTATTCCCCTATAAACCCACAACCCGTTCCTAAAAAAAATACCACAATTAATATAATTATCAATTAATCAATTAATAAAAATGAATTACCAATTAATAATTAATTAACAATACATTAATTATCATTACCAATAAATAAAAATGAATAATTACTTTATTATAATTAAATTACTTCCCACCCTATTCCCCTATAAACCCACAACCCGCTACGGAAAAAACCCACAAAATTTAATTAAAAATAATTAATAATTTCTAAAAATTATTATTACATTTACTATAATTAAATTACTTACCACCCTATTCCCCTATAAACCCACAACCCGCAACAGAACTAAAACACAAAATGTACTTTTAAAACATTAATAACATTTTAAAAATGTAATACATATATTGAAAAAAAATAGAATACTTAACAAAAAATATAGAACACATACATTTAAAATACATACTAAAATACATAACACTAATATAAACATCGATATTATTAACAACAATATTTTTACAAACGATATTACTGACTTCGATATTAACAAAAACGATATTTCTTACCTTCATGTCGATATTCTGGTCACCGATATTCTTGATGTCGATATTCAGTCCCTTCGATATTTTCAACTCGATATTTTTGTACTCCGAAAATAAAAACTCGATATTATGTCTGTGCACCAAGTTTTCTTCAATGAAGTTCTAAACTATTTTACAACACACAATTCAAAGACTTTTCTAGGAAAAGGAGATTGGTTTAGGGTCGACATTATGAAGAGCTTTCAGGTATACCTCTTGTTTCTTAAGAAGAGGAATGACCTATCCAATCTTTAGATCTTTAGGCGGTTGAGTATCACCCCTTTGTGTTAAGGAGTGGTTTAATATGTTAGTCAAATACGGGTTACAAACGCCTTTAGGTCCTGCCAAATCATGGATGGGTGGTGCTGGAAATAATCATCTTTTGCACTGTATTCCAACAGAATTTTGCCTTCTTTAACTGAGACTGTTTTTAATGGCCACAGGACTCTGCGCTTTTTACTCCTGCTAACCAGTTGCAAGTACTTGTGCTCCCTCTTCCAAACATGGTAAATAGGCACATTTAATTTGCTTATAACACCCTATTATATGGTACTATATCTACCTAGGACCTGTAAAATAAATGCTGAAAGTGGGCTGCAGCAATCATTGTGTCACCCACTTATGAATGTTGGCTCTATTTCAAACCTTAAACTTTAAAAATGTATAACTCTGCTTCCATCTACAGGATTTTTGTCATTTTGGAGTCATTTAATTATTAAATGTACTCTACTCTTCTTCATTTGTTTGGGATTTGTCTTGTGCCATGTTTTGACGTTATTACTGCTTGAGGGCTGCAACATATTCACATTGCCTCTAAAGTAAGCCTGGCTGCTTTGTGCCAAGCTGCTAGAGTGTTAAGCACAAGTTTATTTGATGACTTTTGTGGTTCACCATGACAAGGATTGTGATTACTATTTAAGGTGGGTTCTCACCCCTCTCAGCTAATACTCCAATATCTTAGAGGTAGGGTTCTATGAAATAAGAGGGTGGTTTTACATCATTCAGAGGTGTCCTATGTTATTTTGCAATATGGCTGTCATTTAGGGCATTTCCAGACTTCATTTGTTGGTAAAGGCTGATTGTTGTTGGCCTGTATTTAGACAGGAGATGGACAGCTCCATCCTTTTCACATTGTACTTTAAGAGGTTAGTCATGTAACTTGAAGACTTTCTAACTAATTAAACAAATAAAAGAGTTTCCTGAGACGATTTTAGCAAAGCCAATCTCCGATGAAATGACAGCTTATTTGGCCTCAGATATATTATTTGTTTGTAATCTTGCAGATTTTTTGAAGGTTTACAAGGATTTGACTCAAGGGCTATCAATGTACAGTTGTTCAGTGGCTCTGACTTTTGTCCGAGTTCTTTGGTAAACCAGTAAGATTATGTTTTTTTATTGAAACCTTCAGTTTCAATGGTGCCAGTTTGTCAGCCACCTCCATCAAGACTTGTTAATAGTTGTCTAGGATTATTTTTGTTTCACATTCTCTTTTGGCTGTCATTAGCTTGGAGGTAATCTTGTAATACAGCACAGATTGGTTGATGTTGTTAAAGCTTGTGACCAATATTTTTGCTTTCTTTAATTGTCCTTAGGTGGATGTTTTGGCATAGAGGAGGTAGAAAGGACTATGGTGGTGGTAGTATATCTATAATGTCTTTTTGTGATAAGGATATCCAGGATCTAGCCTCTGACATGAATAGATGTTGAACAAAAGTGTTTGAGATCAATGTTGCTCAGAGAGAGGGACAATTGTAATAGAGCAATGTCAGTGGGGTACACCAATTTGTGTTGAAGTCTTCCAAGGAGATGTTATTGAACATGAACTAGATCTTTCATCAAGGAGTGCAATTATTGTTTTGAACAAAAGCTGATTTTTACCTAAAGGACGGTAAATGGTGTGGAATACTGTAAGCTTGTTTTCTGAGGTTTTTACCCAAACAGATTGAAAGACATTGGAAGGCTCAGAACTGGTTATTTTTTTATTGAATGGAACACCTCAGATTAGGGTGATGGCATCACCCAGTTTACTTCTTGATCAAGGTGTTTGATCAAGCATATCGGAAGGAGATTGAGGTCCAGAACAAATTTGGGGGGCATCAGTCAGGTTTCCATTAAAAATAGTAAGTCTAGGTTGTCATTAAGAATGAATTCTGAGATTTCAAGTCGGTGTTTTGCCACAGACCTGCAGTTGTGAAGCATAGAGTCAAAATAGATAGAAACATATTTTGTAGGCTAAATTGAGACCTGAATGAGACTGTTTATGTTCAGCTCATTTCTGCACTACCATTGCACTTTTTCTGTTGATTCTGGTCATTGCTATGCTAGCAGCAGGTTTAGTGAGTTCCTGTAGCTCATTAAAGCTGAATGACCCTATCAGTTCATTGATGACTTTCCCAGATAACAGTTGAATTGATTTGTGTGGATGAGTCTCTCTTATTGCTTCAGTTTATACTCCTAAGCAGGTATCCAAAAGAGACAGAAGATGCACAATAACTCATGTAGGATGTGGCTTGCTTTTACAACTTAGAAACAGCTTCTCAAGAGTGTCACAGAAGAAATCAGTCAGGTGAGGAAGGAGACAGTCTAATATTTCACATGGAGGACTGCACTCTGAGTTAAGGTGTAGGATCATGGGATCTACTGGTGTGGGCACCAGAAGTGTACTCCCACTCTTACTGAAGCGTGGTTCTTGTTCATTCCCCAGGCTAATGGGAGGCTGACAGTTCATGGCTGCTGAATTGATCTACAGCGCAACAGGCCCTTTTCCCTCTGTACCTGGAAGAGGGATCTATTGACCATTCAATCAAAACTCAACCTTGTACAACACAATTGTGATTCCTCACTTTGTGCATTGTGTGTATGGGGCCCATGTGCATTTGTGTTACAATACTTCGAGAAATTCCCATTACAAGGTATGGTGAAGTAGCATCCAATATATGTTTGTAAATAATGAAAGCTTTCAATGCCTTCACAGTTCCGAGATTATACTGAATCCATATAATGCCTGCTGAAGGTCTAAGGATATATGGTGGAAAAATTATTTCTTCTTGGGCCCAATTACGAGCTCCATAGTGCAAGGGGGCTGAAGATACTGGTCTGGCATCACAATTTCAGTCAGTAATTGCACCCCAGTGCCATGAAAGTTCAAGTTGTTGTCCCTGGAATGCGAAATGACTATGATGCCCCCAAATTACTGGGTCTTTTTCAGCATGTGGTTCCATATTGCAGGGGCAATTCCTCTCCCATTCATCAACTGCTATATAAGCTCTTCAGAGATCTGCATAGTGTTGACAGTGTAAAGCCAGAACTCTTTCTAAAACATAGGGGCTCATTATGATGCCGAGCGGACATCAGTCCGCCCGCCATCATAACGGTGATGGGACCGACTGCCAGACGTGCGGCAGTCCCACCGGCCCAATTAGGATGTGCCCGCCATACTGGCGGGCGCATCCTGGCCTTTTACCATTGCGGACGTTGCTGCTGGCTGCAGCACCGTCCGCAATGGTAAAAGGGCATGCACAGCATTTCCCTGCACCACGTGGCAGGCACCACACAGTGCCTGCCACTTGGTGCAGGGAACTGCAGGTGGGTACCATGGGTACCCCCCAAGTGCACCCCCCACCCCCTCCGGGGGGCCCACAACGGGCCCCCAAAGCCAATCCCCGCCAGCCTTTCCATTGCAGCATCGCCGCCATGGAAAGGCTTGAAAATACCCACATCGTAATATGGCTGGCGGTGCCTTCTAGGCACCGCCACCATATCTGTGGCCCAGCTCCGCCCGGCCGGCAATCGTAACGATTTCCGACCGGCGGACGGACTTTGTGTCTGCCGCGATACCCACCGCCATCATAATATGGCGGGGGTATTTCATGTTACGATGGCGTAACGGTCACCACCGCCGGCCCGGCGGTGGAGAACGTTACGCCATTGTAATGAGCCCCATAATTAGGAGACACAGAATAAAAGAAGAAGCACATTTATTTCACAAAGTTTGAACATGTGACCCTTCCCCTTTAGTCATAAGTATTTCCCATTTTCCAGTCACTCTCTCCTGTCCCTCCCACATTTCCTACTAAAACTTATACCTATGTGTGTGGAGATTGCCGCATTAAGGACAGAGATCTCTGCACATAAAAGATAGGGGAGGCAGAGATGCATACCTCTGGACATAGCTTAGTGAGTAACATTTTATAGTATGTTAATGGAGCTATTGTAGTTCTGCCAAATGTACAATAAAATGTAGTTTGTGAATAGGCCTCAAAGTGCCTTTTCTTGCAATGTAATTTAATCAAACCTTATGCATAAATTTGTCCTCTATTGGCCCATACAGCCAATGACCCAGACTATGCATAGGAACAGCCTGTATATTATTTGAAAATATTACTTTATGCAATCATTAAATAACCAAATGTCCACTACCAGGGAAGCTGAATAATTTTAGCCTACTCATGCTTTTGGAGAAGCTACGAAATATCTACGGGTATATTTATGAGCAACAAAGTATTCAAGATCTTGGGAGCTAGCAGTTTTGGACACTGGGTTTTTTCCACTCACTCACTCACTCACTCACTCACTCACTCACTCACAGACTCATACACACACACTCAGACACAAAGAGACACAAACACACACATGCGCACCCACAGAGGCACACACATTCTCATTCATGAACACACTTCCCCATGCACATACACAAATTCATATAGGCGATAAGAAAATACATGTTCACATTCACCTTAGGGCCAAATTTAGAAAGCCATGTGCATTTCCATGCAGATATAGTTTGATCTATTATTGAAAGGTATTGACAGAATATGGCCATGCAGTCTTAAGTCTTTGTACTGAGGCCCAATATTACCATGGTGTGGTCAAGATATGCGTCTAGTACAGTCCGCCGTATGTTTCGTAGAAATGAACTCATAGCACCCTGAGAACCCATGGCAGCTTACTGAGAAGCTGATGCATTCACCACTTGCGGATTGCTACTGTGTAGTATTATTGGTTCAGCTATGATAGAAGTGATCCCACATAACAGGCTGTGAGTTCATTGTTAAGGAAAATACAGTGGACTGTATTAGACGCATAGCTGAACTCACATGTGGCCTGAATAGTCAGGTGGCTTAGTCCTTAAGAGATCCTAACAGTCATACGTGGTTGAAACGCTGACAACCCCCTCTTGGTTTTTTATATAAAGTGATAACAATAGGGACTGTGGATTGTTTCACAGCACCTTACTATGTATGCTTATGAATTAGGTACAAAACAAGGGGAAACTGTACAATGTCTTATGTCATATATGTTTTAAATATTTGTTCACTTTTTGAGCACTGCGTCAACTGCACTTTGTTCACTTACCATTGCATATGAACTGGTAATATATGTAATTGACAGAAACCACTTGCAGTCCATTATTCTCATTTTTTCAACATTCATGTAATGTAGAAGGAACTTTATGTTCCGTTAGATGGTGGATTCCTTCAATTTATTAAGAGGTTTCCGAGATTTGTAATGAGTCTCACAGTACTAATGGTTATGCAGTATATATTGTCTCTGGTCATCGTGAGCGTATAGGATTGTCCTTGTCTTGTGTTATATGACATAAATACTGTGGCCTAAATATCTTTTACAACAATATCACTCAGATGAATCTATTATTAACTTTTAACTATAATGAGGTGATATTTTTGTCAACAATATCTAGGACAAAATATTTTCATCACGCAATATTTAGGACACAATATTCTGAGTCCACACCACTGGGGAACATATTAAAGATTGCCTTATTAAATCTATGTAAACATGCAGGTGTGTATTAAAGCATATGATTTGATAAACTTGCAAGCATCTTAAATTAGCACCACACAGACAGCGAAAAGTGAATTCAGAGAATTCCAACCATGTCCTTAGTAAGATAATGAGTACTGTTTTAGATCACTTTGGGGCCTATTACGGTGGCGGTCGGAAAACCTCCCCGACCGCCATGGTAGCGGGAAAAGACCACCCACATGGACCGCGACATCACCGCCGGTCGAATTACGATGACCCGCGGTCGAAATCCGACCGCGGCGGTCTGATCGCGGGCCTTAACATTGCGGCGGTTGCTGCTGCCCGCAGCACCACCGCGATGCCGAAAGGAGCATGTCCTGCATTTCCCTGCACTGCATGGCAGGCACTGCACAGTGCCTGCCACCTGGTACAGGGAAATGTAGGGGGGACCATGGGTACCCTCCCAGTGCATCCACACACCCCCAACACATTGGGGGCCCGCAACGGGCCCCCGGAAGACAATCTCCGCATGCCTTTCCATGGCGGTTTGACCGCTGAGGAAAGGCTGGCTACCGCCGGCATCATAATCCTGCCAGCGGAGCCTGCTCTGCACCGCCACCATTATCCCGGTCCTGCTCCGTCCGCCAGGCAGGAGTGTGGATGGCAACCGGCGGAAAAGCGGTGGTCGGAATTCCCCACCGCCGCGATCACCACTGCCATCCTAATTTGATCGGCGGTTTTCCTGGTTGCGATCGCAGGCGGATGTCCACCGCCGGCCCGGCGGGCGCCACCGCCGGCCCGGCGGTGGACATCCGACCGCCATCGCAATAGACCCCTTTGTTTGGTTTACATTTTGGACAAGCAATTTTTTTTAGCAGATTTATAAAATGTATGCAATTGGTCAATAACAGGAAAAAAAATATTCATTTGAAATTGTTTTTTGCGTAAACTCAGCAGATTCTGATAATTCATTTAAAGAACACGCAGAAAGCTAACAATTTAGCAATATCAAAAAGTATTGATTTTGAATATCATTGAGTACATCTTCTAAGTAACCCCGTCTATAATTTTATCTAACATTAGAATTTGTCTAATTGAGCCTTTATCAACTTTTCCAAAATTGCTATGGAAATTTCACCTATTGGGAGGCTAAAATCACAATAGTCTCAGCCTCTGCATAAACAAAATGAATGTTATGTGATTTAAAAAGGTCTTTTTAATTTCAGTCTATCTTTAAGTGTCTTATATGTGACATTATTAGGATTATGAGGAAGCTTGAGAAAGCAAGGAAGTTGAATATTAAAGTTGCCCATCGCTAAATGCAGTAATGAATTACTTAAATTTTGTTGATTGGTTCTAAGTCAAATTCTGGCTCAAAATTGGTGCAACCTCATTTATTGGAACTGGTCGGTGGCAAAAACACAACTGTGGTTTTAATAGAAAGAAAAGGATCTCTAATCAACTGGGCTATCCGAACAGCAAAATGACCTATTCCAAGAGCTCGGTGGGATACGACATGCCCATACGCCCTTTGGAATATTCAGGACCCGCTGATCTTCAAGAAGAACCTGAAAACATATCTCTTTGCATAAATCTCTGATGGTTGCCCCTCTCTGCTCCGCGCCGGGACACTCTCGAGTATCTGCGCGCGATACAAATTAAATTAACATAACATAACATAACATAACATTTAACAAAAACAGTTCGCCTACTTTTTGTTACAAGACAATCATCCGATATGTGAGAGGCCCCAGCTGAAATGGAAGGAAGGGAGTCTCCTGTTCTGTGAAGTCAAGGGAGAGATAGCTAAACAAGAACACAACTTTTCACCAAGATGGCTGCTGCCTGAAACAAATGTAAATGTGTGCAATGTGTTAATCTGCCAATGTAAAGGCCAGTGCCGGCTCCTCCGCTAAGGTGGAGGAACATCGCCCCACTGCTCTCAGAGCAGTGAAAAAGGGAAACATAAAATGATAATAACAAGGTTATTATCATTTATTTTTCGTTGCTGCAGGGCTGGGTTAGGGTGGGGCTGGTGGCTCAGGGAGGAGGAGTGGACTGTGCAGTGCACACTTAGGGGCCGATTCCGATCTCGGCCGGTAGGGCACCGAATCGGATTCGGCTGAACCGGATCCGATTCGGAGGCCTTATTCCTGACCGATTCAGTACGTGCGTCCGGCCGAACGAGTACGATGCGAGCGCGTGCAAGCTCGCCCGACCGACTCGTACGCCCGTCCCAACCGCACCGACCGACTCGCACGGATGCGCAGCGCACCTCGCAATAGAGACGTTCCCGGCCGGGCAAGTACGATGCGCGGCCGCGAGCAGTCCGACCGACTCGCGCCCGTCCGGCCCGAAAAAAGCAGTCGGAGCTGTACTTTGGGGGTCCGTGTCGGACCCCTGCCTGTACGTAGCCATGCGAGTCGCACACAGGGGGGACCCATGGGTCCCCCTACCTGTGCGTGTACGGCGCGAGTCGCTTCACCGCGTACACGCTGTAGGGGCGCCCTTGTCCGCCTCGCACCCATTGAGTCAATGGGGAGCCCACGTACGCGTTGTACGACAGGCTCCCATTGACTTCAATGGGAGTCCGACCGACTCGAGTCCGATGGCATACCTGCGCATCGTACTCGTTCGGTCGGGCTGCTAGGGTCCGATTCGGTCGGAAATCTCTCCGGATCCAGCTCGGTCGGAGAGATTTCCGACCTGAATCGGAATCGGCCCCTAAGTGTGCATGATTGCTTGGCCGGCCCTCTCAGGACTGCCAAACCCTCATGTACACTTTGCATGTTCCCCACCATGCTGCATTCACAGGTTGGTGGGGAACATGCCCTGGACCCCATTCCCCATCTGAATGCCGATCCATGGTGCTCAGACAAATCACAACGCTGCATTGCAGTGTTTTGATTGGATATGGGGAGGCATAGCTTTTTGATGCATTCCCAGTTCACAAATCTTTGTAAATCTGGGAATGTGTCAAATTCAATGGGGGGAGGCATGAGAACACCATTGCTCCACCCTTGGAAAGCCTTCCCAAAGCAAGATAATGGAAGGCTGCCTTGCGTTATTTTGCATTTGCTAAAACCAAGTAAAGCCACGCACAGTGGCTTTGCATTTCTTAGTGAATAAAAAAAAATATTTTGGGTGGTGGCTGTGCCACAATAGTGTATATGCCTGATGTACCTGCCCCTTTTTGCAGGGATATCCCCAAACTTTATGCCTTTTGCCTTCTATTTTTCGGACCATTTTCTGTTGGATTTAATGCTTTGGGCACTTCACCACTGCTGATCAGTGCTAAAGTGCATATTCTCTCTGTGTAAATTGTAATTCTAATTGGTTCTTCATGATTGGCATATTTGAGTTACTGGTAATCCCTAGTAAAGTGCACTGTGTGTGCCCAGGGCATGTAAATCAAAAGCTACTAGTGGGCCTGCAGAACTAATTGTGCCACCCACACAAGTAGCCTTTCAAATGTGTCTCAGGCCTGCCACTGCAGTGTCTGCGCGTGCAGTCTTTAACTGTCATGTCGACATGGCAAGTACACCCACTTGTCAGGCCCTATCCTTCCTTTTTCTTACATGTAAGGCACCCCTAATGTAAGCCCAAAGTACCACCATTGGCAGGGTGCAGTGTATGTGAATGACAGGACATGTACTGGTGTGTTTTACATGTCCTGATAGTGAAATACTTTGTATTTCGTTTTTCACTATCGCAAAGACTAGCTATCATTGGGGCTGCCTTGTAATATTTTACAAGTGTAACTTTCAATGGGGAACAGCTAGAGATTTGGAGTTTGGGCTCCCTGAGCTCAGAATTTAATAACACATTTTTTGTAAAGGTGGTTTTTAAACAGTGTGTTTGAAAATGCCACTTTTAGGAAGTGGGCATTTTCTTGTTTAACCATCCTGTGTGCCTCTGCCTGCTTGTAGATTCACCATCTGGTTTTAGACTGACAGGGGCTGTTTGTGCATTCACTCCAGACACTCACACAAATGGAGCTGAGGTGTGCCCTGCATATGACGATGGGCCATCCTGAGGCTAGAGTGGTGGGAGGAGTTTCCAGTTTAATTATGTCTTTATTTCGATTATCAAAAATCATAAAAGACAACGTGCATCAGCAAAACATACAAACTGACACAATACCACATTAACTGGTGTTCCCAAGAACAATGGAACGGTTAAAATAGCCAGAAAAGAAAATAGAAAAAAGAAAAAGTACATACGGTATAACATTATATCAAATTGTCTAAAAAAACTGGTCTTATATCTTATAAATAGCTAAAAAACACAAAAGAGCAGGTGACATAAAAGACAATAAGCGAATATAAACATGATGCATAAAAATTACTAAAACTGACAGATTATTAATAATAGCTACGGCTAAAAAAGTCTAGGTCGTTATTTAATATATATGGCCGTGTTAACAGACCCTCATCTTGTTTGCTCGAATGACCCACAACCAGCTCAGGAATTTAGCCACTGCTATAACAATGGGATCCTCGGTGTTGGTTTTCAGAATCCTTAGAGCCTCCATAGCTACTCTGATGACCATATTCTTGCAAATTGGTTTCAACCATTTGTGCCTATTTGACCTATAGGCGGGGCATACAAAGAAAATGTGAGCTAGTGACTGAATCTCGGCTGGACAAAAGGGACATTTGTCGTCCGTAGGGGGGTGCCAACTACTGGTGAACACTTTGATGGGAAGAGAACCCACCCTAAACTGGTGATACAGCTTCCTATCGATAGGGCTAGTAATAATGTCCCAGTATGTTTCTAATTTTGGCTCATATTTGTGTTCATTGAAAACCCGAGTCAAAGAGCAGCATTGATGATGTGTCAGTTGCTGCAATCTAACCATGCTCCAGGAAGCTGCTTTCAGATCCTTTTTCGCAGGAAAGACAGCAGCTACTGGATCCTCCCACAATCTGCTCAACCCCATGCTGGACAGTGTAAATTTTAAATTCCTTATCCAAGGGATTTTATTTATACACCCCAGCGACCTAACTTCAGAAAAAGCTTGAGCTTGCGGAGTAAGCTCCGGAGTGGTCCAGAGCCTTCTCCAGAATGCTACCGGTCTAAACCGTGCCTGATCCGCTATTTTGTTACAGCCCAAATCCAAATATAAAGGCCGTAGTGGAGTAGACTGCGGAAGGCCAATCAAAGCTCTCACAAATTTGTTTTGGGCAGCAGCCAAGGATGTTAAATCATTAAAACCCCATAATTCCGCCCCATACAACAGAGTTGTAACTAGCACCTGAATAGGCTGTGGCTGACCTGCACAATGCTGTCTCCGCCCCCTGTTGTACGAATGCTCTCCATTTTGATTAATCCTCACAACAATCTACATCACACATCGATTTTAATGAACACATCACTCTTCCCTCAGCACCTTGCTACAGTATTTGGCTGACCCTCAGCCACACATAACAGGATCGAACTGAGCACACGTCAGATGCCTATTGGGCCGCTGACCCTTGTGGCTGGACTAAAACTATTTTTAGAGTTTCCTCTCTATAATATTATCATATTTATATTATAGCCCTGATGAAGTCTGCTGTTATGCTTACAGTAAAAGACGAAACTCGTGTTGGCAAGTGGCAAATCCAAGCATAAGGACGAAATCGGATATTTGAATAAAGAAGTGTTGATACCACGACCAGGAAGTCAAAACCTTTTTGAGTGCTCAGAGAACTTTAGTAATTCATTTTGGAATTACTACCGGTAGAGGAAGATCAGGTGGCTCTTCCTCCTCCAGAGCGCCAAATGACATATGGCCACCTATTGTACAGCCTTTCATATGCTTCTACTTTTCATATGGAATAATTTGCGTGTGCCTACACTCCCAGCCACCATTCTGCTTTGCTTTATTCCACCCCTGGAGTGTGGCTGGACCAGGGAGGACAGAACTGGCTTTACTAGCAAGAGAGACTTTCAGAAACAAAGATTTCAAAGGGAAAAGGGGGTATAAGTATTAGCCCTAAAACCCCAGCACTTTAGATTGCTTCTGGACTAAGAGGAAAAGAAGAAGAAAACCTGAAGAGCTGCCAAGAGGTGTGCTGCCCCCTTTTGCTGTGTGTTGCTTTACTGGGTGGACCTGCAGTTGCTGCTTCTATCTGTGGGCAGTGGAAAGGACTTAACATTTGCCCTGCTGTGGTATCCTGCTTAAAGAATATCTCCAAGGGCTTGATGTAGAGCTTGCCTCCTGTTAAGAAGCCTCAGGAACACAAAGACTTCATCAGCAGCTTCCTTGAACTCCACTGCTGGGAGTTCTGACCTGCCTTGTCATGCCAGACCCAGATCTGGGCCTTTGAAGGTTGTTCCTGCTGCAAAGAACTCTCAAGAACTAAAGAAACCTACAAAATTTCCGCTTCGCCCTTCTTGCCGCTGGATTTTCTGACACAGCACAGCTCTGCGGGAGAATTCATGCAGCGCCTGCCAGCAGCCTGAAGAATCGCCATATGCCAAGTCCAGTGCCCCGGTCTCTGAAGTCAGAGACCGCCGCCCTGAATCTAATGCAAGGCCTGCTGTGCAGCTAAAAGAAACAACACATTGTGGGACTGCAGCTGAAGAAATTGATGCAGTGCCTGATTGCCACTGCCACATCGACTTCCAGCGTGTCCCGTATTTCCACGCACTGAGTCTGTGCCCCACACATCTCCAATGTAGCACCCACAGACCAGAACCATCACTCCTCCCTGCAGTCCGGATTCAACGCACCACTTCTCCTGCTTGCAGCAGAACTGTTGCATCACTTTTTCCGCAAGGACTCAGGAACTGATGCATTGATTTGTTTTCCGATGCTTCCCTCCTCTGTGGCTGTTTTGCCTTGTGGGTTTTGACGCATTTGAGGTACATTGTGTAAAAATCATGCATCCATAGATTTCTGTGGACACAATTGCTTGAAACCTTTTAAGAGTCATATTTTGAATTGTGTATGTTGGAATTTTGTCATTTTGGTCTTGTTTGGTTTAGATAAAGATACTTTAATTTTTCTAAACTGCTGTGATGTCCATGTGTAGTGTTTTTACAGTGTTACTGTGTGTGTTATGTACAAATACGCTACACATTGCCTCTGAGATAAGTCATTCTGCTCGTGCCAAGCTACCAAGGGGATGAGCAGGGGTTATCTAAGTGTGTAACTACCCTATCCTGACTAGAAGGAAGAGTCCCTACTTGGACAGAGTGGATACTTCTGGCAACTGATCTAACCCAGCCCACGTGAGTAACCGACTGTGCACTGCTTATTGTCTGACGGCGGCATCTGAAGCTCCTCTAGGTCAAAGCTTGCTAAAAGTCACCTAAATCCTGTTCGATTGGTCGGGTCTGATTCTATCCCAGAGCAAGGCGTGCGTTATGTGGAGCAGCAGCGGCGTGTGGAGCCGGTGCCGAGTCTGTTCCCGTGCCAGAGCCGTTGCCGGAGCCACACCGAAGTCAAGTGAGAGTCACGCCGCTGCTCCTGGCTCACTTGGGTGGCTTGCTTGGAGAGGCAGGACCCTCCGGCAGGAGAGGTTGGACCCCCGGGAGGCAGGAGCAAGCAACTAAGCCCTGTTTCTGCCCGGCTTCTGGATTCTGGATTTCTCACCCAGTCGCCCGAGGCGTTCTCGAGGCGTTCCCTGGCACGCAAGTGTATGAGCCGTACTCGGCCCTGCAGAGAGTGGCCCCAGGCAATCCACGGGAGTGGCCCGGCTAGGACCGGGTGCGGCCTGCGGACTGATTGGTGTGCCCCACTCGTGTTGTTTAAAGGCAGCTGACAGAAAGAAGGGCCAACAGCAAGCGGCTCAAATCCAGTGGCTCCAGCTTGCCTCCAACTTGCTGGCTCGAACCTGGTGCACTTTAACTCTGCCGACCTCCATTATAACACAGCACCGAGACGGGTGTGGGTAGACTCAGCAGCAGGCAGCCAGCACCAGAGAGAGCGGCCCCCGGCGGTCTACGGAGGTGGCCCAGTCAGATCAGGCACGGCTTGCAGATCCTCCTGGAGAGCCCTGGTGACCCCAACTCACCAGCCCCCCCTCCCCCTCACCAGTGATAACAGCACCAGGAGAAGAAAGGAGACTGCGCAGAACCCTTGTCAGAAGTTAAGAACGCCAGCATCACCACCGTCACCATCTCTCTGTGAACCAGAAGATATGAGACTGAGTAGAACTTCTGACAGAAGTAGTCAGAGGCAGAGAGGGCCAGAGGGACAGAGGGCTAGAGGGACAGAGGTTTGGTGGTCTGCTGGATTATCTTGGGGCCTTTTGCAGGATGAGCTGGGGGGTATAAATAGGAGCAATTGGGAGCTAGAGGGAGGCGCAAGGCGGATGATCTCACCACTCACTCACTCCTAGCTCCTAGACCCCAGCTCTGTGCACCCTGTTCCTTGCTCTGGGTTCCCCGAACTGCCCCTGCCTCTGCCTCTTACACCCTTGTCTCTTCTGCTTCTCACTGCACTACTGTACAGCCGCATAAGCCATTCATCTACAGCTACATACCGATAGTCAGAGACAGACACAGACCCAGGCAGCAGCATCTGGCAGGAGCAATTCCTTCCCTCAAAGTAGAGGCGTTTTCTCTTCCACCTCTTGAGTTACACACCTCCTGAATTACGCTCTGCCACCACCACGTGTATCACCCACCTCTTGAATTACGCTCCTGGTCCCCTTTCGAACTATGCTGCGCCGTTTATTTAGGCATTGGTACAAGTATTAGCAACAGGCAATAGAGACACACTGACAAGCTGCTAACCCTAACACCGGAATACTCTCTGCACCTTGCATGAAATAAGGAGGGAAAGGGGACGAGAAACTTGAAGACCAATTGCTCGGCCACTCACCCTACTTTCCTAGGGGGGCTAACTGTACCAAAGCTGACAACTTCTCAGGCGCACTATGAGGTCTGGGAAAGAAAGCTGAACAGCCACTTCAGAGACTGGTAAAAAAAAAGGAAAGTGCAAAGGGCTGAGTGAACCTATCAAGGGACTCGCACGGACTGAAGCCCATGACACACCGGATCACAAGGTCCTAGTAGAGATAGACTGTGCCTCGCCAACTAAAACAACAAGAACTGGCTACCAACCAAAGACTTACACAAAATTCTCATTTGTGAAGGAAGCAGGGGCAGTACTGAGCTCAAGCATCAAAGAGCTTAGGGGTCTCCCCTCTCCTCTGCATCCAGAGGTCATAGCTCAAACAGAAGCAGTAGCTGCGACCCTAAGGCCAGCAAGTAACGGGGATCTAAATATGGACAATGAAGTACGAGACATAAGAAGTAGCTATGAATTGACAGCTCAAGAAAGAGGAAGGGGAAGTCATGATCAGGCAACGGGCAACATAAACACACACAAACAGGAAATATGGCTGCATGCATTCCCAAACCAAGCACTGACCGCAAAGGCACCACACTCCTACTATGTGGGAGGCCCCTGGGGCTCCGCTCGAACCAAAAATCATCATTCTTCCCAAATCAAACTCAAAGCCTTATTTGTTCTTGGAACCTAAGCCTCACATGCTTCAAACAACATTGACAACAACAGCTGCAACTAGATCAGAAGATGCACCAAGCAGCCACCTAACAGCCAACTGCGGAGGACCTCATTCATTGATCAGCACTGACTCCCACTTCCAAACACAGATCAACACCAAGGAGAAAGAAAAACTATATTGGAAAGAGGAAGGGCCAGTAATCACTCCCAGTGTCTTCACCCGGAACATAACAGAATCTCAGGCAGCAAATCAGCATGACAAAACTGACTGTAGCATAGAAATGACAGACACTGAACCAGTGGAAACTGCTAAAGCTGAAACAAGTAATATATCATACCTCACAACAGAAGAGTGGGAAAGGCTGGTAGCCACATACTCCCCAGATATACCTCAGGAGGATAGTAATAAAGCCCATTGAGATAGGGTTGCTGAGGAAACTCCAATGGGAACAGAAAACCTATGGTCGTCTTTACTAAACACTTTACAACTCTCAATAAAAGCCATGCAGTATCATTCAGATAAAACGGATATTCAACTATCTCTTCTTAGCTTCCTGGCAATACATGTTTCAAACATTGATAGCAAATTATCTGATATGAGTAACATGATCAAGAGGGCCCAAGCTGAAACACAAATAATTCAGCCAAGTTGCACTTGCTTCACTATCGTCGACAAACTTACAACAATACCGTCCCTGATGGGGGAGCTCCTTTCCGACTTAAAAAAGGCAACAAGTAATGCAAGAACGGAACACCACACCAGCCAAGAAAAAGACACGACAGGTCCAACCTCTAGCAGCTCAGGGGCAATGCTGCAGCAGAGCCAGAAGCAAGAACTTTCTAACAAGCCTCCTAAATCCAAAGGGACGCCGGATCGAATCTCCTCAGGGAAGAGCAACAAGTTACCTGACCATACCAGCAAAAAGATCTATGACGCAAAAGCGGGCATAGGCCATGAACATACCATCGAAAATCATCCTGAAGCAGGCTATGGGCATACAGATTCAGAGTCTACCGGCACCCGGCCGCAACAGGCAGTTGAACTCACAGTCAGCAGCTGCCACAGCCTGCCGGGGCGACCTGAAAGAGAAGATGAAGTGGGAAAAAAAGGCATGAAACAAAACATCGCCAGAAACAGAGGCGGAAAGGGAGGAACAAGAACACCAACGTACTGACATATTTTCAAGCAGGAATAGAGACCCCAATAGGGGAAAAAGCAGCACAGAGGTCAACCCGGGCATCGATAACCTCGCAGACCATGGAGCTTCCTTCTAGGCAGCAGACCCTAATGAATGAAGTGGGCACAGATCTCAGAGAGAAAATTACGAATGAATGCCAGGCAAACCACACCGCCAGACCAACAGAGGGGACCCAAAACGGTACCACCTGTGGCTGCTCAAAAATTCTATGGACTGAAGTACCACCAACTTCCACAGAGATAATCCCTCTGAAACAGGAAGAACTGTCAGCTGCAGAAACCAACTCAAGCAGCCATTGCCAGGAGGAGCCCAAGACACATATCATCATGCTCATCCCTGAGTATAAATCCAAAGGCCGGGGAGACATTTTGAACAGAGGAAATATTCTGCGATTACTATCATCCATCAGTAACCTGGCTGACATAGGCTCATGAGAACTGAAGTCTATAGAGTTCAAGGATCTCAAACATCTGTCAGACCAAGAGGTAACAAAGATAACCTGTGCCACATAGGAAATAGCAAAGAGAATCATGAATGAGAAAAGACAATTAAATGCCTGCGGGATCCATCTAAAACCCTATCAAAAAAATGGATACCCAGACCTCTGCTCCAAAACCAACAAGAGCAGGAAGGCTGCAGGCCCACGAGCATGCACAACACAGGGTAGACTTAATCTGTGCTTAAAGGGGCTCAAAGTATCTCCGTTTCGCAGACAGAAACCGAAAGCCTGGAGCCTGCTGCAAACATGGGGAAGCTTTAGACCAAACGACTGGACCTGGATAGCAAGACCAATCAATACACGGACCAAGAACACCTGACAAGGCATGAAACACCCCACAACAGCTACCTCTCACCTAAGATTATGTTCTTGGAACATAAATGGACTAGTGAATAAAATCATGGACAAACATCTTCTGTTGTATTTTCAACAATTCGATCTCATCTTACTACAAGAAACATGGTTAGACCAACGATATCAACTACAAGGCTATATATCATACCATCTACCCACAACTACAAGTGCTGAATTTGGGCATTTAAAAGGAGGTCTTACAATCTACACCTCAATCAAGAGCATAAACACAATACAGGAGCTTAGGCACTAAAACAACAACAACTAGTGGCATAAAAGCAATAAAAATGGACTTAGGAGGAGATAACACCAACCAAAATGTAATACTGCTAAACTTATACATCCACCCACGTGATAAAAAAGCTGGGACAAAACTCTTGGGTTCTGAACTAACAAGGATACTCTCAGAGGAGTCCACCCCGAATCTTATTGTAACAGGCGACATTAACATGCACCTTTCGGGCCCCTAGATAGGGACCGCTTAGTGGAAGAGCAATTTTTGGCATGGGGTATCCAGCATTCAGAAGTAAGCAAATGGGGCAAACAATCCAGGAAAGCAAAAGAATTTTTAAAGGACCTAAAACATTTGAGCCTGGTGGCCCTAAACGGATGTTTCCCAGGGGATCGCATGGCGGCGTCAACTTTTCACAAATCACTAACTAATACAACAATAGATTATACTTTTGCATCATTATCATTGGTCAGTAAAATCGCACACTTTAGGATAGGAACAACGGAACTTAGCGATCATCTACCACAAGAGATTACTCTGAACATACAAGGTGCAACATTAATCCAGTCAGTGGGGAACCCGAGCACGATGTACACAGTGAACAGCAGAAGAATCAAATGCAAAACGCGCAAACTGGAAAGCTTCCTGGCCGAGGTAAAAAAACCTCTGGGAGGAAAACAAATCGACAAATACAAGTATTTTAATCTGCTGGGAAAATTTTACCAAAAGTCTGGGGCTACCCATGCAAAAAAAGAAGAGTCCTGTGTAACAACAGAAGCAAATTCGCAACGGATGATATTTCCTGTGTCACATAGCCTGTAATGCATTCAATTTTCAATTGAACCAAAGACCCAACTAAGGCACCTCAAGAGAGAAATAAATAGAGCAGTGCGGAGGCTCCGTCAAATGGGCCCAGACGATGCCATCCAAGAGGAACTAAGAAACCTAAAAATTGCCAAGAAGAAACTCATCTGGCAATAAAAAGAGGAAACAGAAGATAAGTTGTGGGCCCAACTCTTACATGACGCAAAAACAAACAACAGCGCAATATTTTGTCGCACAGTGGACAGCCTACAGAACCCATGGGCAACTGGAATTAATTCACATCTGACAGAAGAAGCCTGGGATAATTATCTCTGGCATCACTTCAATACAGAACAACTCGACATCACGCACAAAGTGCAAGAAACTAGTAGTCACATATTCATCTCGGCCAAACAACTGGAGGAAGATCACACTGTCTTCATGAACAAACAGATCATGAATAGGATAGCGAAAGGCTGGGCAGAGGGGTCGCCGGGTCCTAATGGTATCCCAACAATCTTGTACAAGCAAGACCTGGAATATTGGGCGGCAGCATTATTACCAGTTTTCAAACAGACTTTTGAAGTGGAATGACTACCAAACTCCTGGAAGGGGTCAATCATTTCCCCAATTCACAAGAAAGGCAACAAAACAAAGCAAAAAACTATAGGCTTGTCGCCTTAATAGATAACGACGCCAAATACTATGCCGGCCTTCTACTGAAAGAACTCATGAAGTGGGCGACCAAAAAGGCAATAATCCCTATCAATCAAACTGGATTTCGCAAACTTACCGGAACAACAACAAACATACTCGCCTTATCCCTTCTGATAGATGCTGCCAAAAACGTCAACCAGCCACTCTTTGTTTGCTTCGCTGACTATTCATCTGCCTTTGATAACATTGACAGGAAGAAACTATGGGGTAAGCTATCCAAAAGAAAAATCCCACCGAGTCTCTTGTCTCAGCTGATTCTACTCCATACCGAAACGTGGGTACAAATAAAGCTGGGAGCTGGTGACCGTATATCTAGAAGGATACAGACGGCTAAGGGGTTCCAACAAGGCTGTGTTTTGGCCTCGACTTTGTTTAATCTTTTTATGTCAGATCTCACGCTCGAGCTAGATAATTGCAACTCCCACGCCCCAAACTTGAGAGGTCATACCCTTTCAAATTTACTTCACGCTGACGACATTGTTCTAATCAGCCGCACCCTGATTGGTTTACAACACCTAATTGACACCACGTACAACTACTCAGCCAACAACGGATTATGTATAAATCTAGATAAAACAAATGTGATGGGGATAAACCTGAAAAAGAATGCACACAGTCACCGATGGCAACTGGGAGGACTCCCACTGGAAACTGTTGAAGAGTACAAGTACCTGGTTGTAATAATGTACGTAAATGTACGTTTCTGCAACAAAAAGAAGCCATAGCAAGAAGAGGTATTGCAACGGCGGTTGCACTAAAAAATCTTAAATTCAAAATATCTGGCCCAAGTCTCACTCCTGTGCTACAGGTGATCCAAACGAAGCTCCTACCTACTATCACCTATGGGAGCGACTGCCTATGAGAAAGTGACGCAGGCATCTTGGACAGCACGGTAGCTAGGGCAATGTTAATAATATTCAAGATACCTAAATATACCTAGCCGGCTCAAACAAGTCTAGAATATGGCTTATGGAATCAACAAATAGCACGTAAGGGTGCCTTCGCCAAATGCTGGCACAAAATCAAGGGAGCGCAATCTGGGATGCTGAATGCACACCTTTAGAACGAGCTTATGTCAAAAAAAGGCAGCGCAGCTATGACCTATCTACAAGATTGAATAGATTGTCTGGCCCTACAAGATCTCTGGGATTGTGCTGGGTCCCACAAAAGCTTCAAAGAACTTGTAAACAAAACGGTAAAAATTATGTCCGATCTCCAGGGCTCGCGATCCTGCGAGCCTCTTGCGGGTTTGGAAAAAAAAAATGGCAGCTGTGCTGCATTTAATAACCCTGGGGTGGTCACCTCCGGGCCGAATTCCATTTATATGGGGAGGGGGCCACGCAGCCCCCCTCCCTGAGCCTCCAGATGCTGCGGGCAGCGCACCTCTGGGCTGAAATTTCTTTATATGGAGAGGAGGGCCGCAAAGACCTCTCCCTGAGCCTCTAAAGGCAACCGTCCGGGGCAGGACATTTAACAAAAATGGGGAGGGGGCCATGTGGCCTCCCTCTACAAACCTCAAAAGGCCCTGGGGAGCCTACCCAGCGCAGTAGTGGGGGCAGAGAAACCTGTGTTTGCTCTCGCTTGAAGGGAACATGTTAGAATTTCCCACCAAGCTGGAGGAAACACTAAGCTGCTCCCAGCGTACAGGAGCTTTGAAAGTGCTCCCACCCGCTGGGAGCGGACTTTTGATATGTTTCACTGCTTGCACTGAAGCAAGCAGAGAAACATTAAGCACCGGAGCACAAACTTAGGAACACCTAAAGACCCGCGAATGGGGTCCACAGGGCAAATATAGGCTTGGAGAGGGGGGGCTGCATGACCCCACTCCTTTGTAAAAAAAAAGAAGGCCCCGGAGGATGGGGTACCCAGGGCCGATAGTGGCTCAGGAAGCGGGGCTGCGCACCTCCCTCCCCATAATAAAAAAGGAAGGCCTTTGGGATGTGGTCCATGCAGCACATAGGTGCTTGGGGAGGGTGGGCACACACTCCCCTGCCCTCTATATATATATATATTCATGGCAGAAGACTGACACAAAATAAAATAATCTGCACTACTGGAGGTCTGCACTCGTTTTTGTTTCGCTGGTAGCAGATGCATCTCGAGTAACCGTGATATATATATATATATATATATATATATATATATATATTATCTACTGGCGGTCGCCAGTAGATAGTTATAGTTAGAACCTATTTTCCATAGGAAATCCGCGACATTCTATTTGAAATAACTCTCTTGCCGGTTGACGTATCTTCGCAAAATTTTCAAACTTTGTGGGGCGCTCCGGTCCGCTCCTACCCTGAAAGTCTCGGGGTGATTCGTCAAGCGGGGGCCGAGAAAAAAGGGGGTCCCAAAACGCGTTTTCCCCATTCATTTTTCCATAGGAAACTTTAGACACGGCTACAGCCCGAACTGCTGAACGGAATTACACCAAATTTGGCAAAGAGGTAGTTCTTGGTTCAGAAAGAACCCTTTTAGGTCGAGCCTCGAGTAGCGCGCAAGCGCTGCTTAGAGGCGAAGACTTATTGTAAGTGAGTTTTCAAAGCAGTCCAACAAACGCTCGTGCGTCGTGGCTGGCCTTTTGAGATGGGTTCGCGCGGCAAACATGTGTTTCCAATTATCGTGCCCAGACGCGGGCGCGATAAGTGGAAACACATGTCTGCCGCGCGTACTCATCCAAAGGCCAGCCACGACGCACGAGCGTTTGGGACTGCTTTGCAGGCTGCCGCGCTCGCTCGCCCCCGCTCCTCCGTGCTTGTTTAGGGTCGCTGGCATGGCTGACTGCTGCTTGTACCTTGCCACGCGTGACTGACTTCCTGACAGCTTTACAAGTCATTTAAGAAATTAAACCGGCCAAGCCAGATGACTTATCTGCTTTTACTTGATATTTATGTGGCAGGCTGAATGTGACTGACTCCTCCCTTGTCCTACCGGCCTTTTGGAGGCAGGCAGACCTCACCTATGAATGGCTGCAAGCAATGAAGGACGCGCGTGGGCGGACCAGCGTGTGGCGGCCGGAACCCTATAAAGCACCAACGAGGCATCCCATATCTAACATTCTATTTATTTCATCCCTTGAACAATTAATCCCTTACCTGTTTCGAGCTTGCTTTGGACATTTTCTTTCCTCCTTTCTGGATCAAATGGATGAGAAATGCGCGCAGTTTAATAGCTGGATTTTGTACACATAATAGCACGCCAGTGAAGGGGAAACCGTTTTACGCGATCCACGCAAAATATATTTCGTTAATTCTCATCTCGGGGCAGCCATTTTCTTCCTCTTCAGACGAGTTTGGGGTCGGATTTCGCTCCAATCATTTTGCTTTTAATGGCTGAGGGGAGGGGGAAGGGTGGGTATTCTTTGTTTGAAAGACAGCACTGGAAGAGGGAGGGGTAAGTGGGAGGCGGTGGGGGAGGGTGTATTATGCACAGCAAATAGGAACCACAGATGCTTTTCTGCTATCCATTATTTCAGAAAAACCAAGCACATTTATGTTTTAATCTCCTAGACAATGGATGCCCCACGTAGGCGCAGGGAGACAGATTATCATAAATTCCACATCAAATACAGTTTTATAATAATTAATTTAAATTGAACTCATTAGGTTAATATATAATTCGCATAGCGATGATATCGTAATCATAATGCAACATGCCATCCATTTCCGGAGGATATACATGAAGTCTTCATTTCTGTCCGAAATGTAGCATGGTATTTCAATCCATTGCAAGGAGCCTGTAGGATATTTTTTGTTATCCATATCAACAACGGGATTTCGCATGTCATTCACTGCACAACACTGCCAAAGGGCCTTGTCACCGGTTAACTATAACTAGTTATGCTTTTTAGACAACAGCACTGTGGTTTATGGGACTTGTAGTTTTACTGTTCTCATAAATCCTATGTGGGGAGTCCGGTTGCATTAACAGGAGATGAAGTGAGACCAGTTAGCAAGACACAGATATTCCCTCGAGATGAGGGAGTCGTGGATCGCTAATGAAGCCGGGGGGCGGAATCCTGTCCGTTCTCGGGGAGACTCGGGTCTTTGCAGCTGAACGATGAAGGTTATTGTGTAACTTCCTTTCCGTCGTCACACACCCAGAGTCATACATTTTTTCCAGTCATCTGGTCTAGGGCAGTGGTCGAAGGTGGGGGGGGAGTAGGGGAACTGTGGGCGGAGAATCAGAGGGCGGGAATAACCCGTGGATTGGGTCAGTGGGCGGAGTCAGAGGTGTGGCAGAAAGAGCAAAATATCCCAATTTTTAGGTCTCGGCCTGCACCAGCGCTTGCGCTGGTCTGGCCGAGAGTTTTGGTAAGCGGGTTTTGGAAGTGCAAACACTGGCTTTCGGCTGGCGACCAGCTTGAGTTCACGATGGCGTGCACGCGCAGCTGCCATGTGGGTTTCCTATCTCGTCCTCATTTCCTCGTCATGGCTCATTAACTCTCTGGACTCTGATGTTTCAATCGCAGCAGCAGCTCACATTACCAACTGAGGGCCCTGGACTACAGTCACATGAAAAACAAAAGCGATTAGCATTGAAATGCAAGCTTTTTTTTGTCTAGTTAGAAATATTGCTTCGGTGGTTTGATTTCACCTTATATCGCTATTTGTTTTATATTGGGAGTCACAGCCTAATTACCAGTATTTTTGTCTCTCACTGTTTTTAAAAAAAATATTTATTCGCGTAAAGCACAAAGCTATATTTAAGGTTACTTTTTCCGCGTCACTTCTTCACTCTATTTAAACTCCACCCCCCCCCCCACTCTTATTGTCTCTCTCCTTCTCTCTCCCCTCTCTAATTCTCTCTCTACTTAATTAACTCTCCCCTCACTATCTTTTTAGCCTTTCATTCTCTCTCACCCCTTTATCTGTTTCTCTTTCAAACTCCTTCATTCACTCTCTCTCCCCTTCTTTCTCTCTCTCTATCCCGCTCCACTCTTTATTCTATGTACACCCTTTCTCTCTCTTTCTCTCTCACCACCCTCTCTAATTGGGCATTATATCTTCACTCTATCTCTCACTCGGCAACACCACAGCATCACTCAGCGCAACCACAGCATCAATCAGAGCCAGCACAGCATCAATCAGAGCCAGCACAGCATCACTCAGCACCAACACAACATCTCTCAACGCCATCACAGCATCACTCAGTGCAACCACAGCATCACTCAGTGCAACCACAGCATCAGTCAGTGCAACCACAGCATCAGTCAGTGCAACCACAGCATCACTCAGCACAACCACAGCATCACTTAGCGCCACCACAGCATCACTTAGCGCCACCACAGCATCACTTAGCGCCACAACAGCATCACTCAGCACCACCACAACATCACTCCGCGCCACCACAGCATCACTCAGCACCACCATAGCTTTACTCAGCGACACCACATCATCACTCAGGGCCAACACTGCATCACTCAGCACCACCACAGGATGACTCAGCACCACCACAGGATGACTCAACACCACCACAGGATGACTCAGCACCACCACAGGATGACTCAGCACCACCACAGCATCGCTCAGCACCACCACAGCATCGCTCAGCGCCACCACAGCATCGCTCAGCGCCACCACAGCATCCCTCAGTGCCACCACAGCATCACTCAGCGCCACCACAGCATCACTCAGCGCCCCAACAGCATCACTCAGCGCCACCACAGCATCACTCAGCGCCACCACAGCATCACTCAGCGCCACCACAGCATCACTCAGCGCCACCACAGCATCACTCAGCGCCACCACAGCATCACTTAGCGCCACCACAGCATCCCTCAGCGCCGCCACAGCATCGCTCAGCGTCGCTACAGCATCGCTCAGGGCCGCCACAGCATCACTCAGGGCCGCCACAGCATCACTCAGGGCCGCCACAGCATCACTCAGCGCCGCCACAGCATCACTCAGCGCCAAGACAATATCACTCAGCACCACCACAGCATCACTCAGCGCCAAGACAATATCACTCAGCACCACCACAGCATCACTCAGCACCACAGCAGTATCACTCAGCAACACCTGAGTATCATTCAGCATCACCTCAGCATCGTCTCCGCAACAGTCACCACCACTACCACCTCAGCATCACTCAGCACCACCTCAGCCTGCTCTCGGAATCTGGCATCTGTTGATTCTCCCCTAGCGTCTGGCCGCTGCTAGTGTTATAATACAGGTACTAGTTCCCAACCTTCACCCTCCGATTGTTTATGCCCCCTCAAAAAAAAAGCTTTAACAAACAACCATTGCAATAGGCAGAAACAAGTTGCCAGCATTGCAAGAACAAAAGAAAACTGAGGAAATTTTTTATTGTAAATACTTTTTTAATATGGTCGTTCAGTTTTACATAATGCCTTCTTGGTCATATATAAAGTAACAAAAATGCTTCTGACACTTTTTTATTATAACTTTTCAGCATGCCGCACAGCAGCCACACTTCTCTACAGCACAGCTTGAAGACATTGGCAAAGTCAATAGCTCTGGCTAAACACTTATAAGGCCCCAAAGGCGAGACCTATTGGCTATGCCAATGCTTGTTGTTAAATGGTGTAAATCCGTTCAGTAGTTGCTGAGAAAATCAAAAGTAAAAGTACATATATATCTATGGGCACGGAGGATCCGCGCACCCTGAGCGCACCCTGCGCGCACCGTCCCGATCACGAGCTGCATGTTAATTGGCTGTCAGCTGGCTGTCAACATTCCGATTCAGGAAATGTTGGCAGCCATTTTGTCCCTCGGTAGAACCGAGGGACAGAAACAAGTGCGCAAAGCGCTCAAAGGGGGCAGGGTAGAAACACCCTGACCCCCTAGGTCTGCTCAGGGGGTCCCATAAGGACCCCCTGGGCAGAAAAAAGCATTTTTTTTTTTTTAAATCGGCAGGATGCGCTCAGGGTGCGCAGATCCTGCCGGAAAAAAAAAAATCGAAGCGCGGTCTCCCGCGCTTCGATGTAAATTTGCCCCCGGGTGGCCCAAGTCCCGGGGGCATGCGGGGGGAGGGGTGTGTGTAAATTGTTTATATGGGGGGCCTCTAAGGCCCCCCAAGCCCCGGGGACTGCCACCCCCCCAGGGCTTAATTAAAAAAAATGGTGCGGGAGGGCTCTCCTGCCCTCCCGCAGCCCCGGGGACCGCCACCCCCCGGGGCTTCTTTTTAAATTTAAAATAATGTGTGGGGGGGCTCCAGCCCCCCCACACACCCTGGGGACCACCACCTCCCCGGGGCACATAGAAAATAAATGTGGGGGTCCGTTACGGACCCCCGAGCCTCGGGGACCACCACCTCCCCGGGGCTGTGCAATTCAAGGGAGGGGGGCCGCGCGGCCCTCCTCCTGGAGCCCTTGATGGCCCTGGGGACCGCCACCCCCCAGGGCCGGCTCCTGCAGTGCCGGACACTGTAGTTTGCAATGACAGGACGGGAGCCTCGCGGCTCCCGTCCTGTCATTGCAAACTGCTTTGGATATTGGAAGCGAGAGCAGGGAAACCTGCTCTCGCTTCCAATATCCAAAGACAATTGCTTTCCACATGGGGAGCAGCATGTTAGCTGCTCCCCATGTGGAAAGCAATGCCGGCTCGCGCAGGAGGCGGGGAGCCGGCTGGGACTGTGGGGGGATTGGGGACCCCCCACAGTCCCCAACCAGAGGCCAGGCCCCGGGGATGGGGTCCCCGGGGCCATAAGTGGCCAGGGAGGGGGCCACGCAGCCCCCTCCCCAAATTAGTAAAAAATAAAAAATAAAATAAAAGTGCAAGGCCGGCCCCGGGGGATGGGGTCCCCGGGGCCTTAAATGGCCTGAGGGGGCCACGCAGCCCCCTCCAAATAAAAAAATTGAGGGCATGCCCCGGGGATGGGGTCCCCGGGGCCAATACAGGCCCAGGGAAGGAGGGCCACGCGGCCCCCTTCCCGTTTTTTTTTTTTTATTTAAAAAAAAAAAAATGCTCAGGTCTTGGGGGATGGGGTCCCCGGGGCCAAAAGTGGGCAAGGGAAGGGGGCCACGCAGCCCCCTCCCTTTAAAAAAAAAAAAAACGACCGGCATCGTGCCGGAGGCCCCGCCCCCTCCCTGCAGTACTCTGCAAACGCGCCCCTGGCGCATTTTAAGAAGGGGAAGTAATTCCCCTTGAATACTGGGGGTCCCTGGGGCCAACTAGCCCACCAGGAACCTCCAGTATGCGCCAGGGGGCTGCGTTGCAGAGAGGTATACAGAGGCCACGCCCCTTTTTACACCTCTCTGCAACGCAGCTCTGTGGCACTTTTTAGAAGTATATGGTGGCCTAGTTGGACTCCAGGGACCCTCAGGATTCAAGGGGACTTAATCCCCCAACTTAAAACGCGCCACGGGCGCGTTTGCACAGTGGTGAAGGGAGGGCGGGGCTTCAGGTGACATGTGTGCAAACAGGCCCCGTGGCGCGTTTTAAGATGGGGAATTAAATCCCCTTCAATCCTGAGGGTCCCTGGGGCCAACTAGCCCAACAGGTACATCCAGAAAGCGCCACAGAGCTGCGTTGCAGAGAGGTGTAAAAGGGGTGTGGCCTCTCTACACGTCTCTGCAACGCAGCCTCTGGCGCATACTGGAGGTTCCTGGTGGGCTAGTTGGCCCCTAGGGACCCTCATGATTCAAGGGGACTTAATCCCCCAACTTAAAACGCGCCACGGGGCGCGTTTGCACAGATGTCACCTCAGGCCCTGCCCCCTCCCTTCACCATTGTGCAAATATTCCTAAGTGTGGAGTTTTGGAACTTTAAAATATTCCTCTAAAATCAGCCGAAATACCAATTCCGATTTACTCACCTGTTATCAGGAGAGACCTCAGTGCTGCATCTTTCAGCCCAGTACTGATCCTGAAAAGTAATTTTAACCGTACTTACCAGTAACTTGAATTTCCTTCCATAGGATATCATTGCCTGCTTTTTGCTGACAAAGTTTCTAAGTGTCAATTTTTGAAACATACAAATATTCCTCTAAAATCAGCCGAAATCCGAATTCTGATTTACTCACCTGTTATCAGGAGAGACCTCAGTGCTGCATCTTTCAGCCCAGTACTGGTCCTGAAAAGTAATTTTAACCGTACTTACCGGTAACTTGAATTTCCTTCATAGGCTAACATTGACTGGTTTCACTTGGAAATTCTTCTAAGTGTGGAGTTTTGGAACTTTATAATATTCCTCTAAATCAACCAAAGTACGAATTCCAATTTACTCACCTGTTATCAGGAGAGAACCCAGTGCTGCATCTTTTAGCCCAGCACTGACCCTGAAAAGTAATTTTAACCGTACTTACCAGTAACTTATATTTTCTTACATAGGAATCCATTGTCTGGTTTTCAGCAGAAAAGTTTCAAAGTGTCGATTTTCACAAACTACAAATAATCCTTAAAAATCGCCTGTATGACTTAAACGCATTCTTTCAACTGTTTACAGGAGATGCACCAGTGCTGGATCCAGGATCCAACAATGAGTAAGAAAAAGTAACGATAACAGTTTTTACCTGCTAAGTGAATTTCCTTCCATAGGATAACATTGGTGATTCTATGTGAAAAAGTTTCTAAGTGTCAACTTTTAAAATACAATAATATTCCTTAAAAATCACTACTGTAACCAAAACGCTTTTACTCAACTGTTTACAGGAGATGTCCCAGGACTGAATCTAGGATCCAGTTCTGTGGTTAGAAAAGTAATCCATAAAGTAACTAATTGCATTTAACTAGAAATTCACATTGAGCTGAATGTTGCATTGTGTTTGAAAATGTGTTGCCCATTGCAACAACTGTAACTACTGTACTTAAAAGTCTATTGCCTATGTGCAAAGTATTTAAACTAAAGTAATTCATTCTCAGAAAGTATTTTTTGTAATGTAATGTATAATGTAATTACAATGTAATTTAAAAAATAAAATATGTAAAAAAAATTGTTTCTAAAAATGTAGTAAATCAGTATGACAAAAATTAATATAACAATTAATACATTTAAAAATTGTCATTTACAAAACCTTTGAAATTCACTGAAAAAACCGTAGGTTTCAGACATGTTATAGTTAGGAATTAGCATTTAAAAAACCTTTGAAATTCACTGAAAAAACCATAGGTTTCAGATATGTTATAGTTAGAAATTAGCATTTAAAAAACCTTTGAAATTCACTGAAAAAACCATAGGTTTTAGGGACAGTTATAGTTACTTGGACATTGCACTCGTACAAAACCCGTGAAATTCCCCCGTTATAGTTAGTTCAGCTAACTATAACTCGCGCCCCGCAATGCACTGCTGATGACGTCACATATTACATCACTCATGACATGGTCAGTGACATCACTGATGACATCACTGATGACATCTCAAATGACATCACTGATGACATCATCCACGTGATAATCTGATGCACCTCCTCACACCCTAATATAACCTTTGATACACCCACTCTAAATTACAGACTGTCATTCGCAAAACCGTAGACACTCCAACACCAATAACTACATACCCACTCACTGATTCATAGGTCTACGCACACATCCACTCACTCACCCGTACAGTCACTCATACTTACGGTCACTCAGTACAGGACTATCATATGCACTCATACTCCTATATAGACACTCAAACACCGCCACTCATCCATAGAGGTACTCACACACCTAGTCAGTCATGCAAATAATTAAACACACTGCCATTTACTCACCTATACAGTTATACACACACCAGCTCACTTACTCATACAAATACTAGCACATTCTTACGCTCTTATACAATCACTGATACAAGCACACACTCATCCATACAGCCACTATCACAATCACTCACTCTTGCTTATAGCTATTTATATACTCCAACACACATATATACTGCCTTTCACATATGTAGTTACTCACACATGTACCACTGGGACATACATTCACTCACTAACACACTCTTACACACACTTACCCACCCATACAGTCTATCACAGATGCACTCTTGAAACCATCCACCCAGTGAATCACCCACTCACACATCTATGCACAGAGTCGCACACACCCCTCCCACACAAACACTCAGGCACCCATACAGATACTCAGACAACCATTCAATAACTCATATAGACACTCATGTAGCTATTCACAAACACATGCAGCCACTTACACAGCAACAGACAGACGGATACAGACATTCACCCAGTTTAGTCACTAACCCATGCATTCAGTAAGATACGTTAAATCACTCACTTATAGAGTCAGTCACGCACCTACTAAATCATCCATACTAACACTTACACACCCACTCATTCTTCAATACGTCTTTTCCTATATATATTAAAAATATTTAAACTTTACAGAAACACACAGTCACTGGATGATGTCATCAGTGATGTCATTTGAGATGTCATCAGTGATGTCATCAGTGATGTCACTGACCATGTCATGAGTGATGTAATATGTGACGTCATCAGCAGTGCATTGCGGGGCGCGAGTTATAGTTAGCTGAACTAACTATAACGGGGGAATTTCACGGGTTTTGTACGAGTGCAATGTCCAAGTAACTATAACTGTCCCTAAAACCTATGGTTTTTTCTGTGAATTTCAAAGGTTTTTTAAATGCTAATTTCTAACTATAATATATCTGAAACCTATGGTTTTTTCAGTGATATATATATATGTTGGCCCCAGGAAATTGAGTTTTTCCTGAGGCAGTAAAGGAGCAGGGAGGGGTTGCATGCCCACCTACCCTCATAAAATAAAATGGCCCTGGGGATGGGGTCCCTGAGGCTCCAAGAATGTTGGGAATGGGGGCAGCACGCCACCCTCCCCTTAGAAAAATAAAGGCCCAGGATGATGGGTTCTCCAGGGCCTGCAAAGGCTCAGGGAAGGGGGCACGAGCCCCCTCTCCCTTTAATATAAAAATACAGCCCTACGGGATGGGGTCCCTGGCCCCTGAAAAAGCTCTGAGAGGGGGGGGCACATGACGCCACCCCTTTTTTTTTTTTTAAAAAGAACTTGGCGGATGTGATCCCCTGGGCGTATAGTGGCTCAGGAAGGGGATCTGCGCACCCCCTCCCGATAATAAAAAAGGAAGGCTTCGGGATGGGGTCCATAGCCTCTTGGGAAGGGGGGATGTGCACCCCCTTCCCCTCTAAATATATGTGTTGGCCCCAAGGGATGGGGTTCCCGGGGTAGTAAAGGAGCAGGGAGGGGGTTGCGTGCCACCCTACCCTCATATAATAAAAGGCCCCAGGGATGGGGTTACTGGAGCTTCAAAGATTGCTGGGGAGGGAGCCACATGCTTTCCACCTCTCCTTAAAAAAACAAAGGCCCAGGGGCATGGGTTATCCTGGGCCTGCAAAGGCTCAGGGAAGGGGGCCACGAGCACCCCCTTATTATAAAAATACAGCCCCAGGGGATGGGGTCCCTGGGGCCTGGAAAAGTCCAGAGTGGGGGGCCATGTGCCCCTCCACTTTGTTTTTTACAAATTTGCCCTGGAGGGTGGAGTCTGTCTGAGTGCTCAGACCCTGTGCTATCCTACGTTGTGCACTGCCTTTGGCCATGTGAGGAGCATGGAATTGGCTGTCCTCTGGGTTTGACAGCAAGACAGGCCCTAAGGTGAACTCCATGCAATGCATGGGCAAAGGCCGTGCATCGGGTGGCATCGCTTGCCTGTGAAAGGGTTGGCTGCAGGGCCTTCGGCCATATGCGGCAGGGGGTTGGCTTTACGTATTGTAATGAAATATTACTTTACGTTAAAAAACGAAAACCCTAGAAATTCACTGAAAAAAACAAAGTTGCCCTAAGGTAACTATAACTCATGCCCTTGCCATGCACAGCTAATTACGCCAAATATTACATCACTCATGACACGTTGTACAACATCATTGTTAACATCTCTGCAGCATTTGAAATGATATCATTGATGCTAAAACCTTGCATGGTTGAAGCTTGAGTCATACCTTAGGGCACGAGTTATAGTTACTAGCGATAACTATAACTGGTGAATTTCAGTGTTTTTGTTTTGTTTAAAACGTGACGTTGTTACTGAAATGTCACCTAAGTATAGCGTCATTTTAACCTTTGTTTTTTTCAATGAATCTGTGTATACATATGCAGCGATAACTTCACTCATATCAATGCACTTATTGTATAGTGCTCTATATGCAAGTCACGATGTATTGATAAAAATGGCAAAAGCCATCTTCTCAAATGGAGCTTCAAACATTAATACTTAATTAATTTCAAGGGGCATCAAAATTTCAATTGAGCAAATAATGACACATCCCTCTTTTAATGAGCTAGCATTTGATTCAAGCACATAAATCAGAGACATAATACCATGGTATTGCCTCTTTCTTATGCTCCTTCTCTACTAGCAAATCCAATCAATTCTCTCATTATGCCTTATAAATTAGTCAATGAGATTCTCTTACAGACCACATGAAAGAAATACATACCATGTAAATCTCAAACATTAAGGCATCCTGACTTTCACAAACATTTAAACCTTTTTTACTTCCAGTCTCAATATAGCAATTTAGGGTATTTTGTCATTGCACAATCTCATACAATTAGACACGAAATCAATAATAAATGTATTTGCTCATCAGCTTCACCTTGCAAGAAACACCTGAATAATTTAGCAGTGTGATTATTTATAACGAATTTCAATCAGAATTAAAATCTAAAGCAGTAATGGTGCCGCAGGACGTCAGGCAAAAGAGCGTTCAAAGTCTTTTTCTGCCTACAAAGTTTTGCGAAAATCTTGATTTTTGCTCCCTGTGAATGTTAGTAAGTAACAAAATCTTATTTTGCCTATGCTGCTGTTTCTCAATAACAGAACCCAGCCACGTCTATGACCTCTCCTGGCGTGTGGTTTATGCTATTTGCTTATTTGAGAAATAAAAGCCGACTGGAAAATGTATGCAGAATTTTTGTCTGCAAGGGTCCAATTTTTAGTTCCTGAAAAATTGTTTTTTTGTACAAAAGTACACTACTCGCCTCATTCTTACAGCCAAGTTACATTAGATTCAGGTATTTCAGAAGCAGTTAAGCAAAGTAATAGTGGGTTATGTTGTAGAGCGAGTTTAATGAAGATTTCTGCTCAAATTGTGCTTGTTTTCGGCTTTTTGCCGATCAAATTCCTCAGGGGAAATCGGTGCAATAATACTGGCCATGAAGAACGTTGCTTCGCAAGATTCAACATTATAAAGTGAAGAACACAAAACCAGTGCATAAACCCACCTGAATTTTCCTGGTAAGGCTATTCCTCCAGGTTTTTTTGCACAAGATTTCTCTTCTACACATGAACTGAAAAGGTAACTATTTTCTGCAAACCATATCTCTGAGGAACCACGTTGCCAGTATTAGACAAGGAAAATGCAGCACAAATTAAACACTGCAAAGTTTTGCATAAATCTTGGAGAGGTTTGCAAAGAAAAAACAAATGAAGTGCAAACTCATAACACTGTTCAGATCATCTGTCTCTCACGTCCAAAGTTCTGCGTTATCACCTTCTATGCCTTCTAGAGTTGCATGGAGAATGTGTCATGCAGCAGATCTCTACCATGGACATCTTGGTCACTCTTCGAGGACAGGTTCTGTTGAAATACCCTGGCTAGTTCATCTTTGAGAGACTTAGGGCCATATGTATGAACACATTTTCCCATAGACACAGAATGGGTAAAACCCTTTGATACATCTGGCCCTTCACTCATTTGGATATTTGGAATCGCCTGGCACTGCAATAGTTGCA
This sequence comes from Calotriton arnoldi, assembly GCA_963921515.1. Lineage (NCBI taxonomy): Eukaryota > Metazoa > Chordata > Amphibia > Caudata > Salamandridae > Calotriton > Calotriton arnoldi. Next base: position 192,384 of record CAWUFW010016296.1, read on the forward strand.
TGATGTACTGTGACTACAAGAGGGTGAGCACAGAACTGGTCTAGCGGTATTTCAAGGCACCGCTTGCCTACCGCTCCTACTGAGGATAAGGCAAATGGACTTGCCTTTGTCTTGATGCTATTTTAGAATCAATAGTGACCATACAACATATAAAACATGTATACAACACCATACTCACGCTATTTGTCATAACAACCTTCTTCCCTGGATCCAAATGCAAGCGCAGAGACATAGACCTACAGGGATCCCTTCCAGTTCTGATGATAACTGGGAGTATTGTAGCCAGGGGTTCCAAAGGAATCTCTGTAAGCCTTCCTGTGTAGTAATATTGTTTATAATGAAGCAATGGTGCCATTAATAACCAGTTCTGTGACCTGAGCGCCCTCCAGCACTGGGTGACCTCAAACATAAGCTTGACATTTTGGCAAGGAAGGAACTGCAAACACAATGCTCATTGATGAGGTTGTGATGAATGGTTGTTGCTCCTTCTTTCTCATGTTAAATTTAGTTTAGGGCTTTTGGCCCCTTTTGCACATGTTTAGTTGTATCCTGAAACACAGCTTGGATACATGTTGGAACTTGAATTTTCTTTTTGTGTAGGGCTCTAATATCATTCCGTAATGCGTGTGGTTGTGTATTTACGTTTATTAAAAAATGAGAACAAAAATGCGGAACACGATTTTATGAATACACTCTTGTAAACCGAGCCAGTGGACAGTGGGTGGTTGTGTCTTGGAACACAAAATGCAATTTGAAATACCAATACATAGAAAACACTCCTTCAAAATTACTACTGCTGAGGATACCACCACTGATGGTACCACTACATCGTATAATAATAATAACAATCTTTATTCGGAGGTAATCACATCCTTAAAAGATACAATAAAAAGACAAAGAGAAGCCTTAAAACACTTCATCAGTACAACTGTGTATCAGACTAAATAATGTGCAAAAAATCCGATCAATCATTAATACATCGTATAAGCTAAGTACAAGGTGTTGGAGCCTATTCACAAGCTACATTTTGTATTATGTTTAGTGATACTTAGTATTCCAATAGTACAACTCACATTCTGCAGCATGCTATTTACAAACCTCAGTGCCAGGGTCTATGCCTCCGCCTCTCCTATCTTTTCTGTCCGGAGATCTCCGCACACATACCCATATGTTTTTGTAGTATATGTGGGAGGGACGGGGGCTGGAAAATGGGGAAAATTTACTACCATATGGCTAAATGGAGGGGTAAAGAGAAGAGCAAGGAGGGGTTTTGGGAGGTCTAAGGAGGAATTTACCTAGTGACATGCATTCAACCAAAAAAAGAGTAAGCCCATTGCTATTAACAGACTGCACTTCAAATGTTACTACAGCCAGAAACGACACAAAACAGGAGTAAATGTAGTCCAGCTCAGAGCTGGAGTAAGTCTAGCATCACACATGGCCAACCACTGGTCCTTAAAAACACTCTCATAGAAAATAATGAAGGTAGGGACTTAAAATAAAACCCATAGGAAATAATGTTAAAATACATTTGATTAGTTTTACTATTTAAAAATATAAATACATTTCATTTAATGTTAATATATATATATATAAGCATAATTATTGATTTATTATAACATATTTTAATAACCTGTTTTAAATTGAATACTTAGGGGTCGATTACGATGTCGGTCGGAAAGGCTCCGAATCGGATTCGGATCTGCCGAATTCAATTCGGAACCCGTCTCCCCGACCGATTCGGATAGCTTTCTGAATGACTGATTATGATGTTCGGAAAGTGTTTGGACATTCTGAGTTGGTTCCGAATGGCACCCCGAGGAACCAAGTCGTTCGGAGCCGACTCTTACAGGTTAACGGTCCGCGTTTCTGACCAAGCGATTACGATGTCAGATTCGGACAGCCTTTCCGAATCGGTTGTTCCGACACGGATCGGCTGTCGGAATCTGACTTTGGGGGCCCGTAGCAGGCCCCCCTTCACCAGGAGCCTTCCGAATGGGCCCGTGGGGGTATCCAAGGGACCTCTCTTTGCGACCATGCACAGTGTGGCAGGCACCATGGGGTGCCCGACATAAGGTGCACGATTTTCCCCAGCCACCACTTTCTTCAAAAGGAGCATGTGTATTCGGTCGGAACACAGGCTCCCATTGAAGCCAATGGGAGTCCGACCGAATCGTATTCGGAACAATCGCAATTGGTCAGTCGGACTCCCTGAATCCAATTCGGTCGGAAACCATTCCGGGACCGATTCGGTCAGAATGCTTTCCGAACGACATCATAATCGACCCCTTAGTGTAATTTTATTTTTAACATTAATTATGCGATTTTAAATGAATTATGTACATAACTTCTAATAATTTTACTGCATACTAAATAATTATAAACATTATATTTTAATTGGGATGTTTTAACTTAAATGTAAATGGTCTAGATTCATGTAAGAACGCATATACCACTTGCAATACACGGGGCAATGAAGTTACGGTTCTCCACTACTTATCTCCAGCTGAAACACATTTCAAAACCAACCAATCACAGCCAGGCTGATCACATAAGAAATTATCTAACATACCAAACACTTTCCCTGCCTTCATTATGTTGATGAATGTGTTTGCGGCTTTGGCCCTCAATTTGAGGAATGATAACTTGAGGAGGGGGAAAAAGAAGGTTTACAGGCAAAGGACCAAGATTGGGAACAGGATTTGATTCAGATACAATCTGGACCCAGGCTATCCAAACCTATGCCAAAATCCTGGTCCCACTCCATTTCATGGCCCCTGGATCTTTTCAGAGGGTCACCTCTGACAATGCTGTCATCTCACAGGCAAGTCTGTCTCTGTGCTTGTATCAGGTACTGAGAAGTATCAACAGAAGAGTCCACTGCTTAATCTCCATGCCACACTCCCTGTTGGAAGTGTAAAGAGTGGCAAGTGAATTCCTTACTTTGACCACTTCCCTCGTGTGCTAGGTGCCATTAGCGGAACCCACGTTGCAGTTCAGCCACTTCAATACACAGCACACTTTTTTCTGCATCTGCAACAGGCACCAATAGCACTCCATTAACGTTCAAGCTTTCTGCAATGCCCGGGGCAACTTCACTTATGAGTCCGCTTCCTTTCATAGAAACGCACACAAGAGTTTCCTCTTCTGATAGTCCCTTCTTGCACGTCACTTGGTTCCTGGGAATTCAGTGATGTCACTCATTGTTAAGTATTAACACCTCACGTTTTGAATGCAATTGTATCTGTGGATGCCATCTTTAGCACGCTCAGTCACTACAACACAATGCAGACATTACCCTCACACCCACTGCATGGTTGTAGCAGTGGGCATGATACATCACATCTAACTTTTTCACCTGTCATTGTTGCTGGTGATGCCGTATAGGCTTGGGTGAAATTTGGAATATGCTGGCATAATTCATGAAATTTCTGTAATTTCATGTTAAACTGGTTACATGAAATTCACAAAATTCCTCCATTACACCACTTCACGCAATCATGGGCCATTCGTGGTAAAGATTTACTGCATATGCATGGGAACACCAGAACGTAAGCAGCTGTTTCACAGTGCTTTTGATTTTTTGCACTTTTTTTTAGTGCAATGCGTCCTTGCATCAAAAATTGACACAAGGAAGGATTTTGCACCACACCACCATCTTCCTCTATGCTTCTGTTGCTTGTACTCATCTTACCTCTAACATAACTGGTGGGACTGCGTATATCTTGAGACCTACTAGAAAGAGGCTTGGTAATAAACCCATTAGGTGGTTGAACCGGGATTGCTTGAGTGTAAACTGAAACCTGTAGAAAGCCCTCTACACACACCCCAGAAATAGGGATGAAATTTTAACCTTGAGATTTGCCTATAAGCAAGCGCTAAGAAAAAGAAAGGTGGAGCTGCAGGAGGAAGCATGGGAAAACTGCAACAGCAGCTGAAACAAGGGATGTTACCCTCTTCTGGAAAACTGTAGCCCCTCGAGTAGAGTTGTTAGTCCAACAGTCCATTTAGTCACTATGGGGGAATTTTTAACACAGAACACCAAGACCTGGAAGTTACCACTGGAGCAATATGCTTTGTAGGACCATCACACCTGAAGCCCTTTAGTTTAGAGGAGGTTGCTACCTCCTTGGAAACATTTGCTGCTGCAAAGGCAACTGGCCCTGATGGGGTCCCAATTGGCACATTTAAATCATGTGTTAATTTATGGGCCCGTATACTGATGCAAGCATGCAAAGCAGCAGCCAGAGTATTTCTGCCCACATCTTGGACCAAATGTATTATTGTCCGGTTTTTTAAAAAGGGGGCATGGGGTATGCAAGATGTTATCGCCCAATGCTCCTCCTTGATTCCTCCGCAAAACTAATGGGCAGAGTCTTATTAGAAAGGTTGGAATCTTGGATGACAGATAACCAGATCCTAGCAGATGCACAATATGGTTTTAAAAGGGATGTGGGCACCATGGAACAATGTATTAACCTTCATCTGCTCATCAGCAAATATACCCTGGAGAAAGAGGGCCACATCCATCTATGTTTTGCTGATCTGAGCAGTGCATTTGACTTGGTTAATCATGCCATGCTGTGGCAGCCACTGGTTAAGATGGGGCCCCAACTCAGATTGTGAATTTTTTGTTGCAGCTCTATGCACAGTTAACATCAAGGGTATGTTACGGTTCAAGGGGCAAAGTTGCATCACGGTTTAAAATAGCCAGAGGAATTTGGCAAGGCTGCATCCTTGCCTCCCTTTTTTTCTCGTTATATATTAATGGAGTACATGAGTTTTTGCAAAGAAAAAATGCAGATGCTCCAAAAGTTGGCCAACGTCTAACACCAGTACTACTGTATGCTGATGACGCCGTCCTGATATTTAGAACTGGCAATTGTCTCTGGCAATTGATAGACAGTTTCACCACGTAAATGGAGGACAAGGATATGAAAATGAATCTAAAAAAAACCTTTACCATGACATGTGGGAAAGGGAGACCTAATAAGAAAACTCATCACTTTAAGGGAGAAGCACTTGCTGCAACAGAAAGTTTTCATATCTAGGTGTGAATTTCCCTAGCAATGGGGGACTAATATGGAAGCAGTAAAACTGAAATTCATTGGATCTTCAGAAGCCCTTTTTAGGTTTGCATCGAAAATTTGTAATAAGCCAATTAGAGAGCTGTTGACCATATATAGAAGTAAATGTATTCCTAGTGTCAATTATGGAGCCACATTGTGGGGAATGGCAAATAGTAAATTGTTGCAGACAAAGGAAAATCTTTTCCTACGCAGACTATTAGCAAGCCCCATTCAACCTCCTCTTGTATTGCTCATAAGGAATTAGGAGTCCCCTATTTAAAGGATGGCTTGCAGACAAGCCCCATCACACTCTGGTAAAGCATATGGAGTAAAGATGGTACTAAATTCACCAAAGAGATAATAAGAGACTGTCTTACTCTGAAACGTAGAGCAAGAATATCTTAGTTGGCATATGTAAACAGTTTGCTAAAGGAGGTTGATGGGAAATTGAGCATTTATGAGCCATAGGGAGTATTACAATTCAGTAAGAAAGATTTAAAATCTGTTCTGATGGGGAAAAGGATGGCCGATAGAGAAAAGAGAGTGTGTTGAACCGGCTGTGTCAATGTACCTCTCAGGCCCCACACAATCAAGTGCCCAGACCTACCTCATCTTAGTACCAAATAGTCTACACAGATTTTATTTCACAAGACTGCGAATAGGCGCATTGCACTTTTTGGTTGCTTTCCCCGAGATGGGCTTTTGATCCCAAAAGTTACCCAAATGCCCATGTTATGGCAAGTCCAACCAGACTACATTGCATTTTTTACTTTTTTGTAACTTTTATAGGGATCTGGGGAAACAAATACTGCGGCCATTGTTTTTAAAAGAAAAAATTGTTTATTATAAAGATGCTTTTAACTTTATCCGTAATCTTACTACTGTGAATCTATGCTATCGAGTTTCTGTCTATGTTTCTTATGCCATCCAAAGAAGGAAACAGCTGCTATACCTGGACATTTTAAGATATGGAAATTAATAGTCCATTAACTATCCCTCATCTGATGTTTTTGATATTGCCTTTTAACTTGATGACCAGTGAGTTAATGCCTAGCCTGGTATCTGGTGCCCTACATTTTACTTTCCACGTTATGAGAAAATGTTTATGGATTTTATATAGAATTTTTCTTAAGATCTTTTGTCAATTTTATCTGTGCAATTCTTTTATGGATATTTTTATCCGGGTAAAGATTCATTTGATTTGATTGATTGACTGGGGGACTTGACAAGAAAGCCCCCAAACTCAATTGCTGAATTGGATGTCATTAGCGAAGGCGAAGGGGTGGTCAAAAAGTGCCCTCAGCTTTATGAGGGTCTGGAGACCCAGCTGAGCAATGCAGTATGAGGCAAAATCTGTTGGAACATTTCCACGCACTGCAGTGCTTTCGGTGTCCACATCCAGTGAGGGACTTTCTGCCGCAAGTGCTGGGAAGGTTTTAGTTGCTTGCCCTGAATTAAGGACCAGCACATTTTTGACTTGTCCTCCCAGACACATTCTCTGCACCATTCATGACATCACTGTATAGGAGGGTCCTGAGAGATGCCTGGCTGACATTCTATGCTCACCTGGAAGATTCTGAGCAGAAGGAAGATGGTAAGTATATTGTTTACTATTCACTGAAGTGAACATGCAATTTGGGAGTGGTGTCCTGTCATGTTTTCTTTTTGAGTATTGTTATAGCCTTTCATGCTATATTTAACATGTGTTATTTGTGTGTTATGAAAGGTTTGAACATTTTAAATTTCTAAAATATATGTTTTTTGATTTGGTTTGGATTTACTAATCATCTGATCTTGTCAATGTTGAAATGCTTTTACAGATCCATATTTTGGGAAAACATAAGAGTTAAAAAAATCTTCAAATAATGCATCCACTCTAGGAGCCTATGTTTAACCCCTTGGTCACTTGTTCCGATCATGACAGTTCCACTCAGCCTTTCTCCCTTCTGCAGTCAATTAAATGAGTACTATTGAGTTGCTTAACAATAAACATCTGTTATTCTGCACCAAGATGCCCCAAGTGATGAGCAGGCACTTTACAAATACACATTGGGGGCCTGATTCACAAAGGTAAACGTACACCTTTGTGTAAGTTTACTATATTATTTGATATTCACAAAGTACAAGTTTAATTTAGTAATTGTATGACTGTGCACTCATAGTAGAGACCCCACAAATAATAAAATAATAGGCCTGTCCTATTTTTTTATGTGCAGACAGGGCCGCACCGGGTGCTGACTTCAGGGGGCGTCGAGTTTGCAAGTTCATTTTGGTTTTAAAAGCACCGGCTGCCACCTTCCTTGCCTCCAGCAATTGCCAGGTCACAATAAAAATTCCAAGATAGCTCTAGTGATTAATATTCTTCCTGGAGAGAGATCGGAGTATTGTTTAGTTGAGGTTTTGACTGATCATAAAAAAGTACAGAGGGTTACTATGCCTGCTGCAATGAACATGTACCATGCAGATCACAAAGTACATATAATGTAATGAGGTCAGTGGGTTACTGCTTTTCTAAGAGACATCCTTTTGTTACTTGCAGTTAATAAGTTAAAATCCTAGTATAGAACAGTAAATTATTAGCTAACATCAAAAAACTGCATGCACACTGCAAAGTATAGATTAGGGCATAGATTACTGTTGCAAAAAGGGTTTATTTGGGTAGAAATTGATTCTTATTATTAATGAGAACCCCCAACTATGGGGTTCCATTTTCAATTCTAAGTTTGTGCTTCAAAAGACCAAGCACTCTTAAACTATACTGCCTACCAGTATGGATGACATGTCACTCCTACACCTTGTAGTCCTCTGGCTTATGTAACATTTCCTATACACTGATTTACACACTTATGATTGATTGTCTCCGTGTAATGTGTGTGCAGTGCAAAGTGCTCTGACACCCTACACTGGTATGAGTGATGCTATATATACACTGATTTACACACTTATGATTGATTGTCTCCGTGTAACGTGTGTGCAGTGCAAAGTGCTCTGACACCCTACACTGGTATGAGTGATGCTATATAACTAATTATATGCATCTGAAAGAGAGTGTTATGGAGTCTTGAGGGGCACTGTTAAAAGGTGGTGGTGAGGGAATCCATGGTGGAGGTGGGCAAGGGGGGCGCCAACAAACATTGTTGCACCCTAGCGCCACCAGCACTAAAGCTGGCCCTGTGTGCAGAGTTCATGTACCCCCGTGTGCCAACAGTGTTGTCGGCAATAATGTCATTTCAGATATCGAATTGATGTTATGATAAATTCACTTTAACCTGTGGTTTTTTCAGTGAATTTGTGAGGTTTCTTTTAATGCAAAATAAGGTATTTTTATCATACCTAACTTTAACGTCACCTCAACCTTTGGTTTTTTGTGAATTTCTAAGGTCTAGTAATATTATAGTAGCATAGGTAACTATGCCAACACCCGCCCCTCATGGCCTTTGGCTGTGTATGGATTGGGGTTGCCCCAAAGCCTGGCCTGCAGTGAGGCTCGGTTCTGTACGCTCCATGGGTGGCCAATCACACAATGCATAGCCTTTGGCCATGCGCAGCATGGGATGGGCTGTAGGGTTTGGCCTGAGGCCGTGGCCTGTGCCCAACCCCTGCAATCAGCCACTCCCACCGTGAACTGCCCTTGGCCCTAAGGATCCATGTCCTGAAATGGTGGGCACGACATTTGTCCTCATGTTGCGGCCAGCCAATCACAGTGTGAGTTAAAGTGAGACTCGTTGGAGTCTGTTGCTCCCGAGGAAGTGAGACGTAGAACAGGAAAAAAAGACCCCTTGCCAATCAGATGGATTTCTTATTTGAAGATGCATGCCTGTGGTACTCTCACGAGAATCCCGCAAACCCAACCGTACACATATACATACATTTTAAACTTCATTTCTCAAGAAAAGCCTGAACAAATGCTCACCAAATTACAAAAGGCACACTTGCTCGATAAAAATCTAGCTTCCTATCAAATTTGGTGGCATTCCATTCAGCATTTTGGGCTGTACCGCTGTTCAAAAATCCCTATGGAAATTGCATGGGGAAATTGCATTTTAGGACCTCCCTTTTTTCTTGACCTCTACTTGATGGATCACCCCGAAACTTTCAAAGAAGGCGCTGATGTGAATAAACTTGTTTTGGAAAGTGTGTTAAAGATTTGTCAAATGGTGCCAAAGTTAGTAGCTAACTAAAAGACTCTTTTCCTATGGTAACTAACTATAATTACACAGTGGCGACCGTCTGTCACTGGGTAGTTATAATTAGTCTGCCTTTCCATAGGACATGCCCATTTAGATTGCTAATAACGGCGCTGTTTGACGAATCTTCACAAAACTTTCCTCAAAGACTGTCTTTTCTGACTGTTTGTTTCATGGAACATTTCAGGGTGATCCAAAATCCCCATGAATTATCCATAGAGCTTTAAGGCAGCGCTACAGCAAAAACTGCTTAATGGAATTACACCAAATTTGGCAGGAAGCTAGATCTTGGTCCAGAAAGTGTGCCTTTTCTTATTTTGTGTAATTCCGTTCAACATCTTTTGAGATATTAAGGATCAAAAATATTTGTATATGTGGACGGTTGGGTTCGAGGGACGCTTGCCAGAGTCCCTTGAAAACAACAAAAAATAATAGAACATTCTGATTGGCCTAGGAGGCTTTTTTTCCTTGGGTCACCTCGCTTCCACATGACTAAGGCTCCTGTGGGAGCGAGCACTCTGATTGAATGCCTGCAACTTGAGAAAAAATGTGACAGGCAGCTATTACAGGACTTGTGGACTTAGTCCCATGCCCTGAGATTATTCAGTAAAAAAGAAATTAGAGGGCAGGATAGGGATACACTGCCCCACTAGCTGTTTTAAGGAGGTCCCAGAGGGACCCTCCTGGGGCCAAAATGTAAAAAGGTTTTAAAGCTGCAATCCTGTGGCAATCCCACAAGAGGGATTGGAACATATTAAAAAAAAAATGCCAGCCGTCATTTTCACTGTAAGAAATGTCACCTCTGGGGTCTTTATTTTAATATCTAAGTACTTCATCAATTCCATTGAAGCAGCTAGCTGCTCGTCTAAGGCCCTCTTTCAAGTTGTTTCCAAACTATCCTCACCAGCGGTCATGAGTTTGGAAAACACTAATCAGGTCTTCTGTGACTCTCTGGCATTATTCTTTCTGAATAAAGTGGAAGTCATTTTCAATAAATTAACCTCGATTACTTCAATGCATCCTTCGGGGTATGATAATTGTCTTAGGGACGTTAATAAGCGTTCGTTCTCTGAGTTTAATTCTCTCTCAGTAGACCGAGTCAGACAATTGATTCTCTCAACTAAATCAGGCTCCCCTCATGATCCTTGTCCTCCAAAAATCTTACATCTCATGTCTGACCTGGTTGCTGCCCAACTGACGCCCATCTTTAATGTCATACTTAAGACCGGTGTCTTTCCAAAAGCTTGAAAAACTGCCTCTATACTTCCGTTGCTTAAGAAAGCCAACTTGAGCATACTTGACCCTAACAGCTTTATACCAATATCCAGACTGCCTTTACCTGTGAAGATATTGGAGAACTAAATGAAACTTCAATTATCGGCCTTCCTGAATAGCAATCAATTGCTGGATGATTCCCAATTTGGGTTTCTCAGTGGGCATTCTATGGAATTGGCTCTTATTTTAGCCACGGAAATGGTCAGGGCTACAGTTGATGGTGGGGGCAGTGCTGCCCTCATCCTTCTTGATTTGACGGCAGCTTTTAATACTGTCAATTATGACCTACTGATACACCAGTTGGCAGATTTGGGTGTAGATGGGGTAGCCTTGGCCCTTTTCAGATCCTTTCTGGCAGAGCGAACCAAGACAGTAGCCATGGGTGACTTCACTTTGAAATCATTTTCTCTACCATGTGGTGTACCCCAGGGATCATCGATGAGTCCAACTTTTCTTAATATCTATGTAACACCACTGGCTGCATTGGTGAAATTATTTGGGTTTTCTACTGTTCCATATGCAGACGACACACTCAGATTGATGTGACCCTTTCCAGAAATGGTCCGGACATTAGTGAGTCATTCCGTGAGTGTATGCGAAAGGTCGGTGCCTTGATGGATGTAAACTGCCTCAAGCTAAACTCTGCAAAGATGGAGGTTATTCTCTTTGGTAATGACACTTCCTTTTAAAATCCATCGTGGTGGCTGGAGGAATTGTGCTCTCTTCCGGTTCCTGTGAACAGGGTGAAAAATCTGGGTATCTTGGTAGATGTCAAACTTACTTACAAAGAACAAGTTAATAAGGTAATTTCTACAACCTTCCTCATGCTGCGCACGATTAGGAAAATACCACTGTTTCTTCTGCCTAATTTACTGAATGCGATACAAAAGGGGATGATGGACGGAACGTTTGAGCCAATCAAACACTCACCCCCAGTCAACTGATCTGGGTTTAATCCATCATCATTCTTTAGCTCACTCCACCACCCCAGTTCAGACATGGCCATATGCAAATCAGTCTGACCCTGTGCCTCATGGGAACAGTCCAGCCCGAACTGCCAAGCCATGTCTTCCCTGGACCGGAAACAAGCATCCTAGGACCGGTTTCTGGCATTCCAGCCGTCATCAGCCAGGCTTGCTTGAATCCAGTGGCAAAGTGAGCAAGGGACCCACGTCTGGGCATACCCCCGCCAACTTAGGGCGAACAAAGCGATACAAAAGGGGATGATGGACGGAACGTTTAAGCCAATCAAACACTCACCCCCAGTCAACTGATCTGGGTTTAATCCATCATCATTCTTTAGCTCACTCCACCACCCCAGTTCAGACATGGCCATATGCAAATCAGTCTGACCCTGTGCCTCATGGGAACAGTCCAGCCCGAACTGCCAAGCCATGTCTTCCCTGGACCGGAAACAAGCATCCTAGGACCGGTTTCTGGCATTCCAGCCGTCATCAGCCAGGCTTGCTTGAATCCAGTGGCAAAGTGAGCAAGGGACCCACGTCTGGGCATACCCCCGCCAACTTAGGGCGAACAAAGCGATACAAAAGGGGATGATGGACGAAACGTTTGAGCCAATCAAACACTCACCCCCAGTCAACTGATCTGGGTTTAATCCATCATCATTCTTTAGCTCACTCCACCACCCCAGTTCAGACATGGCCATATGCAAATCAGTCTGACCCTGTGCCTCATGGGAACAGTCCAGCCCGAACTGCCAAGCCATGTCTTCCCTGGACCGGAAACAAGCATCCTAGGACCGGTTTCTGGCATTCCAGCCGTCATCAGCCAGGCTTGCTTGAATCCAGTGGCAAAGTGAGCAAGGGACCCAGGTCTGGGCATACCCCCGCCAACTTAGGGCGAACAAAGCGATACAAAAGGGGATGATGGACGGAACGTTTGAGCCAATCAAACACTCACCCCCAGTCAACTGATCTGGGTTTAATCCATCATCATTCTTTAGCTCACTCCACCACCCCAGTTCAGACATGGCCATATGCAAATCAGTCTGACCCTGTGCCTCATGGGAACAGTCCAGCCCGAACTGCCAAGCCATGTCTTCCCTGGACCGGAAACAAGCATCCTAGGACCGGTTTCTGGCATTCCAGCCGTCATCAGCCAGGCTTGCTTGAATCCAGTGGCAAAGTGAGCAAGGGACCCACGTCTGGGCATACCCCCGCCAACTTAGGGCGAACAAAGCAATACAAAAGGGGATGATGGACGGAACGTTTGAGAAAATCAAACACTCACCCCCAGTCAACTGATCTGGGTTTAATCCATCATCATTCTTTAGCTCACTCCACCACCCCAGTTCAGACATGGCCATATGCAAATCAGTCTGACCCTGTGCCTCTGCCTTGTAATCTCCAGGATTGATTATTGTAATGGTATTTATGTGAACCTACCCAAGGTCCATTTGAAAAAATTGCAGATTCTACAAACCACAGCAGCAAGAATGCTGATGAAAATCCTGAGATTCCAGTCGGCCTCACAGGCTTTGGTAAGACTGCATTGGCTGCCTGATCAGCAAAGGATTCTCTTTAAAGTGCTTTGTATAACCTATAAAGCGCTCCAGAGACAAAGTCCAGTCTTCTTAAGAGGAAAAATTAGAAGGTATGTGCCGAACAGGACCCCTAGGTATAGTTCACTGATTAATTTGGTGGTGCCTCCCTTCAAGCTCTCTTCTTGGGGAGGTAGGAACTTTCTGGTCTGTACAACGCAAAACAGGAACAAGCTTCCTTTGGTAATTAAATCAGCCCCCTCTGTGGAGTTTCTGCAAGCTTTAACAAAACCTGACTTTTCACTAAAATCAAATTTTATTCTCTTTGTCCTTCCACCTTTCAGCGCTGAGACACCTCCGGGTAATTGTTTGCGCTCTATAAAAATCAAATCAAATATATATGGGGAGAAAGGTGTGAGTGGGGCCCCCTTCACAAGCCATTCCAGGCCCGGGACCCCATCACCTGGGGCCAAATGCACATTCAATTGGAGGGGGCAGTTGGTCCCCCTCCCCAAGCCTCTAATGGCTTCCAAGGACCCCATCCCCTGTGGCTGAATACTACATACAGGGGAGGGAGCATGGGGACCCCTCTTCTGGAGCAACTAATGGGTCCCGGGGACCCCATACCCCAGGGCCTAATATCTACAAAAAGGAGAGGGGGTGCACAGCCTGGTATCCGCCCTTGGGACCCAAACCCCCGGGGCTTGATACTACACAGTGTCCTGAGGAGCCCAGCTCCAGGGCACTATGATTTCCTGCCTGGGGGAGTGCAGGCATACCATGCCCACATTCTCCCTGGCTGAGAACTCCACTTTGCTCCTGCTCGGTGGGAGGAATAAACAAATGCTGCTCCACCCAAGTGGGGCCTAAGGAAAGGCCCGGCTTCTGCGAGCACCCAGTATCGTGCTGGCTGGGGAGCCTGCTGGGGCCATAGGGGTCCTGAGGGTACCCATGCGGCACCACAACATAATGTTTTATGGTGCCCCAGGTGGGAGGGATGGGGTTGTCGGGCTGTAAAGGCATAATTTAAAAAAAAGGGCCGGTAATTGGTGTCCCCAGGGCCTCTAGTGGCTTGTTGAGGGGGCTGCGTGCCCCATCCACTTAATAAAATAATATGACCCCAGGGGCAGTAAAGGATCTCCAATAAACATAAAAAAAAGCAGCAAAGCGAATAATAAATGAGCGTCAGGAGGAGCTCTTTTATTATTCACCCCTGTTTTGAAGGAGCATCCCATAATGACCTGCAAGGGCTTTAGTTGTTATATTTTTTTTTTTTGCTTGGTGTGGTCCCTCGAATAGGAAGGGGCACCACCAAGCCTTTTTAGGTCTCGCCCAGCGTTGGAGCGCGCATGCGCTCCTCGCTCTGCGAGGCTTCTTGTAGTTGGGATTTTCTGGAAGTTCAGTTTAAGCCCCGCCCATCATTTTCATTGGGTTGCGTCAGCGTTTATGCTAAACGCTGGCTTCCCATTGAAAAGGAGGCTTTTTGGTTACCGCCCTGTCTCCTTCTTGGACGGCCCATCTGGACTGGATCTTTGGCTTGCGGCGTTACACGGTCTCCTTCATGTCGGTAAGCAGCACTATGTTTTTTCAATCGCTTTGGCAATTGCAGCCCCGTGTTTATTTTTCCATCGCGCTTTGACTCAAGTGAAAGCGCGATGCAAATATAAACAAGTGGCTGCCTTTGCACAGTGGCGAGAGCTTGTTTATATTTCTTTGTGCAGTTTTATATTGCGCGAACTCGACAGGAAGGTATTCGAGTGCTTTACATGAGCACAAGTTACATTACACAAGGTCTCATTCATTTTGATGCCGAGACTTGCTTTCATAATCTCCGTGCCAATGCGCGTTTTGTTTTGGTGCCAGTGTGTATTCTTTAGTCAGCGTGTAGACCCCGTTTATTTGGTTCTTGTGCACTTGGTTTCTTTCCTCGCTCCGTGCCAGTGCGAGTTTCCCTGCTGCCTCTACATATGGTTGTTTTTGTCCCAAAGGCCAGACAGTGTTTGTTCCGCAGCTCCGTGTAACATCTCAATCCGTCTCAGGAATGTTTTTCCTGTTTCTGCTGCTTTCCTAAATGACCTACTCAATATGAAACCGAAAGAGATATTGCTGCTGGAATTCCCCAAATATCTGGCCTCCCACCACTATCACATGATCACCAGAAGCAAACTGTTTGTTCTCAAGTTAGTTGCCCGTTAGACGTGCAGCTCGAGCCATGGAGAAACCATCTGCGTCTATCATACAGGACGAGGTAAAAGAAAGGAATGTGAGATACTGTAAGTAACTGCATGCAGAATGTCTTGCAGCGCTCCACACCTTGGTTTGCCTTTTTGCAGAGCTGTAAATCAACATCTCTGAAATGTATAAACTGAGCTGTTGCGGCCTCTGAAGAACAAACAGCAGCCCCTTCTTGTTTGTTTTCTGAAACCATGCACTGCAAAACTAACTTGTTATCTAAAAGTTCGTGCTCATTCTCTAATCATCAGGGAGCTAAAAGAAAATGTTTTTTTATCTCTAAATCCGCCTTAACCAATAGCGCTTTACCGCAGCTCTGCCTTATTACAGTGTCCACTGTTGGAATTTTAAGATTTTGCACTTTCCGAGCCACGTTCTCAGTGGAAGACGCGTTGTGCATTGAACTTTCTTTGATCATTTGCGAGAGGTGGTTTTACTCACGCTGGGAATGGGGCTTACGTAGCTTGTGGGATCTGTTGAACATACATAAAATCTGGATCAAATGGACTCGGTTAAACTAATCAACATTTATTTGCCTGACATTCTAGATTGGCTTCTGTTCTAAGTTCCCATAATTGAGGGGATGTGAGGATGAGAAGGAAAGGATGTGGGTTAACGGCCAGAGCTGACGTCTTTAGAGCTGGGGAACAAGGTTTGAGACTCGGCGCCGGCTTAACATTCTGTCATTCTAGGCAAATCACTTAATCTCCCGGAGCCCAAAAAAGATTTTTTAAAAAGTCTCCCTGTGCAGTGTAATTGGTGCTCACCTAAAGCGCTCCAATACCTTTGAGTCAGTAATAAAAATGTGGAGTGTAGGAACTTGACGGCATACACTGCCCAGATGTCCCCCTTTATTTCCCAGCGCCACAACTCCAGATTTCACAGGGTTCGGTTTGAAAAAGAAAGGCAGCTTTAATAACACAAGCATTTACAATGCGATAGGTCTCGCTTTTGTGATAGTTTAAGCTATTAGCATTGTAAATGACAATGCTTTTGATTTATGTTTTAAAAACCAAAACATAAATAAAAGGCATTGTCATTTACAATGCCAATAGCTCAAACTCGCATAAATGAGAGACCTATTGCATTGCAAATGCTTGTTTTTTAATGTTGGTGGCTACAGAGTGTCCAGCAGCTCACCAGCAGGAGAAATTACCTAATTTCTGTTTTTTTAAAGGACTCCTGGTTTGGGTTGGAGCTCTGTACCTTTATGCTCTTCAGCTGTAGTTGAAGGCCCTCTTGTGGTTGTTTTTTATGACTGCATTTTCTGGGCTGAATTTTTTTTAAAAAATCTGGTTTTATTATAAAATAAAAAACAATACGTCTCTATAATTTATTTTTACATTTTTCACTCACCAAATGTAATAATGAAAACCATGTTTGAAGAAGGAGTCACATACATTTTTTTTTTATTAAAACCTTATTAAACATGTCTATAATAATCAATATTAATAAACATTACATTATGTGGATTACTGAAATATACATTAGATTAAAAATATTGGTGATGTTTGGAGAAAGATGATAGATCTGCTTTATATATATTGATAAGCTCACCCCTTGATAAAACCAATGGCCTCACTATTTATATTTTGGTGGTGTGACTCTTTGACAAAGTCAGAAAGTCTGCCTGAGTGCGGCCAGGATCTGCGAGACCAACCACATGCTGCGCATGCCAGAAGGCTGTGCCTGGCATAGGATTGGCTGCTCACAGGCCATGCCCTGCGGCCAACTTTAACTCACACCCTCGCCATACACAGCAAATTTTTCCACATATTACATCACTCTTGACATGTTCTATAACATCATTGATAACATCACTGCAACATGTGAAATGACATCATTGATGGGAAAACTGTGCCTGGCAGGGGCATGAGTTACAGTTACGTTAGGGTACGAGTTTTAGTTACTTGAGAGAACTATAACTGGCAAAAGGAAGGTTTAGTGGTTTAGTAAATCTGAGGTGATGCAAGGCGCATTTCTCTGGCTTGTCTTACCATGCAGTAAGGAGGTGTTCTATGGGTGAGTGTGGACATTCCGCGCATTCACCCATGGCTTTTAGCCCATTCTCCGGTTTACAGAGAGTTGTAGACCTGGGAATGTGCCAAAATGGTACAACTCCTAGACCCAGGCAAAACAAGGAGAAATGTCTTTCATTTCTCGTCGTCACTGCCTTTTTCTATGTGTGATACATAGAAAAAAGAAAATGCCTTTAAAGATTGTTTTTGTGCAGGAAGGTATTCCTTCCTTACAAAAGCAATCCTGCCTGTAAAGCAGGCACCCTTGCATCATGGAGCAAGGGTGCATGCATTGGGTCTAGGCAGCACACAGTCTGCCAGTGCAGGTAGCGAGCTGAAATGCTTCATATCTTAGTAGAAATGGCACATTTCTGCTATCTCCCTGTCACGCAGAGCAGCAAGTTGTCTTGCTGTGTTACGTGACTTCTTAGTAGCCTCCATGACTAAACTGAATTTACCATATTTAGTAGTGTAGTAAGATCCCCAATGTGAACTTTCTTATTACATTTATACGTTGTGTATATATATATATCTATATATATATTCACTGAAAAAACCATAGGTTTTAGGGACAGTTATAGTTAGTTGGACATTGCACTCGTACAAAACCCGTGAAATTCCCCCGTTATAGTTAGTTCAGCTAACTATAACTCGCGCCCCGCAATGCACTGCTGATGACGTCACATATTACATTACTCATGACATGGTCAGTGACATCACTGATGACATCTCAAATGACATCACTGATGACATCATCCAGTGACTGTGTGTTTCTGTAAAGTTTAAATATTTTTAATATATATAGGGAAAGGCGTATTGAAGATTGAGTGGGTGTATAAGTGTCTGTATGGATAATTTAGTAGGTGCGTGACTAACTCTATAAGTGAGTGATTAAACGTATCTTACTGAATGCATGGGTTAGTGACTAAACTGGGTGAATGTCTGTATCCATCTGTCTGTTGCTGTGTAAGTGGCTGCATGGGTTTGTGAATAGCTACATGAGTGTCTATATGAGTTATTGATTGGTTGTCTGAGTATCTGTATGGGTGCCTGAGTATTTGTGTGGGTGGGGTGTGTGCGACTCTGTGCATAGATGTGTGAGTGGGTGATTCACTGGGTGGATGGTTTCAAGAGTGCATCTGTGATAGACTGTATGGGTGGGTAAGTGTGTGTAAGAGTGTGTTAGTGAGTGAATGTATGTCCCAGTGGTACATGTGTGAGTAACTACATATGTGAAAGGCAGTATATATGTGTGTTGGAGTATATAAATAGCTATAAGCGAGAGTGTGTGATTGTGAGAGTGACTGTATGGATGAGTGTGTGCTTGTATCAGTGATTGTATAAGAGCGTAAGAATGTGCTAGTATTTGTATGAGTAAGTGAGCTGGTGTGTGTATAACTGTATAGGTGAGTAAATGGCAGTGTGTTTAATTATTTGCATGACTGACTAGGTGTGTGAGTACCTCTATGGATGAGTGGCGGTGTTTGAGTGTCTATATAGGAGTATGAGTGCATATGATAGTCCTGTACTGAGTGACCGTAAGTATGAGTGACTGTACGGGTGAGTGAGTGGATGTGTGTGTAGACCTAAGAATCAGTGAGTGGGTATGTAGTTATTGGTGTTGGAGTGTCTATGGTTTTGCGAATGGCAGTCTGTAATTTAGAGTTAGTGTATCAAAGGTTATATTAGGGTGTGAGGAGGTGCATCAGATTATCACGTGGATGATGTCATCAGTGATGTCATTTGAGATGTCATCAGTGATGTCACTGACCATGTCATGAGTGATGTAATATGTGACATCATCAGCAGTGCATTGCGGAGCGCGAGTTATAGTTAGCTGAACTAACTATAACGGGGGAATTTCACGGGTTTTGTACGAGTGCAGTGTCCAACTAACTATAACTGTCCCTAAAACCTATGGTTTTTTCAGTGAATTTGTAAGGTTTTTTAAATGCTAATTTCTAACTATAACGTGCCTGAAACCTATGGTTTTTTCAGTGAATTTCAAAGGTTTTTTAAATGCTAATTCCTAACTATAACATGTCTGAAACCTATGGTTTTTTCAGTGAATTTCAAAGATTTTGTAAATGACAATTTTTAAATGTATTAATTGTTATATTTATGTTTTTGATACTGATTTACTACATTTTTTTAAACTATTTATTTTTAGATATTTTATTTTTTAAATTACATTGTAATTACATTATACATTACATTACAAAATATACTTTCTCAGAATGAATTACTTTAGTTTAAATACTTTGCAAATAGGCAATAGACTTTTAAGTACAGTAGTTACAGTTGTTGCAATGGGCAACACAATTTCAAACACAATGCAACATTGAGCTCAATGTGAATTTCTAGTTAAATGCAATTAGTTACTTTATGGATTACTTTTCTAACCACAGGACTGGATCCTAGATTCAGTCCTGGGACATCTCCTGTAAACAGTTGAGTAAAAGCGTTTTGGTTACAGTAGTGATTTTTAAGGAATATTATTGTATTTTAAAAGTTGACACTTCGAAACTTTTTCACATAGAATCACCAATGTTATCCTATGGGAGGAAATTCACTTAGCAGGTAAGTAGTGTTACTGTTACTTTTTCTTACTCAGTGGTGGATCCTGGATCCAGCACTGGTGCATCTCCTGTAAACAGTTGAAAGAATGCGTTTAAGTCATACAGGCGATTTTTAAGGAATATTTGTAGTTTGTGAAAATCGGCACTTTGAAACTTTTCTGCTGAAAACCAGACAATGGATTCCTATGGAAGGAAATACAAGTTACTGGTAAGTACGGTTAGAATTACTTTTCAGGGTCAGTGCTGGGCTAAAAGATGCAGCACTGGGTTCTCTCCTGATAACAGGTGAGTAAATCGGAATTCGTAGTTCGGCTGATTTTAGAGGAATATTATAAAGTTTCAAAACTCCACACAGAAGAATTTCCAAGTGAAACCAGTCAATGTTAGCCTATGGAAGGAAATTCAAGTTACTGGTAAGTACGGTTAGAATTACTTTTCAGGATCTGTACTGGGCTCAAAGATGCAGCACTGAGGTCTCTCCTGATAACAGGTGAGTAAATCGGAATTCGTAGTTCATTTGATTTTAGAGGAATATTATAAAGTTCCAAAACTCCACACTTAGAAGAATTTCCAAGTGAAACCAGTCAATGTTAGCCTATGGAAGGAAATTCAAGTTACTGGTAAGTACGGTTAGAATTACTTTTCAGGATCAGTACTGGGCTCAAAGATGCAGCACTGAGGTCTCTCCTGATAACAGGTGAGTAAATCGGAATTCGTAGTTCTGCTGATTTTAGAGGAATATTTGTATGTTTCAAAAATCGACACTTAGAAACTTTTTCAGCAAAAAGCAGGCAATGATATCCTATGGAAGGAAATTCAAGTTACTGGTAAGTACGGTTAAAATTACTTTTCAGGATCAGTACTGGGCTCAAAGATGCAGCACTGAGGTCTCTCCTGATAACAGGTGAGTAAATCGGAATTCGTAGTTCGGCTGATTTTAGAGGAATATTATAAAGTTCCAAAACTCCACACTTAGAAGAATTTCCAAGTGAAACCAGTCAATGTTAACCTATGGAAGGAAATTCAAGTTACTGGTAAGTACGGTTAAAATTACTTTTCAGGATCAGTACTGGGCTCAAAGATGCAGCACTGAGGTCTCTCCTGATAACAGGTGAGTAAACCGGAATTCGTAGTTCGGCTGACTTTAGAGGAATATTTGCACAATGGTGAAGGAAGGGGGTGGGGCCTGAGGTGACATGTCTGCAAACACGCCCTGTGGAGCATTTTAAGTTGGAGAATTAATTCCTCCTCAATCCCGAGGGTCCCTAGGGGCCAACTAGCCCACCAGATACCTCCAGTATGCGCCAGAGAGCTGCGTTGCAGAGAGGTGTTCAGAGGCCACGCCCCTTTTACAACACTCTGCAACGCAGCTCCGTGGCGCTTACTGGAGGTACCTGGTGGGCTAGTTGGCCCCCAGGGACCCTCAGGATTGAAGGGGATTTAATTCCCCATCTTAAAACGCGCCACGGGCCTGTTTGCACACATGTCACCTGAAGCTCCGCCCCTCCCTTCACCACTGTGCAAACGTGCCCCGTGGCGCGTTTTAAGTTGGGGATTAAGTCCCCTTGAATCCTGAGGGTCCCTGGAGTCCAACTAGCCCACCATGTACCTCCAAAAGCGCCACAGAGCTGCGTTGCAGAGAGGTGTAAAAGGGGCGTGGCCTCTGTACACCTCTCTGCAACGCAGCCCCTGGCCCATACTGGAGATTCCTGGTGGGCTAGTTGGCCCCAGGGACCCCCAATATTCAAGGGGAATTACTTCCCTTCTTAAAACGCGCCAGGGGGCGCGTTTGCAGACTGCTGCAGGGAGGGGCGGGCCTCCGGCACAATGCCGGTCTTTTTTTTTTTTTTTTGTATGGGAGGGGGCTGCGTGGCCCCCTTCCCTCGGCCACTTTTGGCCCCGGGGACCCCATCCCCTGGGCCTGAGGATTTTCTTTTTTTTTAAATAAAAAAAAATGGGAAGGGGGCCGCGTGGCCCCCCTTCCCTGGGCCTCTTTGGCCCCGGGGACCCCATCCCCCGGGGCATGCCCTCTTTCTTAAAAATTAAAATCTTTGGAGGGGGCTGCGTGGCCCCCTCCTCAGGCCATTTAAGGCCTCGGGGACCCCATCCCCAGGGCCGGCCTTGCCCTTTTTTTTTTTTTTTTTTTTTGGGAGGGGGGCTGCGTGGCCCCCTTCCGGGCCACTAATGGCCCCGGGGACCCCATCCCCGGGGCCTGGCCACTCGTTGGGCACCGTGGGGGTCCCCAATCCCCGCACCGTCCTGCCGGCTCCCGCGTCCTGCGGGAGCCGGCATTGCTTCCATAAGGGAGCTGCTGACATACAGCTCCCCTTATGGAAAAGCAATCTGCTTTGCTTCATTGAAGCGAGAGCAGGTTTCCTGCTCTCGCTTCAATGAAGCAAGCAAGTTTGCAATGACAGGACGGGAGCCGCGAGGCTCCCGTCCTGCCATTGCAAACAGCAGTGTCCCGGGGTAGGCACCCCGGGACACTGCAGGAGCCGGCCCTGGGGGTGGCGGTCCCCAGGGCCACCACAGGCTCCAGGAGGGGGCCGCGCGGCCCCCTTCCCTTCAATTGCACAGCCCCGGGAGGTGGTGGTCCCCGGGCTTTGGGAGTCCGAAACGGACCCCAAAATTTCTTTCTAAGTGCCCCGGGGAGGTGGCGGTCCCGGGGCATGTGGGGGCTGGAGCCCCCACACAGGTTATTAAAATTTAAAAAGAAGCCCCGGGGGTGGCAGTCCCCGGGCTGCGGGAGGGAGGAGAGCCCTCCCGCACCATTTTTATTTAAAGCCCCGGGGGTGGCGGTCCTCGGGGCTTGGGGCCTTAGAGGCCCCCCATAAACTATAAACCCACCTCCCGCATGCCCCGGGACTTGACCCACCGGGGCAAAATAGCATCGAAGCGCGGGAGACCGCGCTTCGATTTATTTCTTTTACAGCGGGATCCGCGCACCCTAAGCGCATCCCGCCAATTTTTTTTATTTTTTTTAAATGCTTTTTTCTGCCCAGGGGTCCGTGTGGGACCCCTGAGCAGACCTAGAGGGTCAGGTGTTTCTACCCTGCCCCCTTTGTGCGTTTTGCGCACTTGTTTCTGTGCCTTTGTTCTACCGAGGCATAAAATGGCTGCCAACACTTCCTGATTTGGAGTGTTGACAGCCACTTGACAGCCAATTAGCATGCAGCTCGTGATCGGGAGGGTACGGGGACCCTACTCGGCCATAGATATATATGTGATTTTACTTGTGATTTTCTCAGGAACTACTGAACGGATTTACACCATTTAAGCAAAAGGCACGAGTCTGAACCAAGGGCTACCTCTTTGCCAAATTTGGTGTAATTCCGTTCAGCAGTTCGGGCTGTAGCTGCGATGAACGGTTCCTATGGAAAAATGAATGGGGAAAACACGTTTTGGGAACCCCCCTTTTTTCTCGGCCCCCGCTTGACGAGTCACCCCGAGACTTTCAGGATAGGAGTGACCCGGAGCGCCCCAACAAGTTGGAAAATTTCGCGAAGATTCGTCAACCGACGCCAACGTTATTTCAAATAGAATGTTGCGGATTTCCTATGGAAAATAGGTCCTAACTATAACTATCTACTGGCGACCGCCAGTAGATAATATATATATATATATATTTCCATACCTCGTCGCTCTTTCTGGAACGTCAAGACCCATGGAAATTGGCACCCACGCCGGCAGAGCATACCGGCAAACAATCCCTTAGCAAATTCAAAGTAAGCGCGCTCTCAGGGTGTAGAAACACTCGGACCCAGTGAAACGATGCAAAACTGTTTACTACACAACGCGTTTCGACTGCCCAGCAGTCTTGATCACGTGTAAAGTGCAAAGCCAATCCAGTGCCATTTAAAAACACATGGTAAACATAAATGAGGGTTACAGACTGAAAGTATATTGTCGGCCATACTGGAGTGGTTACATACTGAAGAAAAACCTGTCACAGCACATCAATTCAAAATAATGTATAGGTCACATTGATATGTAAATAACCAATTGGTTAACAAAAATGGAAACATAATGTTGCAATGTGTGAAACCTAATATGCGTAATGCAAAAAGTCAAGAAATGTCATGGAAAACATGCATGAACCGCTAAGGCAGCTGAAAAAGTGTGTGCAGGAATTCGCAGTAAGAATTGTAACTGGGGACGTGACAGACAGGCGAGAAAATTGATGCGCAGCCCGTGTAGTACGAGTGCTCTCACGTCAAAGAACTTTACGGGCACAGAATGTAAAACACTGTGATGACAGACGAAAAGCTAGCTGGTGCGTAAAAAATTAGTTAACCGACACCTACAAAGCAAAGTAAGGGCATAATGCCCAAGGTAACAATATTCCCTGATCCAGGATGACAAACAAAAAGCCGGCTGGTGCGTTATAAAAATTAGTTAACCGACACCTGCAAAGCAAAGTAAGGGCATAGTGCCCAAGGTAACCATTCACCCTGAATGTGAATGGACCCCACATGACGGCATAGTGCCAAATTGGTCCTGTACAGAAATGGTGACGTCCAAAATGTACTCCAGAAAAAGAGGAAGCGGCATCAATTTGTGAAAACACTGCCATCGCGGCAACAAGGTGGAAATGTAGTGCCAACAAAAGGACCAAAGTCAAAAATGAGGAGCAGTAAAGCAGGTCCCTGCAAAAAAATCACAAGTCAACCCAAACAAGTAATCAAAAACCATGCAAATGTATTCTTAGCTCTGTGATGGTCCAGTGGTCCAGTGGTGATAACGAAGAAAAGGGTAGGTAGCCCGTGATGGTGAGTGTCAGGTGAGTGGGCCCCTTCCTTTCCTCCTGCAAAAGAAACAACAAAAACGGAAACGATGAGTAAGTATCTACTCAAAACAATAAAAGACATAATGTAAATACAATAATACAAACATAATGGCAAATATAACAATCTAGTTTCTGATGCACTGTTAAAGGAGAAAAAGGAGAAAGATGCTGAATAAGTGACCGAGACTACTCTTCTCTGAGGTGAATTGCAAGTTCCACATCCTGGTTAAGCCCCCAGGAGTCTTGGTGTGGAAATCAATGATGTACTTTGATTCCCTTTTCCTGAGTTTGAGGACTCTATCACCTCATCTCAGATCATAAGTGATCTGTTCAAAGGCAAAGTAACTGAGTTGTGTGGAATCAGAGAAGTGTTTCTCCTGAAAATGGCGTGCTACAGGGTAGCAGGAGTCCCTGTTGGTAATTGCCCTCATGTGTTCCAATATGCGTTTTTTGGCCATCAGGGTGGTACTGCCTATGTACCACAATTTGCACGGACACTCAATAGTGTAAATAACAAATGTGGTACTGCAGGTAAGGAACTGCTTGATGACTTTGGTATTGGTCTTATATGTCAGTTCCTTGCGGAACATGCTGTTCCTGCAGGCCTTGCAGTGGCCACAGGGGAAGAATCCTTGAAGCCCATGGTTATTGCTGATTTCCTGTACTGTGATGTCACTGTGTACGAGCATATCCCTGAGGTTCCTGTTGCGTCTGTATGTAAAGCTAGGTCGGTTAGGGATGCTCTCACCAATGGTATTATCACTTTTGAGGATATCCCAATTCCTGGCAAAAATCCTCCTGACATCATCGGCCTCGCCGTTGTATGTCAGGATGATCCTGGTGGACTCCTCTGAGGAGTCGCTGTCCTGTGTGTTCTTGTCTGACAGAGTCTCCTGTCTGCTCACCCCATCAGCTCTGTCAATCGCTTTCTTGAGAACCCAAGTGGGGTAGCCACGCTGTCTAAATCTCTCGATCATGTTAGTACGTTCTGTGTGGTAGGCTTCGTCACTACTGCAATTCCTTCTGGCCCTCAAAAGTTCGCCAAACGAAATACTCCATTTGAGAGCATCTGGGTGGCTGCTGAGGGCATGGAGGACACTTGCCAGCAGTTGTTTTGCGAAATAGTTCTGTATAAATGCAGTTTTGTTTGATAGCTAGTTTGACATCTAAGTATTCTGCAAAAGTATCACTGATTTTGCCTGTGAGTAGTATGTTGCGATTATTGTTGATAAGTTTCTCAATGAATTCAGTGGCAGCCAGTTCTGAACCCCTCCAGACAATGAACAGGTCGTCGATGTACCGAAGCCACACCACGATCCGCCCAAGATCAGGGGAGAGCTCAGGACTGGCAAAAACCTCTTCCTCCCACAGGCCCATGAACAAGTTCACAAAACTGGGAGCAAAGCACGATCCCATGGCCGTCCTGGTGGTTTGCCTGTACAATGCCCCATTGAACAAGAAGATATTGTTGTTGAGCCAATATTCTATCATGCCAAGATCATCAGAGTGTGATCTCTAAATCTGACAGGTCTCCTGGAAAGGAAATGTTGGCAAGCGTCAAGGCCCTGTTTATTGTCAATGATGGTATAAAGGGTAATGAGTAGATAGTCTGTCTCCCAGGTGATGTCTTGTATTTTTGCAAGAAAATCTTTAGTGTCCCTGATGTAAGTAGGGAGGGATATGACATAATCTTTGAGGAAATGGTCCACATATTTGGACACATGTTCTGCTACACTCCCTTTGGAGGACACTATGGGACGCCCTGGTGGTCTCTGTGGATCTTTGTGTATTTTGGGCAGAAAGTAAAGGACAGGGAGTTTGGGATGGTCCCTCTTCCAAAAGCAGTACTCTTCCCACTCCAAAATCCCTTTGTCCCTCCATTTGATCAATTTGTCCCAGAGGATGGTGATACTCTTGTTATAGATGTCTCTAGAGATGGGAGTGTAAAATTTCGTGTCATTGAGTTGCCTCAAGGCCTCCGTAATGTACATGTCCCTATCTAAAATGACCACATTCCCTCCCTTATCAGCTGGCCGTATAATGATCTTATCGTCATCAGCTAGAGAAGTGAGGGCCTTCCTCTGGTCAGATTCAAGTATCGTTGGTTCTTATGGTGTGTCTTATATTGATAGTCCATGAGTGCTTTAGTCACACTTTCATGGAAAGTGTCTATGCTGTCATGAGGGAGTGTGGGGAAAAAGACAGAAGGTGGTTTGAAATTCGTATTGGCTGCTGCATCGTGCGTGATGCCCATCTCATCAAGAACGACCAAGTCACTAATGTTGGTGTCCCCACTGGCAGGATCCTGTTGGAGTTCAAGCATGGTGACCAGACTGTCAATGTCACCTATATCTAAGTCACTATCAGTGGTTGTTTTACTGCCACCCACCGTTCTGTTCAAACTTGTTCTCTTAAGTTTATGCCACTTTTTAAGCTTGAGTTTCCTGACATATTTAAACAAATCAATTCTGGTATCAGTGTAGTTAAAGGAAGAGGAGGGACAGAAAGAAAGTCCAAGACAAAGAGTCTGTTTCTCGATGTTACTGAGTAGTTTTTTGGACAAATTATTAACAGTCATATTAACCGCTGTATGATCCATCAGTGGGCATTTTTGGAGCGCGTATTGTTGTTTCCCATGCAGCCCCGTCCTCTGCCTCTTCTGCCATCTCTGTTAAATTTTCTCGCCTGTCTGTCACGTCCCCAGTTACAATTCTTACTACGAATTCCTGCACACACTTTTTCAGCTGCCTTAGCGGTTCAATCATGTTTTCCATGACATTTCTTGACTTTTTGCATTACGCATATTAGGTTTCACACATTGCAACATTATGTTTCCATTTTTGTTAACCAATTGGTTTTTTACGTATCAATGTGACCTATACATTATTTTGAATTGATGTGCTGTGACAGCCTTTTCTTCAGTATGTAACCACTCCAGTATGGCCGACAATATACTTTCAGTCTGTAACCCTCATTTATGTTTACCATGTGTTTTTAAATGGCACTGGATTGGCTTTGCACTTTACACGTGATCAAGACTGCTGGGCAGTCGAAACGCGTTGTGTAGTAAACAGTTTTGCATCGTTTCACTGGGACCGAGTGTTTCTACACCCTGAGAGAGCGCTTACTTTGACTTTGCTAAGGGATATATATATATATATATATATATATATATATTCACCACCACGCTTACCAAAGTCTAGTGAGCACGAGCCACATATATATATAGTATATGCCCATCACACCCAGAAAAGTATATATATATAGTATATGCCTATCATACTCTGAAAAGTGTCTCTTGTTGCACGACCAATCCACTTTTGAGTACTTAGCAACTGGTACAGTGTAGTCAATAATATTAATAATCCGATTCTTGCGACTTCATTTACTCCTTTATTTTTTATCAACTTCTCCAGTAGTATTGAAAACTTTGGGGCATATTAGCAAGGGCACTATCGCCGCTTTAGCGGCACTTTTTGCTGCTAAAGCGGCAATATTTATATCGCCCTATCAGCAAACTGTCTCTAACAGCAGTTAGCGACAGTTTGCGGGCATTAGCGCCCGTTTTTTTACCGCTTTGCATGTCAGCGATATTTATCGCTAATGACATGCAAAGTGGGCGTTCCCGACGAACAAACCTGGGAAACACTCGCTAACAGGCCTATCGCCTATTAGCAAGGTGGCCATGGCCCCAGTTAGCGACGTGAAAAGTCGCGCTAACCGGGGTCATCGCCATTTATTTAACACCTGCAATTAGCAGGTGTTAGCCATACCTAACATGGGGGGTGGATTATGCTGATACGACCACAAGGTCGTATCAGCAAGGTGTTCTCCCTTCTCCATGCAACATCGCTGATTTTTCAGCGATGTTGGCCCATTTCCCCCGCTATCGCTGGAATATTCATCGCCATAGCGCTAATCGTTGCTAATACAGCGTTAGCGCGGCGATATATTCCAGCGATAGCCGGCGATAAAAAAAATCACGCTAAGCAGGGTTAGCGATGATTATCGCCTCTTCTTGCTAATATGCCCCTTTGTACTCAATACATTGAGGTAACAAGGGCCTCATGGGCCGGAATACAAGCTAGAAAAATAGGTCTGATTGGATAGTAAAATAAAGCTATAAATGTGGTATAGTGGGCCCTTAAAGCTTGGGGGGCCTGGTATACCACTGCACCTGCTGAACTTTTGCAGTTCTGCCAAGTGTCACACATTAGGCGTGACTCTAACGCATTTCAGTGTGGTGTTCGGCATCACCGCACTGAAATGCATTTGTCACGCATTTGCGCACTCTGCCTGACGCGCTGAAAGTTGGCTAATAAACCAGGGTGCAGCTGCTAGCGCGCGTTGCGGCTGTGGTGGTGCGGCTCTGACCTGTGTGCGCGGGGGGGAGAGGGGTGCTAAGTGCACACACACTGCTGCTCAGTCTCCACTCCCCGCACTCCAGGGACAGTAATTGACGATTGCTGGATTGAGCCCGTGCGTGCCAGATAAAATCATGATTGTGACGCTTGCTTAAGTTAGCTACAATGTTGCAAAACTAGTGAGTGCTGGATCGATTCCCGCCCGGCCGGCGCTGACCATGATTGACAGAGTGAGTCATGTGATGTCGAGACTGACTCACCCTGTGCTGTGCCCAATTAAATTAACGGGAGTCCCGGGGGGGCTACCCTAGTGAAGTCGCACGTTATTACTGGCTCGCCTCTGGCGCCCCCATGATTACCTCACGTCCTGGCTGGCTCAGGCTGGATGCGGCGGTGGACGAGTCTCGACTCTCTCTGTCGCGACTCGCAGAGTCACTCATCCATCACCATGATGGCAGCGCCGCATTCGAGACTCCTGTGCTGGCTACATAATTCATCGGGCGCGCAGCTGCGCGGCAGCATGTCGTACGGGGACAGTAGTGGCGCTGCACACCAGTGCTGCAGCACAGGCATCATCATGTCGTGCGGGGGCGGGCGCTGGCGGCCGACGAGAGGCAGGAGGCCGAGGCGCACGCAGGCAGCACACAACAACTAACAACCTTCCCTGGGAGAGAGGCAGGTCTGCTTAGCCATGCCTGAGTGCAGCAACAGGTCAGTTTATATTCTGTTTATTTGTAACTGTGAGAACTTTTCTCATATTATTAGCGTGATGTTCATGTTCTGGGACCCTCAGCCCTTCAGAGGAGCCCCATTCCTCCCAAGGCCAATAAATATATGTGGGATATGAGAGAATCATGTCCCCTGCCTTCTATTTGGTCGGGTGGGTGGAGGCGCAAATGACAGCTCGAACGCCGCCTGGAGTTGTCAAATAACGACTTAAGTGCAAAACGAAAGCAACAGTTTGGTGGGACTCTGAACTGGTCAGTTAAATCAGCTGAGTAGATCCGGTTTGGGGGCCCTCTGTAGCGCTAGCAACTCTGGTACTGCTTCTCTATTTATACATGCCTACTAAACTATATTTGAACATTCTGGTAACTTTTTCGACAAACCAGGCTCCAGTAATTGCTGCTGCCGCCCGGCGCTGGCTGAGTAAAATTACAGGAAGACTGATGCCTGTCTTCGACCTCCTGACCTCGACACACAAGTGCATGTTACTGCCATTCGATTACTGGTGCTTTGCAGCAGTTTTAAAATCTTCTTTGACCTTATCATTGCTCAAATTCGTGTAATTTCTGATATTTGTTATGTGTCCCTCGTCTTTATTGCTTGATTTTGCTCGTGAGAAAGTGTCACTCATAGTTGTTGAAATGTCAGTCCTAAATAGACCGAAATTGTGAAAATGTCACACATGGCAATCTGAAACCTTGGCAGCTATGCTTTTGATAGTTATGCCCCTGCAGGGGTTCCCCTTAATCAGGGGGCTTTTGTTTATACAATCACTTAAAGTTGTATCTGTAAGTGCTGGTAACATCATTACTTTTGGGTTCTGTCTGCCCCTATCCTCTATCATGCCCTATTGCCTGCCGTCACTAGCGGGAAACTGTTGCATTTGCTACCGGGTCCTTTGCTTTAAATCTATCACTAGCTATGCCACAATAATTTTTTTTAAGTCTTTCCCAAAGTGAAAATATGGGAACTGAATTATGTTGTAAAATTCTTTTTTTAGTAATTGAACTTGGCAGATGCAGTGGGTTGGTAGGTTAGAGAAAAAAAATCGCCATCTCTTTCTTTCTTTATTTAATTTTCCATTCAAAGTTTATAAACGTTTATGATTGACCAATATATTTCCGTAGCCGTTTGCAAGACATGAGTAGTGCATCTCTAATGTAAAATAAATATTCGCCTCAAGAGGGCAGCAGTAGCCATTATTTGGTTTTTCTTCTAACTGATCCGAACACAGTCACAATTAAACATCAACATAATATGTTTTTTAATTTGCGCACCATTTCTCCAAAATGATAGGCATTTCTGAAGATGTCGTTAAATATCTTTTAAACTGACGTCAATAAATGTCTTTGAATTTTGTTAAAAACATTTGCTTGCTAATTATTAACAATGTCAGGCTACAAACATAGAAAAGTTTAGACTCGACTCTTCGTGCAGGTTCACTTTATATTACAATAGAAGGGTCCCCACCATTCGCCAGAAAAAAAGTTAACTTTGTCAATATAGATCATTTTCTATTTATCATAGTTGCCTACATCACAGCAAGTTACATCGTATGATGTCTGATCCTGATGGCGTCACAGGAGGTGACATCCAATGACGTCTTAGCCTGATAACATCTGGGGGGAGATTTACCAAATCTCCACGCAATGCAGCGCAGACTCCCGCGAGGCTGCGCTGCGTTGCACGACAGGGAAGGAGCAGCAGAGCGCCATATTTTCATAGATATGGCTGTCTCTTCCCCTTTCCCTTGTCCCGGCGCTGATTACAGTTGCCGTGCGCCACGTAACACCTTAGCGCCATAGCGCTAGGCAGTGTCTGCTGCTCTTTACTGGGGGTGGAGGGGCGGGGTAAGGACGAGGGGGGTAAATTAAAATAATATATAATAAAAAACACTTACCTTCAGGACGACCACCTGACCGGCCGCCGCCTCTCAGTCGCTCGTGCCTCTCACTGGAAGCAGGAACCAGGAAGCACCCAGGCTCCTGACTCCCCTAGCCAATCACAACGCTGCAAAGCAGCTTTGTGATTAATCTGAGCACTGTGATTCGGAGCTCAGATGGGGAATGGGGGCCTGTGCATGTCCTGCATGCAGAACATGCAAAGTGCGCATGACTCTTATGGTCGGCCCCAGAGGGACGGCCAAATAGTTATGCGCACTTCAGAGTCGAGCAACCACTCCTCCCTCTGGCCCCTGCCCTGGCAGTCCAGCCCCGCCAACACCAGGAAACGGAAAACTAAAATGATAATAACGCTGGTTATTATCATTTTAGTTTTCCTTTAATTACTGCTCGCAGAGCAGTGGGCCGACGCTCCTACGCCTTAGCAGAGGAGCCGCCCCTGGCGCTAGGGTGTGTGTGTGAGTCTAGCATAGGTTTTGTACAGGAAGGGTACCCTTCCTGTACAAAATACTATGCCTAGACATGAGGGGAAGGTTTTCCCACTTTGCATACGTGCTGCACAGTGCGGCACGCATGCCAAGTCAGAAAAGGAAGGAGAAATGAAAGCATTTCTCCTTCCTTGAGCCTACTTGAAAAGGGCGCAGTTTTCTCACGCTAAACCCAATCTACTGTATTTATTAAATTGGGTGGTTGCATGGGAACGCCCGTGCACCTCCCTTGGTACGTCCCCATGGCGCAAAGTAATGCGAAGCAGCACATAGCGCTGCTTTGCATAACTTTTACATTATTAGGAAAAAAAAGATTTTGTGACATTATGAGTCACTTTTGTGATGCACACACAGCACTAAATCTTAGTAAATCTCCCCCCTCAGTGCTTAATTTGAGCCAGTGGTTGCTAGCGGGGCGCACCAGGACTCACATTTCGGCATCTACACGTATTTTTCCTCAACAGACTTTAATACAGAGCAAGAGAAAGAAAAACACAAAAAGGAAGATACAAGGAGGAAAAGAAAAACGACAAAACAGTGACAAAAGGAGAAAATATGGAAGAAAAAGAACTTTGAAGAGTTAGAAAAAGATGCGTGAGGTTGAATCAGGACTGTGCAGTCTTGGTATTCAGCACCCTGACCTTCGATAGACCCGCCCACCACCTCGGAGCAGATCTTCTATAGATTAAACATAGATACCATCATAGGAACTGACATATATGACAACCACAGCAAAAACAGCAATAACATCAACAAAAGTGACATCAAATGATAGAAAAGATGAAATTGGTGAGAGTGTGAATTGTCATATAATAACGATTTGAACTTACTTTACCTTGGTAATTACAATGTAAACAAATAATTGCAGCCACTAGTCTTTAAAATGCTTTGGGGGATATTCACAAGAACGTGCGATAACCATCGCAAAAGTTACTTAACGCAACCTTCAACATCGCAGTCCATCACGGAAAATTTACTCCGTGTTAACCAAGTATTCACAACACGGCGGTATCATGCGACTGTCCACGTTAAAATCAACGCCACGCCTCAAAAATGCGAAACACGAACGCAAAAAAAGCTGCGATGAGTCCAAGCGCGATACAAAATAGCAGCGAAAACCAGCTGCAGGCCTGTAAATCCCACGCGCCTGGCGGGAAAATGCACCATAGAAGCAACAAAAACAACACACCAGAAACAATCCAAAGTGTGTAGCAACATGGATGCACCCTGAACCAGCGCAGAGGCCAATGCGAACCCCACAAGCCCCACAGACCACCAGCAAGGACCAACGGGGTCGGGAAGACCAAGGAGAAGAGGGAGAGGAAGACGGGGTGCAGTCCGTAGGAAAACAAGACCAGCGTCACGGATGTGACAGAGCACTACCAGCAACTGACCCACAGTCAGACCACCTTGAATGCAGCCGGAGTGCCGAGGAGGCCAATGGAGGAGGCCAAGAGGCGCCGGCATGACGTGAATACCCAAACCAGGCCCAAAGACGCTGCCAACAGGAAGGCAGCTACGGCGACAGGAGGTGGGAGTCCTGCGCCACAGGAGGAGCTGGAGGAAATGGAGGCCAGCCATCAGTGTGGAGACGGTGCAAGGAGGCGGGAGGACGGACACAGCACGAGAGGACCTGACACAACAACAACAGGGTGAGTAACCAACAGGTCCATGGGGGGATGGGGGGAGATGTGCACAATGGCACACATGCACAACGACGTGTAGCACACTGCACACCCACAACAACCCACGGTCATGTCCCCCGTCCCCGTGGCACACTGCAGCACACACACATGGCAATCACAGCACATCCCATGACAATGTGGCACAAAGTGCAACACCGACACTGCAGAACAGGGGACACAACTGGGTCCGCCCATGTGCAGAAACAGGCCAATTACATCTGACAGAGCAGGGAACTGTGAGATGCATATGTACGGGTACAACCTCACAACAGTCATGTAGTCCAAATGTCCACTGTCCCCCCTCAAATTGCCAGCACCTCCCAAACAGTTACAATGTACATTGTCACACAGTCTGCATGTCTACAAGAACAATGCGCCAACAGAAATGTCAACATAATGTCAACATGCATCTCCCCTACACATTGCAGAGGGACAAACAACACCTCCAGCAGGTCAGACCAGACAACCCATCAGTGATGAAGGACACGGCCAACACACCTTCGACACCGATGCCCTACAACAGCCGATGGACATCCCACGCAACCCACCACCAGGACCAGGGAAGACAAGCCACATAGAGGAGAACCCAGCCCCTGCAACAGACCACACAGCATGAAGCACACGCAAGCACGGCTGGCCCACAACACATCACCGAACCACACATGGCACCCCAATGCCAGGTGGCAGAACGCCAAAAGGAGGTGGCCGAACTTGTGCAGGTGTGGTCCGAACCCATGGAAGGCGAACTAGATCACATACATGGGTGTCAATTACCCTTCAGGGACCACCTACACCCCACAAAGGAGACCCACACTGCCATAGAGACACACGCAGATATTATGTTGAACTGGCTACGGGCACGTGCGCCCGGCCCCTTTATTGGCAGGGCCATATGTACAGTGACGCCTTTGCTGGATGTGTGTGGGGTGAGCATAAGCCAGCCCGCACGGAGTGCACAGTGCTGGCAAGAACATGAACAGTGGACACCAGTGCAATGGAAACAGAAGACACATGCATAACAGAGTCAACTGCTGCGCAACATGGAGGGAGCCGGAGCAAGTACAGAGGTCACCCAACATACAAACAGAAGTGTCCGTGAGTTGCAGTGCACTGAGGTTGGGGCACTAGAGCCGTGCGCGCCCATGTGATGAAAATAACTTGGATTGTGTCCATTCGGGATGTGCCTGCTGGAGATGCAGTGGGGTGTGTCAGACCTGCAGCAACTCCGTCATCAACGTCTCAGGTCTCCCACACTGCCTGAGGTGACATTGCTGTGCAACATCTCCACATCACAAAACTCAATCAGTAACGGTCCATTGGTTGCGGTGCACTGAGTCAGTGGCACCTGGAGTGCTGAGCAGGGGATCAGGCAGATGATGGCATCCACGACAGGTCTGAGCAACTCCGTCAGTCTGCCAGTACCACTGTCT
Source organism: Calotriton arnoldi (assembly GCA_963921515.1). Lineage (NCBI taxonomy): Eukaryota > Metazoa > Chordata > Amphibia > Caudata > Salamandridae > Calotriton > Calotriton arnoldi. Next base: position 227,624 of record CAWUFW010016296.1, read on the forward strand.
CGACTCTGGCAGATGGTGGTTGGAGTTGGCCCTGGCGATGGTGGCGTGTGCCTCCTGCGGTGATGGGACGTCTGGGCGGGTCAGGACTCGATTTGATGTGTGAGCCCTGGTGGTCCGCAGTTGAGGCCGGAGGCAGCGGACAGAGCAGGGCCACATGCACATGGCGTCGATGACCCCAAGACCACCGTCACAGAGGTCATCCAATATTCATCCAGACAGGGTCCCGGACTTGAGCTGCACAGAGTCAGTAGCCCAGGGTGCACATCGGCAGGCACAGGCACACTGCCACGGGACGGTGACTTGCGGTCCAATGAGGTAGGGCCACGCAGACGGAGCTGGTCCTCGTCGAAGTCGGAGGTGAATGTCGCGTAGTGTTTCGGGGGACAGTGGAAGGTGTTCTTCCAGGGCATGATGCAGAGGGCAGAAGCTATCCGGAAGCAGCAAATGGAGGAGTGGAAAGTTACTGCCTCGTTGCCACCACCAAATCGATACCAGCTGCATGAGGATGAAAACTACCCCCTAGTCCATAGACTCAAACGCCACCAATGTACGACCAGAGAGTGTCCATGAATGTCGGGGAACAGACTTAGTGGCACCGGGGCTGAGTGGGGATGCAGTCTGCGATGATGCCGGTACACTCATATGGACTCCGCCATTGACGAATCAAGACTCTGTGACCTACTGGACCGCAGTGTAGGACGGAGGCAGCGGTCAGCAGTGGGCCACAGCCACGTGTCGTAGGCTCACGATGCACAGAGTAAGTGACATCAGGGCAGTGTTCGATCACCTCCATAATGATGATCCTTTTTCCCTCCCAAATGCAACTCGTCATCCTCCTATGCCTCTCCTTGCGTGCATTGATTCGTACTCTGCCTTTGAATAATCGATGTTCAGTTCCAATCCTGTGACCTACTCGAGCGCAGCGTAGGCCGAGAGCAGTAGTCCGCGTGGGCCCACAGAATCTTGCGGCTGTGATGTAACACTAAGACCTGTTGGCACCACATCGAAGGGTGTATAGTGACATACACTCAGCCATGATTTATGTGCTCTGTCATGGTGTAATCAAGACTCAGTACCAAATGTGTGACCTACTTGTCCGCTGTGCATGCCGGTGGAGTACGACAATGTGAAAGGAATACTGCGGGCCTTTTTTGAGGAGGCCATGTTGGTCTGAGGAGGCTGCCAGGGTCGCAGGCCTCGGGCTTGGAGTTTGCACCTGCACGTGGTGGGCCCTCATCGACACACGCCGGTGTCGGTAGGTGGGCATTGAGGCCTGGGTGCGCAGGGCCCGGCAGGACTGATTCGAGGACCAGCGTTTGGGGGTGCAGCAGGCACACAGGATCGCTGCCAGCACTGCTCACGGCGTCGGCCTCGTGGCGGGGTGAGGGGTGCCGCCCTTGCAGAGACGTTGGGCATTCCGGAAGAGGACCATGCCCAGGGTTACGTGCCTTTTATTCACACCCCTACGCTGGCCTGCCGTACGCCGGGCCAGCCCACTCCCCTCATGCTTATGGGGGGGACGTCACAAGCTGCATTTCCGCGACTTCCCCACTGGCTGGGGTGACATGGTTGCGTCCACTGTCCACTACACTCCAAACACCAGCGGTGTGTGTCGATATGGATATGTGTGTGGTCTGCTTACTTCAGTCTGGCCAGCACATCCACGCCACATTTGGCATTGTGTACATTCTCATTCATCAGTCCCTTGCCTCCTTCGCACATGCCTGGTCCCCACCTCTTCCGACATTCTGCTATTGTGCGTCCGAGGTGCCATGCCGTAGATGGCTCATGTACATGGCTGGGCCAGGTTCCCACAGTGAGTTGTGCTGTCATGTCTGGTGGGTGTGCATGTTGTATGTGAGCTTGTGAGCTTGTGACGTGTGCATTTCCTGTGTTGTGTGTTGCATGATTGTGGATTTGAGGTGTGTGGTGTGAGCATTTGGTATTGGCCAACGGGCAGTGCATTTCTGTGGGTGCCATCCTGGTGGCGCAGGTCGATGATGGACTGTCGGGAGGTGCAGGTATCATGCACACTGCCTGGGTTGATGGCGACGTCATTGGCGGAGATTCCACGGTGGTCCACTATTGCCTGCACATTGGTGGGATCCGTGCGCTTTCTGTTGCGCTTATTGTGTGCAGTGTCGCCAGGGCCCACTAGTAGGACATGTGTGCGGTTACTTGCCCCCTGACACGTGCGGAAAACAGGCTGTGGCGTACACGCCTTGCTTGGTCTCCGGCTGTTCCTGCGCAGTGTGTGTGAGAAATGGATAGTGGGGTACCAAGCTGATGGTGTCATCCATGACCGTTGTGGGGGACTTGGATTGGCCAGGCTGTGTGACTCCTCCGTCTCAGGCGGTGGTTGGTTGGAGGGTACTAGAGGCCAACACGTGCAGCACGGCCAGCAGCTTTGTCTACGGTGGGATGTTGGTTGTCCGCTGTGTTGGTATGGTCAGCCTGTGGGCTATGGTGGTCAGGATGCGGAGGAGGGTTGTCCCTTTGGGCATATAGTGGGCAATGACATTCTCTGGTGTTGGGTCTGTGGGCTTGGTGCATTTTGGGAGGGTCGCTGTCTTTGTCTGCGCTGCCTCAGTGTTGGTCCGGGGTGGGGCGGTGGTTGTCCGGGGGGGGGGGTGGTGGGTGTTGTGGCCCTCTTGGGTGTCCGGCACGCATGTTGAGTGGCTCTGGGCTGGGCTCCATTTTGTGTTGCAGGCTGTGCTCCGACTTTGCACCAGGTCAGGGCAGGTGTTAGATTCCTGCTGCTAACACGCCTTATCGCCTGTTTTGTGGTCTTATCGCTGATCGGGCTGGTCGTTGAGAATGTTGTGGTGTGCTGTTGTCACCGATTTTTGCTCGGGAACGCCTACTCTGCATCTCATTAGTTGATAGTTGCAGGGGTCATCTGTGGCGATGTTTTTTGAGGATGCTTTCGCAGGTAAACTGGTGTTATAGGCTGTTAGCCCCAGCTTGTGAATGCTGCGATACATTTATCTCGACTTTGGCTGCGATAAAGTGCCGTTAACTCGGCGATGGGTCCTTGAGAATATGCCCCTTTATTTGATTATTAGAACAATAATCATAAAATCACAAAAAGATAAAAAGAAAAAATCATAATATATCATAACATACAAAGATAATATAAATAACAAAGTTGATTCTAAAACATCATCCTGTTAAAAGAGCATAGACTTGGGGTAGTGAATTGAAGACTTTGGAAATTGGCATATGTGCTACAGACAGCTGGTGATGGGAGCTTTTGCAAAAAGATTAACGCCAGCTGACATTGCTTAAAACCCATATCCTTTAAAATAGGTATTATGGAGTTTTTAGAAAATGCTCTATAAAACTTACAGAAAGAGATAAAATGAAGCAAGCTCTGGGAAAACGGAAGGACAAATATACATAGATGCAGTATCATATGGGTTCAAGGGGAAGCTCAGTTGACAATGGATAAAGCCCAATCTAAACCTGTTAAGCCACAAACTTTCCCCGCAGTTAATGACCAGGTCCAGATATGATTCTAATCCATTAGAGGGTTTAATAATTTCATATTCTCTATTGGTGTTTTTCTAAACTCCCATGCATCTCTCTCCATGCTCTGTGCCAACAAAAAAGTGTGTCTAACCCATGTTTTGTCAGTATTAGTAATTTTCTAGGGGTTATTGAATAACGAAGACCCACCCAGGCTGTCCAATCCAGCCCTGATACAGGAAATCCAAGGAACCTTCAAACCCAATTCACAGGAGTGACAGTCTAGTATTATGGCTTTGTTCAAGGTAGCCTGCTGGATGCGCCAAACGGAGCACCATAGCAGCAAGAGAGCAAGCCTGCTAAGATCTTCCACTTAATCTATGCCTAATTCCCCATGTACTGCTTAATTTGTGGTGCTGGGAAGGACACCTAAGAGGCATAGGTCGCAACACGCTGTTTTCCTCAACAAGGAGGTTGCTCACATCCTTGAAACCCCAAAGGCCAGCCCCATAGCATAAGATGTGCAGGCACTTACGGTTGAAAATGTCTGGGTGCGGGCTGATGGGTTTACCACTTATGTTCAGAGACAGGTTAAATAAAAAGTCTACAGAGATCCAAGGTACCAGCTTCGTCATAAGGTACTCCCCAATATGAGAACTGGTATGCCCTCCCTAGCTGATGGACCTTGATCGCGAAGGCCCAGGTTTTAAGGTTTTTGCAGCCACAGGCCAAAAAGAAGGTTTCAGGCAGGTTGGTTGCCAACAGTTCTTCCATGAAATTTGCAAAGCCGTTGATCAGTCTTTAAGGCCATTGTGGATCCAGGCAATCAGGACCGCGCCATTGGCTTAAAACAGGACTTGCAGTGGCTTTTTGTTAACTAAGGGCATATCCTGGCCATCCTTGATGAGTTGCGCTTCTAAATCAGTGATACATACCAAAAACAGTATTGGCGCAAGAGTGTACTATTGTTGGACACCAAGGGCCAAGTAGAAAGAGTTGGAACACTTGCCATTTTCTCCAAATCTAACTAAGGCTACAAGCAGGGTATACAGACTAAACTGGTTTGGTCCGAATCTGAGAAGGTTAAATCCAAAATTCTATGTAACAAACAAGTCATTCACCATCACTTACTGGGTTTTGTGGCAATAGAGCATTGGCAGTTCTGAAGTTTCTTATATGATCAGTAGCATGTTCCTTTTTGCCACAAATTACAAGCCATGAGGGGGGAAGTAATAAGAGTTAATGCCCACATAAGCAATCTCTGAATTCAGAAGTGTTTAGGTTCAGAATCCTTGAGAGACTGCATTGAGCATTTGTTTTTAATCAGCATTGTGTTTTGCTTGATGCTAAAGGGTTCCATTCCTACCCCTGTCAGAATCAGGAGTGTTTAGGAGATTTGTTTTTGTATGAACTTCATATGTTTTCTTTTCTCCTGCAGGCTAGCCTGAGGGCCTTCCTTTGCTTGCAATAGGAGATTGCCTCAGTCAGCATTTGGCTTATGAAACAGCAGTTTTCGATGATTTTTTTATGATTTCTTAAGACTTCACCTATTTTCTTTTTTACCTCTAATAGGTATCCTGTGAATTTATGATGCTCTGGCGTCAGCCTGCATCTGGGTCCTCTGTGGTCTGCAGTATCAAACCACATTGATTTACTCCATCCATTCCAAGTGCAGAGTATATTTTTTAGTGAGAGTCAATACCCATCAGAGGCCATTTAGAATCCATTTATTTCCTGCTCCCTTAATATTGCTTATGGAGACTTGGGGGCATATTTACAAGCCCCTTGCGCCACTTTTGCGCCGCCGTTGCGTCACGCATGTGACGCAGCGGCGATGCAAACCATGCGCCGCGTTGCACTATATTTACAACGTGACGCATCTAGGGAGATGCGTCACGTAGTAAACCCCTGCGCCACATGAAACCTGCATCAGGTTTCATGTGGGCGTACCGGCGCAGGGGGGGGCGTTCCGGCACAGGAATGCCTTGGAAAAGTGACGCAGTGAAATCTACAAGATTTCACACAGTCACTTTTCCGACGCTGGTGCGTCAAATCCTTACGCCTGCTTCAAGCAGGCGTAAGGATTGACGCACCATGTTAGGGATAGGGAAGGTTGGAACAGTGCTGGAGTTGCGTCGCGCTTGCGACACAACTTCAGCACTGCGCCAACCTTCCGCCGGCAGATACGTCACGCATCTGCTTATCCTTGCGCCATGATGCGCCGCATTGTAAATGCGGCGCATCGGACGTGGCGCAAGGGTAAACTTGCGTGACGCATTTTCCCTGGCGCATCCCTCCTGATATGCAGGGATGCGCCAGGGAACGTAAATATGCCCCTAGAAGTTTAAGTTGTGTCTTTAACATGGGTTTCCAGTGATAGTTCAAATTTCGTGGACTCAAATTATTTAACCAGTTAAATTAGAAAGACTTGATACAGCCAGAGTGGTTCCATTGTCTTAGACCATTTTTGCAAGAAAGAGATTATGGTTTTGCACACAGATGTAACCCACAATCTTATCGCCCGATTTCCCTTATTGATGCGGTAGTAAAGGTCTTGGGGCGGGTCCTTTTATCTAGATTGTCTTTGTGGGCCACAGACAACCAGATTTTATTGGACGTCCAATTTGGTTTCGGCAAAGGCATGTCAGCCACCAATCAATGTCTCAATTGTTATCTTTTGACAGCTAAATACACACTGACACAACCGGGCACCTTGTATTTGGCCTTCATGGACCTTACGTCCACTTTCGATCGAGTTAATCAGACCAAGTTATGGGACATTTTAATTTCTTTGGGGGTGAATCCTTGCATCGTTCATTTACATACATCACTTCACGCCCAGACGACAGCGGCAATGAGATATTCAGATGAGGGGGCACTTACAAGTCATTTTAATTGTACACGGGGTGCGCCAAGGTTGTATTTTAGCTCCATTTTTATTCTCGGTCTACATTAATGGTCTTGAGGCGGCCCTATTGGCACTTCAATCGAAATTGCCTAGAGTGGGTAGGAGAGCCCTACCAATTTTACTTCATGCCGATGATGCGGTCCTTATGGCCCACACGGCCCGGGGCTTGCAGGTTTTAATAGACAGCTTTGTCTCCTTTATGGACAGGCTGGAGTTGTCTGTTAATTTTACTAAGTCCTATGTATTAGTTGCTGATCCCTGGGGGCTCCGTACGCAAAGCTTTAAAAGCTTTGAAGCTGGTCACCATATTCTCACTAAGGTCCTGGTCTTTCCCTACCTAGGAGTGTTATTTGACGACCGCCTGCAATGGAGAGCCCTCTTAGCGAGGAAGCTGAGCAAGATTAACAAATCTGTGGGGGCTATTTCCAGCTTTGCTAGTAGACTGGGCTCATCTGCACCGGAGGTCATTTTAAAACTGTATTAGTCCAAAGTCGTTGCAAAAATTATTTTATATGGCAGTGAGATCTGGGGGGTATGTTTCCTCTCACAGGTTACAAGTGGCGAAAAATAGGTTTCTGCGCCGGATCCTGCGAGCCACCCAAGACACGCCAGCTTGGTCCGTGCATGAAGAGTTAGGGATTGATTACTTGGAGGACAAAGTGGCAATCAAACCCTTACTGTGTTGGATACAGTTATGGACTTGTGAGAATAAGGGTTTAAACTGCTTGATCATATTGGATTGTTTGGCCTTGGAACATGGCAATAAAATTTCATGGATATGATTTGTAAAGGAGTCTTTTCAGGCTATAGGTAGGCAAGACATTTGTTTTGCACAGCACTTTAAGCCCCAGGAATGTCTTTTTTTTTTTATTGAGCAAAAAACACGGATGATACAGAGAAAGAAGAAAACTGCAAAACGATTTATACAATAAGCTACAGATAAATTATCGTTCATAACAAGTATAGACAAGTATAAAGTGCAATGTGTCATATTTGTCCCAGATATATCGTTCTTAAAAGAGTTAACAATAACAGCTTCTTACCAGTTAGAGTACCATTTCAGTGCAATACGCCGTTTAACATCCAAACATAAGAAATCACAATTGATCTTTGTAGAAAAATTACCCAAAGTGCAAATGTAATACAATACTAACAAACATATATAAAGTGCAAAATACGGGATTTCACAGATATATATTATTCTTACAAATTAGGACTAGTGCCTTATAGGTAAATTTCCGGCTAAAGTGAAAAGGACTAGTTGCCATCAATAACGTGATCATGCGCATTGGGGCTCGTGCAGTAAAAAGTGCGCGTGACCGGTGAGGTGGCGGCTGAGGCCAGGTCGAGGAGCATTCCAGAACTTAGCCAGAGACTGGTCACGACGACAGAGTGAGAGGCACTCCATCAGGCCTGCACCCCATGATTTAATTATTTCTACCCCCTGCCTGTCCCTGCTGCCGACTGCCGCCGCCGCCCGTAGATAAAATGTGGTCAACGCGTGGAATGGCTGCCTGCCTGGCTGGAGTTGAGTTGCGCGCACAGTCTCGAGCCGCGGTGCCTGGGCCTGGCCCTGACTCCCCGAGCCGAGACACACACTCCTGGGGAGACGAGCACAGATTAAGAAGCCACTTGCATCTTTATTCCAGCCGTGAGGGGAACGGTGATTACCTGTTTTTCCTGTTGCCGCTGCCGTGAGGGGAACGGCCACCATCAAAAACCACAGCTTCCAGCAGCCCAAGCGGTAGCGCCAGCTGCGACGCCGCTTCTCGCGCCGGGAGGCGCGATAAAAGACACTCAGGCCTCCCGCACCGCGGGACGCGCCCGGGCGAAGCCCGGGCCAAGGGTGGGCCCGTCTGCGTCTGGACAAGGCAGGGCTGGGCCCCCCCCTCTTTCGCCACTGCCAAGGAAACATCAAGCATCTGTATCTGCGGGGGGGATTATTATTATTATTTCATTTCATTACAAGGACTTCAGGATTGTCACGGTGAGAGGTAGATGGGGGACCGGTGATTGACTATTTCGCTGACTTTTTCTCCTGGTGTTCCCCTGCTCCTTGACTGTTCCTTGGCGCCAGGCCCCACCTGGTCTTTGTCCTTGGACTGGTGAGAGTAGTATTTACCCCCTAAAAGCAGGGTTGTTCTCTGACCTCTGTTATCCACATATTTATTGTACCTGTTCTATTGCACAGCTTAGTACAGCCTATTTTAACGTAGTCTATTTTAACTTCATCTTAACATTCTGCTGTCTGCTGCCCCTTTTTAACTTTTTTACCCTGCTGCCTGCTCTGTTTGCACTATACCATTTGAATTTAATCTACCTCATTCATTTCACTTTGCATTTTGCACTTTGGTCCATTTTCCAAAATTGTGTGATCAGTTTAGTGAGTTTACTGATTTTATTGCATTTCCCACTTTGTTCCATTCTTCATCCTGCACCTTATCGATAACATTGGCATTTGCACTTTATTAGACTTATATAACGATTATTATATCCTTAGGTTATTGAGGGTGGGTCCGCCTAGGTACGCCAAAGATTGGGCTGGGCTGGGCCATTCCCCTTTTCCCTGAGTATTGCTGATTTTATAGCGGGGAGAACCCTGAGACCTGGCTCTATAGTCCTCATTGTAAAAGTCTCTTTTAGTATGGGTAAGCGAGTGGGCCAGGTGGCTTCAAGGCCCACTACAACAAGTATTGATAGCATGTTAGTAAGGGCTGTCAGTATTGTATCTAACGAGATTGAACTCACTGAAAGGCATCTCTCACTTGGTATAGGGATACCGCCTTTATTACCTCCTCTCAATCCAGGGTGTACTGAATTGACTGACAGTGCGCCCAATGGCTCAATCTTTAATTGTGTGGACTTACAAGACGACATTATAATCCATGACCCATCGTTAACCACAAATCCTCCGGATACCTCGTCGGCCCCTGATGCCTCCACTGGGGCTAAACGCAAACGGAAGTTAACTAAAGCCACCAGTGTTAAGAGGAAGCAACCAACCCGACTTGGCCCATCCTGCTCTGCCCTGAGCTCATGGATACGTGCCCCTCCGAACCCTAAGCCCGCAGTTTCACAGGTGCATACCTCAACTATTGACCTCTGTTGCTCTATCGGTACCCAGACTGAGCCTGCCTTGTTTCCCTCTGAGAGTTTTAGTCATGGTGAAGCCATCATTAGCCGCATCGTGGACACTGTCTTTGAGCGTATAAAAAATGTATTTGATGATTATTTTTCCACCGTGAGAGAACTTTTCCCCCGGACTCATTGGGAGTTGACCAACACGGACGAAGCCACTCTAGATGGCCTTATTGCGCCCACTATGCCCTCAATATCAGGGGGACTTGATACAGTTGTACCATCTAACAATGCGCTAAATCCTGGTTGTAATGTTTTGTCTGCTGTCACTAACCCTATTCTAAGTAATGCATGTAATGTGTGTAAGAAAATTAAGAAATGTTTTGCACCTGAGGGTCAGGGCGCTGAAACTAGTATCGCCAATAATGTTAGAGAGGACCGCCTCACTACTATTCCTAGCACCCCCACAGTGGCGCAAATTAACATCCCGCTGAAAGCAGGCTACCACGTGAGGGTGCTATCGCTGCCACCTGTTCAGCAGAGCCCATTGGTAGTAGGGAAGTATTAAACCTGCCACCAGCCGCTTGCCCCTATGTAGTAGTTTTGGCGGGTGTGCCTCCCCTGAGGACAAATCAGGTTGAACCTTGGGACCAATTGCGCCATAAGAGCACCGACTGGCTGTCTAAACATAAGGGGTTCAGGGTGCCACTGATCAATAACATTATTATGGTACGGAGAGTCGGTTGGGTGGGACAGTCCCCAAAGAGCATCAAGGGGGACTGCATAGTTATCAACTTTCGCAATCCGTCAGTGGTTAAAATAATTTTAATGTTACAGGAGTCCCGCCCCAATTTAAATACCAGCATTTGGGCCTTATCTCTGGGTCATTTTTACAGTTCTCATAAACCCCCCTTGGGGGCCTCACTTTTTGCTGTGCCCAAGACCGCTCCCACTCTTTCTCTATATAATAGATTCCTGCCCTTATCAGGGTTGGCTAGCCAGGACTGACTGCCCCTGCCCCTGCCATTGGCTACATTAGTACATGAGCAAAACTCCGAACCCATTGTGTCCCCACCCCGTGAGTTTAACGCACCAATTGTCAATATTGCAGACCCTACACTCAAAATATTGAGTTGGAATGTTGCGGGCCTAGTGTCCAAAATGAACCTGCCTGACTGGTTGGAGTTAGTTCATAAACAGGACATTGTAATGTTCCAAGAGACCTGGGCCACGCAGGAGTTATTTTTGGACGGGTTTGAATGTTTCAATGTCACAGCCCCTATCCCTAACTCCGGCCGGCCAGCAGGGGTCTTTCAATTTGGATTAACATTAGGGCAGGTGGCAGTGCCAAGGCACTTGCCACTAACAACGACAAATTTCAGGCTGTTGTTTACAAACGGGGGGTTTCTCTTTGTTTAATTAATTTTTATAATAACGATTTTAAGAATGTCCCAAATATGAATTTTATTAATTTGTTTAAATTCATTTCTAACTTACAGAAGACTAATCATGTCGTCAACCCTCTGGAATTTGCCTGGGGGTGACTTTAATGTTAGGTTACCTAGTAGCATTTATTCCGCTATACACCCTACAAACAAGGCACCATTATGCGACAGGGGTGCCCAACTTGCGAACCTTTTGAGTTCCAATAATCTTTTAGATGTGACGGAGCTCGCTACCGCACCCCGCAGAGCCAAACAGATTGTACCTACCTACAGAGGAAGGGGTTCAGCAGCTTCCACTATCGATTTTATCTTTATCTCATCCTCTTTAGAGAATTGTGTGCTCAAAGCTGAGATGGTCCCAACAGTCCAAGGGGACCATAATTCTGTCACCCTAACCTTGTGCATCGCCCCCAGGCCGACTTATGATAACGAGTGTGGTGCCAGGGACTTATCCCCTTCCACCGATAACCTTAGACTGGTTTGGCGCGGAATAGATAACAGGGATTTATTTGGTAGGATGGTAAGGACTTACCCGAACTTAATTGACACCTGTTTGTCCTATAAGGAACACAATTCTGAGGTTGTTGGCGCCTTCACACAGTTGTGTGCAGGTGTCAAATCCCTGCTATCAAGGCCAGTTAAGAAATCACATGTGGACCCAGGTTGGTTTAATGCTGAATGCTCCTCAGCGAATAGAGTTCTCCGCAAGGAGCTTGCCAATAAACCCAGAGATAGTATCCTTATCAAATCTCTTAGATCACGCTATAAATCGGCCATTGCTACTAGAAAGGAAGAAATAACAAGAGAGCATTGGGATAATCTTGCTCGGGCAGTTATGCTAAAAATGGTAAGGATTTTTGGTCAGCTGTAAAAGATATGAGGGCTTTGAGACACCCTACGAACACAATTAGCTGTAATATCTCGAGTGAGGCGTGGGAAAGGCATTTTTCTAAAATCTATTCAGCCCACACACCATCGATTAATACCTATGAAAATATTATAACTATTGGGGTTTCAATCAATCTATCAGAAGTAGAGGAGGCCATTGATCAGAGCATGGGCTGTAAAGCCCCAGGCCCTGATGGGTTGCCCATCGATTTAATCAAGAGCCAGCCTGATTTCTGGGCACCCCTACTCCAGAATGTTTTTAATAATCTTGCAAATTCTATTATACCCAATACTTGGTCCACCAGCATCATTGTGCCGATTTTTAAAATGGGGGACTGCACCAGCCCTAGTTGTTATAGGCCGATCTCCCTGATCGACAATACTTTGAAAATTTTAGGGAGGGTTCTCTATAACAGGATCAGGGCATGGGCCGAGGAGAATCATATCCTCCATCATTGTCAGTTAGGGTTCAGAAGTAATATTGGCACTGTGGAGCAGTGCCTCAACCTCAACTTGATTATTGGCAAATACAATGTAGCTAAAAAAACTCCAATATACCTTGCATTTATGGATCTTAGTTCGGCCTTTGACTTTGTTAACAGGTCACGGCTGTGGACAATTCTTCTGGAATATGGCCTGGACAAGCCCCTTGTATACTTTTTGGCTCATCTGCACAAAGACTTACATGCCAGGGTGCGCATTAGTAGGGAAGGTGAGGTTTCCAATTAAATAAAAGTTGGGAGAGGGGTCAGGCAGGGCTGTGTCCTGGCCCCACTCCTATTTATATTATACATTAATGATTTGAATAAATCCTTGGTAACTCTCACCTGCGACGTACTCCCGCATTAATGGCAATAAACTTTCTGCCCTACTATACGCAGATGATGCGGTTTTAATGGGCCGTACTTTAAATGCCTTACGTATTTTAACACAGGGTTTTGTTGATTTTATGGCTGGTTTGGACCTATGTACCAATTTTAAAAATCTTTTTAATGGTGTGTGGACTGAAGAAGCATTTTAATCGAACAATTGTTTTAGACTCTGATAGTTTACAAAGCACTCGCACTTTCCCCTACCTAGGGTTGGTGTTTGCTTCCAACGGACTGTGGTCTGAACATGTTGCCCATTGTCTGAGAAAGTTCTCCAGTTCCACCAACTTAATACTCGGCCTCCCCAAACCCAGGAATACTGAGGTTGTCTCTGCCACTGTTAACATTTTTAAACTGCAATGTATACCAACGGCCACCTATGGTGCAGAAGTATGGGGCTTTACTAACTGCGGTAGGATCCAGGATGAAGAGAATAGATTTTGTCGCAAAATCCTGGGTGCCCCTATTTCCTCTTCAACGTACGCCTGCCACCATGAACTTAATTTGCCCTATATCGAAGATTTTATTAAGGCTCGCCCTGCATTATTTTGGCTTAAAATTTGGAACAACCCAGCGGCCCAATTGACTAGGGAGATTATATTAGATTGCTTAAAATGTGATAGGGGCAAGGAAATACCATGGGTGGCTGCCGTAAATAAAAGTTTAACAAGTGTGAATTATGGCCATCTATTTTTAAACTGTTTAGATTCTGGAACCACTTGCAAGAAATCCCTGCAATCGGCTCTTTATGCACTTTATAGGAATGCTAGATTTGAAAAAGAGAGTAATAAATCGTCTTTTGCTAGATATATGCGTATTGAGAACATCTCACACGCCCCATCAAGCTACCTCTTAAAACCCATTGGCCGGTGGGAAAGGGGCTTTCTCTTTCGGCTGAGGATCGATACAGTGAAATTTTTGCTATGTTTTCCCGCAGGGTATAATCCTGACCTCGACCATTTGCCATGCCCCTGTAATAGTCAACAAAAACAATCAATGCTGCATTTTCTTTTCTTTTGCAGTTACTATCTAATATTTACAAAAAGGTTTCTAATTCCATACTTTAAGGCCACATCTGTGATGGACTATAAGGCAGCATATGGGAAGATTATTACTCTGGAAGAGGAAGTGCTAACCTTTCGGGTTGGCTCTTTTTTGAAAGCGGCTGTGCGTTCTCGCAATTCTATGTGCTCTTGTTGAACTTTGTTTATTTGTATGTTCTTTTATCCCAATTTTTAAATTCAGTTTTGATGTATTGCGACGATTATGTTTTTATCTGTTTGCACTTTTATGGATATGTATTTTTATCCGAATAAAGTCTTTTGAATTGAATTGAATTGAATAACGTGATTTTAAAAAATGTCTTCTTCCAAGCATAACTCCCTTTAAAATGCAATATAATAATTTGCCATCTAAGCAAACTCTAACAAGAAGCATTCATCTACATCTTCCAAACATACCTCGAGGTAACGTCAAACACAGTATTTTCCAAGCTTGAATTTTACGAAAAGTGCAGTGCTTAAAGTGCATAAAGTGCTAAAGTGCAACAAGAGACAAAAATTTTTTCTCTTTCCTTCCTTTACTCCCTTTTCCCCTTTTTTCCCCCCTTTTCTCCTTTCTCTACTCAATTTTTGTTTTGATCCCAACCCTACATCTCGGAAAAGATCTCCAGCCTCTCCATAAATCGCCATACGGTATTGAATCTTTTATTGGCACCTATTCTCTTAGGAATGCTTCTTCAAATCTCATTGTACAAATTAGTTTATTGAACCATTCCGAATAAGTGGGTATTTTTTGGGACCTCTAATTCTGCAATATCAGTGAACGTGCCACGAGGGAAGCAATTGCTACAAATGTCTCCTCCCCTCTCGACATTCCGAGCTTTCGTCTCTGGCTTGCCCAACCAAAAAGTGCAATCTCCGCGTCAGGATCCAAACTTTTCTGGACTCCCCAGCTTAAAGCCAGGAAGAACTTTTAACAGAATTGTCCTAGCTTCGGGCAGGTAAAAAAGGTATGGAGCCAGCCTCCCTCGTCTGGAATCTGGCAACGAAAACATTTGTTCTCTAATTCAGGATATATCTTATGGAGAGCATGGGGAGTATAGTATGCCATCCAGCGCGACAGAAATGCGATTCTTTTAAAATTAGCCGCTCGTAAGGCCTTGCTGCCTAGCTGTGAGATGGCTTGCCAATATCGATTTGAGAACCTACATTGGGTCTCCAGTGCCACTTTTTCTAAATGATTATTAACCATAGTAGGTTCCCCTTGAGACCGTATGCAACGATACCAGTTGCCTACCCCTCTCAGTTTTGCTCTAAAAAGAGCAGTCACAAGTGGAGTTGGGGTGGGGCCAGGTAAAAGACTATACTTTTTTAGTAATTGTAAAATCTGAATATATTCAAAAAGGGAGGCTTGCTCAAGGTGCCACACCTTGTTTGAACTTCTTGCCAAGTAATGCCTCTGCCAGCCACTAGAAGGTGCCCTAGCTCTTTGAATCCCCAATTAGTCCAGGACCTTAAATGGCTGGCCTGTATTTGAAGGCCCAAGCTCTTGCATTCGGTTAATTCTAAAAAATAAGATCCTGTGGAGCAGGCCTGTTTCGAATAAAAAATATGGAGTCTGTAGATATATTCTTGCAAAGTCTTATATCTCGTTTTTTTGGGGAGTTTAGCTATTTTCAGAAATACCGGGACCTGTGAACCCGCCTCTTGCACCATCTTGGTTAAGAAAAAATCGTCAATAGAGTCCTTACAGTCAAGTAAATGGGCTGCTAAATCTAAAAGGGCTGCTTCATAGTATATGCGGACTTGAGGAAGTGCCAGCCCCCTGACTGGTGTCAAGTTGGAGCACTGGAAGTTTGATTCTTGGAGCCTTCTTGTTCCAGACGAATCTTCTAAACAACGTTTCTAGCTCCTTAAAAAAGATCATGTTCATTTTTATAGGGAGATTTATAAACAAGAAGAGCATTAGGGGTAAGATTGACATCTTGATAAGAGCCACCCGACCTATCAAAGTAAGTGGTAATAACGACCACTCTTCTAACAACTTTATAATTTTTTTCCTCGTGGCTTCATAATTTAATTTGTAGATTTCCGTGTATTGACTAGTGACGTAAATCCCTAGATATCGAATTGGATTAGGACTGAGGGCTTGCTGTTTAAGATTATCGGGGAGAAAACCATATGAAGTGTTCATTATTAAAACCTCAGTCTTGTTGCGATTGATTTTATAGCCTCCAATTGATTCAAATTGTGTAAATTCGGCTAATATAAGATCAATATCCTGTCTTCCCGGGCTGAGATAGAGAATATTATTGTCAGCAAACAGCTTCAATTTAGCCATACCTGGTATTGGAGGTTTAATCTCTATGTTATTACCGATTTTAGTGGCTAAGGGTTCAATAAAGAAGGTAAAAAGTACAGGGGAAAGTGGGCACCCTTGCCTGGTTCCCCGATTGACATTAACCATCCCAGCTAAATTTGAATTGATAATCACCTGTGCCTGAGCCCCTTGATAAATATTAGGGATGAATTTTTATGACCTGGGAGGGAATCCCATACCTACCCAGACCATAAAAAAGGGCATCCAAATTCACTAGGTCAAACGCTTTTCGGCGTCGACCATCATGATAAGAGCTGGAGTTTGATTACAGTTGAAAAAGACTAATGCTTGTACTAAAAACCCTGTGTTTGAAGACATCAACCTTCCTGCAATGAACCCTGTCTGGTCCCTATGTTTCACTTTTTGTGCAAGAGGAGAGAAACGCTGCGCCCAAATTTTCATTAAACTTTTATAGTCGGAATTAAGTAAGCTTATTGGTCTATATGAAATGACTTCTCTGAGGTTCTTCCCTTTCTTTACAAAACTGACGATGATGGATTCCTTAAAAATTGTCGGTACCCGCCCCCCCATTTTTATATAATTAAAGAGCTCTACCAAGAAAGGTGTTAATTCTTTTGCAAAAGCTTTATAAAATTCTATTGGTAGCCCATCAATACCACACGCTTTTTCTCCCGACATAGAGGCAAGGGCGCGCTGGACTTCGGCCGCAGAAATATTAGCTTGAACCTCCTCAACCTGGCTATTTGATAGCTGCGGGAGATTGATGTCCTCAAAATATTGTTGGATAGCCTCTTGCCCAACCATATATTTAGTTGCATACATCTGCTCGTAGTGCTGCAGGAAAACTTTAGAAATAGTTTCTTTATCAGTCACCGGGGTTCTTGTGTGAGGCTCTAAAACTTTGGTAATTAGGGCCGCTTCCTGTTTAGTCTTAGTAGACCAAGCCAGCAGCTTGCCTACCATTTGGCTCTCTTCGTAAGCTTGCTGCTGGAATGTGCGGGCACTGTTAATTTCTTCAAGAATAAAAAACTCCTTTAGCCCCTGTTTGGCTTTTTGGAGCTGCCCTCCCACTGGCTTGTTTCTTCCTAAAGAAGCATTTTTCTTGAGCAAGGCAGAATCATCCACTGATTGGAGTTGGACTATATGAGTCCTACGTTTTTTGGACTGTGCGGCCATAAAGGCAATTAGCTCTCCACAAATTGTGGCCTTAAAAGCCCCCCAAACTGAAAAAAGATCCGCTGTGCCCTTATTGACCTTTAAAAATTCCGGTATCCGTTCTCTCATGTTGGCTAACCATTGTAGATTCGAGAGAAGGAGTCGATCCATCTGCCACCTGGACCTCGTCCTCCCGACCTCATATATTTCTATTTCAACTTTGACCAGTGAGTGGTCTGAAAAAGAATTAGCCCCCATTTCTGCTCCGAAATATCTCAAGGAGCGGGATATCATAAAAAAGTCAATACGTGAGGCAGACTGAAATTGTCGGGAATAACAGGTATATTCTCGTACCTCGGAGTGGCCTCTATGCCACGGATCTATTAACTGATAATCTTGTGCAATAACATCAATTACTTTTTTGGTCTTCGGCTTCAGCTGTTTTTTATTTTTATTTGAAGTATCCTTAGTCAAGTCCTGAATATAAATAAAATCCCCGCCAAGAATAATTTGCCCTGTGGCCGCTCTGAGTATCTCATTAATCTTCACCATAGCTATCGGGTCATCAACGATTGGACTGTAATAATTAATAAAGTTAATAATATTTCCATTGAGACTTGTTGTAACCCAGAGCCATCGACCATGTGGGTCCCTCTGTACTTGAAAAATTCCCAATCCAACCCCCGGCTAAAATAAATGGCAACCCCCCTTACTGCCGCCCCTGCTGATGCAAAAAAAGCCTTAGAAAACATTTTGGGTACAAAAAGCTTTGGAGCGTTGGTTTTCAAATGAGTTTCTTGAAGGAAAAGGACTTGTGGTGTAAACGAAGCTAGCCACCTTATTATCCCTCCATACTTCTGTTTGTTTAACACACCGTTTACATTAACTGAAATTATCCGCCAATTAAATTTCATTTCCAGGATTCATGCTTAAGCATTGCATTAAATATTGCATTGATCCATTAAGCACAACATACTGGTTTTCCGCCATCCCTCCGCTATATATCTGCTCATTTTTTACCCCTACCCCGACCTGCTGCCATCTCCTCCCTTCCTCCCAAAACCCACGTACTCCCTCCCTGCCCCTTCCCTCCCCATGAGATGTGCAAAAGCCCGCTAGCCACATCTCGTCCCTCCCCTACTGCTCCTAAGGGGTGCCCTGGTACTGCACCCTAGGTGACCCCTTCGCCCCCTACCTCAGTGACCATTCATATCAATCTCAACTTCTGTGTTATTTTGGAGATGAAATCTCTCTCAGCAGGTCCAGCGCTTCCTCTATATTAGAAAACCTGTGAAATTTGCCTCTCACAAGCACTCGTAGCTTCGATTGCTGAGCTATTGTAGCCTGCGCACCTTGAAAAGATACAGCAATTTAACGAACTCCTTTCGTCTACGTGCGGCAGCAGCCGACATATCAGAAAACATCCGACAGCTAGTGCCGTCATTGATTGCAAATTGCCTCTGCTGAATTGCCTTTGTTAAGATCTTCTCTTTAATACGAAAATCCGCAAAATTAATCAAAATTGTCCGTGAAAATTTAGAGTTCGGCAATGGGTGCGAGGGGACCCAATGTGCCCTTGTTATTGTGAGGTCTCCGGTAAATTCTGTCAAAACACTTTTCTTAATAAAAGTCTCGACCCATTGAAGTATTTGGGACCCCTCACTCCCCTCGGGAACCCCAACTATCCGCAAATTTGCACGCCGTGAATGATTCTCAAGTTCCTCGAGTTTACTCTCTAGAGCCATTTTTTCCTTAGCTACTCATTCACTTTCTGGTGCATCGAGTTCATTTGATCTTCCAGATGTGAAATCCTTGATTCTGCTTCTTGTATTCTGGCTGGAAAGCTAGCTACTGCCTCCTCGAATTTTTCCGAGGAGTTGGTGTAAAGAGGCTATTTCATTTGCTTGCGAAATATTCATATCTCCTATCTCCTCTAAAATAAGATTCAACATAGTCTTTATGTCCCATTGTTGGGTGCAGCCTTTTCCTTGGATTTGTTCCGGCAAGCTATGTTGTGGCTCTCCATATTCCTTCTGGTTTGGGTCTTGCTGCCCCACCGTTTTGAATCCTGCTTTACTAGGAGACTGGGGCTGGGGCTGAGGCTGTGACTGAGGCTGATGCTGAATTATCTGCTGCGGTAATATCGATTCTTGTGGAGGTGCCTGTAGCAGAACCTGAGCCTGTGGCTGTGGTGGTGATGATGATACCTGTCCCTGAGGCTGAAGATCCATCAAGGTGTTATTGATCTTTTGAGGGGAGATTTTTAAACCTTTTTCTTCCGAGGTAGCTGGTTGTCGTAAGGGTGAATGCGCTTTTCAGGAGGAGGTAGTTGACGACCTCTCGGCAGACCCCTCCAGGAACCTTTGTGGTTTTGCCGGTAATTTAACTGGTGTAGACTGAGCAGCATGGGATGCCTTACCCTTTGAAAACAGCGGGAAGTCTTTATGGCTCTTAATACCATCCTCTCTTCCCCCGGAAATCAGATTGGATGTCTGTTCTTCCTCTGATCTTGTTCCCTCCTCCGCTGCTCCTCCTACTTCCTTCTCTGCGCCTAGGTCACTCGCTCCCCATTCCTGATGGGTTTCTGGTGCCTTCTCCTCCGAGTTCTCAGAAGTAGAATTAATATCAGGTCTCATTTTTAAATTATGCTCGGCTCTAGCCACGGTTGACACTGCCTTTGATTGCGCTAGCCGAGTTTTGGCTTTGAGACCTACTACAGAGTCAACTTTAGCCATTACATTTGACTGCTTTAAGTGTTTTCCCATTTTGCCTGAAAACTCTGGGGATCTCTTCCAGCTACAGCACTTCAATGTGAGTTCACCAAGTAGTTTTCACGCCCTGAATTGTTGTTTACCCCGCTCAGCACAGGTCTATATTAGGGGAAAGATGGATTACCACCAGCTTACCTGCTCATATTTGACCTTATCCCCTTACTTCCACCGGCCCTTTAATTTTTCTTCTTTTGTTTTTTTTTCCTTTTTTATCCCCTATGGCTGAAAACGCTGGAACCAGGGCAAACAAACACAAAAGGCAGCAAAGATGCCAGGAAGGCAAAAGAAAAGAAGTCAGTTTTCTCCACCTGGACCCGGGATCTGCGCCCCACACTGTTGAGTAAAGCGGCCATCACTCACTGTTGTCCTGTGGCAGCACAGTGCCTCTCCCGCCGCCCTGAGGGAGTTGCCAGGCTCAGCTTCTCACCTACAGCCTCTGAGCGTCCTCCTTCACGCTCGAGAATCAGCCATCAGCCGCCTGCACTCCTCCCCGTCCAAAACAGCTACCAAACAGTCACTGGCACGGTTCTCCCCGCGCCACCGTCTGCATAGGACCGCAAAACTCTGCCTCCGAGGCTTCTCCTGCTGCGGCGTCCATTACTGCGAGTGATCTGAGGGTTGTGGGGAGGAGCTAGGTCACTAGCGGCTGTGCGCGATCAGCCGCCCATCGTCCCTCCTACCGCCCCAGGAATGTCAACATCACAAAAGACTTACACTATAAATTTTCCATTGTGCAGCATGAAATTATTGAACTCAGTAAACCCACAGTGAGGGCTTATGTAATGTTAAAGTCTGTGTTGGGCATGGGACCATATCTTTTAGCACTAACTAGCGCCCATGATAGATTTTTAATTACACATTTTAGATTCAATCACCTTCACCATCTTTTATCATCCCCGGCTGGATTTTTTCCCTTATCTCAAAGGGGCCTCTGTGGCTGCGATCTCAGATCTCCACAGGATAAGCTTCACTTTGTTTTATTGTGCAAATTTTTCTCATTGCCAAGAAAACGATTCCTCCGGCCCCTGTTAAAGAGCCTGAAGTTTAGGCAGGCTAGAGGGGCACATTTGCTCTTACAGTTGTTACCAAATCCCTATACCCTCTGCGCAGTGATAAGCTTTTTGCGGGCAGCTTACAGATCTAGGCTCTCCAGAATTGATTGATCTCTGAATAGCCTGCACCTATGATGCTACTTTTAGGGTGAAGATGAGAATAGCCTTAGATTTTCAGAGTTTTATCAATCTATACTGTTTTAAAAGTTGGTGGTGTTTTAACTATGTGCAATGTTTGTTTTTATTATGCTGTGCATTCTGTTATATGGTATGATTGTATTTCTGTATCTTTTATGGATGCGTTTGCACCCAAATAAAGAAAGAATACACACAGAATGAACAGGCATAGTTCAGTACTTGGGCCAAACTTTTTATCTAAAAACTATTGCCTGTTAGTTTTTTTCCTATGGATGTCAGTGAGACTTCTTCCCTTGTAGTAGCTCTCTTCTTAAGTGATGATGAACTATAAATCATTAGGCAAGTACCTTCCTTCTCCAGGGAGATGACCATATGTCTTCAAGGTCTTGAGACTTTCTTCAAGGTGTTGAACATTTCCTTGAATACATTTTTGGCAGTCACATCCAAACCTCAGTTTTCCCAGTTTTGTGTTTTTAGGTTTTCTTTGTAGGACGTCTTGTGGTTGGACACCATTCTCCTATGACCTGCCATTTATTCTGATCCTTTATACCTCTTTCCCAGAATTCAGGGGGTTCTGTCTGACCCATAGAAGATCCTACAAGGAGTCGAGCATGTGATCACCCTGGAACCTTCTACTGTGAATGATACGTTCTGTTTTTTGAGGTTTCCTTTCAAGGTATGCCTAAATTATTGCCTTTGTTCTTTTGGGGTGTTATTCACAGTGAATACAATAAGAGAATTTTTTAAGATTATGATCCCTCAGATAACTTGACCTCGCTTGGCAGTCTAAATGTATTTCTCTTGTGAATTTGTTTGTTTTTTATTTCTAGTGGCCTGTTTCTGTTTGTTATCTGCCTCATGGGTTTCTCTCTTGTAGCATTTGATGAGATTAATATTTTATTTTCTCCTCTATTTTTTCCATTGTTGTCACTCTCTCCAATATTTGAGTGAGATAAACTCTGTTTTGAGCAAACAGCCTTACCCTTGGATATTTTGTACCCCTTATGAGAATTTGGTATATTAATTAACTCTTACATGCTTGGGGTTGGAAGCTGTTCCCTTCTTTGTATTTCTAAACCTTCCACTGTGTTTTAAAGTTGTTTTTGCACCTTCAGAAGGTGGTGTGAGTTGGATGACTCTAACAGTTGGTCAGAATTCTGAAGGCATAATATATTATTTTCTATATTGTTTTTAGAGAGGTCCCAAACCCTCTTCTTTGAATTTAGGCCATTGGATACCATCGGAAATGTATTTGGATAATTTAGCAGGATTGTCTTTTCTTGGCAATGTTCTCAAGTCATACGCAGGCAAGTCGGCACGTTCATGAGCTCTGTGGTGGTGCCGCCACGTTTAGTTTTCTCCATAATTTTGATTTTGTTGTGAGGTACGGAAATTGTCTTTGCCACTAGTTGCTTTATTATGGCTGGTTTTATTTCAGCATAGAAAGCCTTTATTTTTCAGTAATGCAGTAATAGAAGCAGGGCATAGCATTGCTTTGGATTTCTACATGTCTTATGATCAGACTAATTGACCACAACAAAGGCTTTCTGCTTGGGTACATCCTTATCATGTAAGGAATGGGACGAGGAAGGAGATGAGGAGGTAATGTTTAGATTACTTAACGTAATCTTCATTACTCCTAATCTTCCATCCATGTCCCATTACTTACAACCCAGCTGCCCACCCAGGGTTGAGGCTTTGTTGGTTTAGTATTAAGAGAAGGTGTTTGGTGCACCAATCCCTTTTACGTGGTCGCGTAAGTCCAATTAAAGATGAGTGGTAAAAGCCGCTTTCAAGGGAGTATTATCAAAAAAGAGAGCTTTTGACTGGGATGCTAGTCTGGGAGAGGCGGGCCTCTCCTCATCATGCAAGTACTGGGACGAGGAAGGGAGAATCAGAGTAATGAATATTACCGATAAGTAATCTAAACATTCCATACCACACAGGCACAAGCACAGAGGTGTGTCTTCTTGTGTGGGTGCTGGGCAACAACTTACTAAATGGATTCTAGGTTTACTTCTCAGATCTGTGCCCTCTCACTCAGTAGCACAGCTTAAATATGTTCTTTTGAACATTTGAAGAACCCTCTACAAGATATCACAGGGGTAAAAAAACAAAAGGGGTAGCTAACATGCATTGACACCTGAGTGCTCTGTAACTAGCTGATGTGCATAAAGATTTCACATTGTAATAATATTCTTCGTCCTTGCTGCCAGGTGAGAAGTCATTTTCAAGTGCTTATTATTGACAACTACTTGAAGGGAGACTCATAATGTCGCAATATTTTTGCCGCAATGTGAAAGAGGGGGAGAAAATCAAATGTTGCCTTGTTTTTCGATTCTATTGGTTTCCGGAGAGAGGCCGTTTGAGTCAAATCAGGGCAAATCCATTATTGTATGTTAATATTTTATTCGAGAGAATTCACTAATGTGCTTAGCGAACGTACATTTACGGTTAACATATGGTTCCAGTCACCAAAGCACACAAGTCTTCTATTCTGTGCTTTCGTCTAGCAACCTAATGCACTCTGGGAGTTGTGGTCCATGTTCTCTTTAGTTGATTCAGTTGTACTAACATACTGCTAACCGTTTTTAAACGGAAAGAATGAACCGTACCATTGTTTCCTTGAAATGGAGTGACCTGGTAACCTTTCTCTATGTATTTTTCCAGACTTTCTTTCTCTTTAGTTGGCCAATCTTGACTTTTAAATATAACTAAATTTATTGGTTGAATACAACTCTTTTATAAGCATTGAGCCTAATTAGGATTAAGTAGTTGAAGCTGATTTATATATGATATAACCCTGGGCCAACATGCTCAACAGAAAATAACTGTGTTTTGGTTTTAATTTTTCGGCATTTTAGATTAAGCCCGGTGAGAGGATCAGTTATTTACACATGAAATGTGATTCTAATCAGTAGTAAATTATGTTCTTAACAGATTTCAATAGATTTAAAGTTTTGTATTTTTAATGTTTTTAGATTCCTGGATGGTTTTGTATTCTGTCTACATTGAATGTGATGTATGTATCTTTTATTAAATCGAAACGTGGTGAAATAAAGTTTTCAGACTGACTGACTGACTTTTAAACCTATATACATTTGGGACATATATATGTCCCAGATGTGTGGCCATATATATGTCCAAATGCTGAAAGGCACGTTTATGTAGTGGTGAATAGTGGGAAGGGGTGGAACAGGACGAATATTAATTAGGTCTCTGCATAATTATAAATAAGCTTAGCTAATAAGTGAAAATCAGGCAATGTTAACCTATCTTCAGAGGTCAGATTTTCGGATTTCCTGTTCCTGGATGTCCCTGAGGTAGATTTCCATAAGCAGTCAATGGTGCCGGAAATGGTTGCCTTGTCCCATGGTACATCGGTTGATGCCGGTAACAACAATCAGGACACTGCAAGTGGGCTGGCAGCTTGCGGCTGAGTTGGAAATAAACACAGTGGCTGGGTTCGATGGATTTCATGATCCTGACAAAACTGTGCGTGTGGATGTGAGCTAAGAGCATCATTTGGATGGCTGCTAAGTGGCACCTATCCCTCCGTTCCCCTAAACCTTCACTCATTTACTTGAAACTTTCCCTGGTGTAAAAAAACCCCAATTATACGGAGTTCTGAGCCCTGAAGCTTTGTATCTTTGTACATATTTAATAAGAAATGCCCACAGGCTCCTACACCCTTCCTTCCAATTTAAAAAATACCTTAATATCATCTTCAAATAAGGGAAAGCTTCCTGCACAAAAACAATCCTTAGAGGCATTTTCCCCTTCCTATTTGTGCTGCAGAATGCGGCACATTTGAAAATAAGGGATATTTCTCCTCGTTACTCTTCACTTGGGAAGGCTAGCATTTTGACGCATTCCCAGTTGTACAAGCCTTTGTAAATCAGGGAATGTGCCAAAATTAATGGGTGGATGCATGGAAACACCGAATGCCCCATCCATGGAATGCCTCTCAAGTTGAAATGTACTATAACGCAGCGCAAGCAGCTGCCTTGCATTACATTTATTTACAAAGCCACACAAGGCCATGAAAATTAGGCCTTGTGTGGCTTTGTAAATATTACTGATGCCTTAGCGTCATCCTTGTGTCGCCTTGCTTGACGCAATGACAACACAAAGGCTTCATAAATATGGGCCGTAGAGAATGTTGTACTACCCAGTTATATGAAATGATTACACCAATGTGAGTGCATTCAGTCAAACCATCCTTATTGACTTTAGGGTGTATTTCTTAACTTCCACAGGCTTTCTCTCTTCCAGTCTCCTTGGCACTGCAAACCTTTTAGTTCTATTTTACAGTTAATGTGCTGCTTCACAAATGCATTTAGTCTTTGGCTTAATAGGCCCTAGAATCAAATCATAATCCATTGTGGTAATTGTGGTTGTTGAAGTGATCATGCTTTCCATCTCACTTTGCTTTAATGGAAATCTTTGCTGTCGTGTTTGTTCACGTGGTATCTTGCCTCACAATTTGCTGCAGCACAACTACTGATACATATTTTGCTCTATGAAGACTGATTTGAGGGAATGAACCCATTTTATGCGTTTTAGATTTCAATTGAGCTTCTTATAAGCTCATCGTGTCTTACTGGGAGTGAAGTTCCCTTGCAGAAAGAACTGTTACGGCACAGACAGCGGTACTGAGGGATTATGCTGTGAAAATGTACCTGCTTAATACAAAGGAAGCTTCTAAACTCCTCTCAAAAGCGCCAGAGAAATAAAAACAAATACCAGTAGTTACACTGATGAAAAGTGTGAGGAATGTATTTTTTGAGTAATTGCAAATTAAATAGTTGTACTGAAGGGAGTGTGTGGAATTGTGTTACCAAGCAAAGATCTAAACTGACCATAATGTATTAGGATTGAGCATATAGGCTATTAAACCAAGCACTGTGTGCAATATTTAAGTAGCAGGTTCACTGCACAATAGAGAACTACAAAGTCCAAAATGCAATGGGAAACCATATCCAGAGCCAGTGATTTTAACACCAAGCAAAAGATCGGAAAGTTGTGAGGCTGGTTTCATGGAATTAAGCCACAATATGAGTTTTGGATTACACAGTACCATGTCTTTATCCCTCACCTCTTCGTCATATTCTGGTTTTTTAGGTCTCGCCTACGCAGCGCGCATGCGCTGCCTAGGCAAAAAGACCTTTTGCAATCGATTCGGCTTTTCAGCCAAAAACGTGCACGCGTTCCATTGCCTTCAATGGCAACGCGTGCACGTTTGGCGATTCACTTGCGGGAGCGAGCAGCTGGCGCCATATGGTAGCAATTATCGCTCCTGGCGCCGCTCGCTCCCGCAAGGGAATCACACTCCCCCCACCCCTCCCACTTCTTTAACCCGGAGTACTGTTTCACTTTCGCGGCCGCGGCGCGGGCCGCACTTGTGTTTCAGTGCTTGTTACGGTATGTTTCTGCTTTCTCTCTGACAAACCCCGCAAATCTTTCGTGCAAGAAGTAGCAAGTGGCAGTGCTGCTGAACTTTGTGATGTTTGCATCTGTGCATTGGGACGGGGCTTCGCCTACTACAGAGGCTGTGTGCCTCACTACTTTTGAGTTATCTAGCGCCGAGATGCGAACTGGTAGCTATACTGATGCCTGTGTGATAACAGTACTCCAGCTGTAATCCCAGCTTCCGTGTGCACACCACTTTATCTGCACTGCTCTATTTCCCTCATCAGAAAATTGTGAATGCTGAGAGACTGAATAGCAGCCATTAGTGCTTATTTAAAACACACACACACTTTCACATAGGTACTACATAAATATGTAAAGGGGCATCTATCCACATGTACACTTCCACAGCGCCGAAGCAGTTATCTAGGAAAAACCGTATGGGTCATGTTTTCACTGTATAGCTCCTCAAGCAAACACACTTTTTGCCTCCATTTTCCATGTTATGCATTTGGAAATTAAGTCACGTGACAGCAATTGTGTAATTCAGAGTTGAGCTCATAATAGCTGTTCACAACACGGCTCCGAGTTGTGCCTGACGAGTCTGCCATGGCTGCCAGTAGTGGGGTAGGGTAGGTTAGTGCATTTGCGTTCACTTCATATATCTGCACATCACAGGGCTGGGTCAGTGCTTCATCCTTTCGAGGCCGATTAACAGAATACCATTGAGGTAGCACCTTCTACTAATGTGTTACAAACGTATACAACCCTGGCAGCAAGCGCCACGTGGAATGCAAGCCAGGCATATTCTGAAAACAGGCCTACTGAACACAAAACGTGTTAAAGAAAAAAAGCACCATTGTACTTCTATGGGTGACATGGCAGCTCTGCTGGTTAATGCATCTACTACAAAGCTTTGCTTGTAACCTGTTCGTCAATGGTTACGGTTCCAGTGGAATGGACTCTGCCCTTCACCCATCTGAGGTTAATAAAATGAGTACCATTGAGATGAAGAATGGTGTACAGCAGGGCCAGACAGGGACAAAAAACAGCCACGGGCAACAGTTAGCGAACCAGATAGCTGAAAAAAACATTTGCAAATCAAGCCAGTTTTGAGCTAATAAAGTCACATTGTGTCTTGCAAGGCTTGTGAGACTGCATGTATGTGTGTTTACAGTTTGATGCAGGCAATGTTTATGGTAATATCAGGGAAATCAACAGTAAACAAGCATTGGCATAGCCAATAGGTCTCGCCTTTGGGACCTTATAAGTGTTTAGCCATGCAACAGTTGATGTTGTTGCATCAAGGATATTGTGCTGCATAACTAAATACTTATAAGGTCCCAAAAGCGAGACCTATTGGCTATGCCAGTGCTTGTTTTATTATCCAATTTCAACCCAACCAAAAGCACACTATACTTCTCTAGCTTCAGGATCACTTGACGGAAATCATGCTGCTGACATAAAAATGTTCTCTGTAAAGCACCACGCAAGTCAAGTCAAAATTCTTTTATTTCGGCCAGAATGAGACTTTTGTATAAAAGCAGCATTTCAGTTATCATTTTTGCACCCAACCTTGAGGAGATTCGAAAAATTGTCTTAATGGCACCCTGGCATTGCTGTGCTCTGGTTCTGAGTAAATGCATCCAATTTAAAGAGGTGTCAAAAGGTTTGCCCAGATAGTTAAAAGTTGTGACTCTCTGAATAGTGACCCATCCCACCATGTCTGTACCCTTGATTTTGTCTTTCTGGGTTCAATAACCATCATGAAATATTTACCAAAATTGACTTAAAAATCCAAATTGCCCTTAAAGGCCGTAAAAGATGCCAAAAGCCAATATAACTCATTTCCTGTTTGCGCTATGAGCACACCGTGATCTGCATAGAGGGGACAGGAGACCGGCTGTGCACCCACTACAGGCAAATCTTTCCCAGTCTTAGTCAAGTGTAGATCCAGACCATTAATGTATAGAAGGAAAAGAAAAGGGGCCAAAATGCACCCTTGCCTAACACCTCTACTCGATTTAATGGGGTCAGTGCATTCCCCGTTTTGGTCAAAACGAACTTTTATGGTGGTATTTGAGTGCAACATGTTTGTAAAGCATCTTGCAGCTCATTAGAGTGAGGGTTCTTACTAGATCAAATAAGTAAAAAAATGCAAAATAGTTCAAGGACGCACTTGAAGTACTTTTGCACCAATTATTCAACCAACCGAGCTATCTTAATGGCATTTTGAACAATTGACATGCAGAATATACAATGCAGTCTATAGACTGCTGCATACACAACCTCCTGAGCTATCTGATGGGAATTGGAGCCTTTATCCTTCAGGTAACTCAAATATCCGTGGCATGTGCTCAGCTCACTGATCTATCTATTGGCAGCGTTTCTCCTGATCTTTGTATATATTCCTACTGAGCCCTCATTTCTTGGATCATTTGAAGAGTTCTTTAGTTTTCAGAATATTGTCCAACCTCCTACTGACATTCCAATAGCCCTCCAACTCCCTCCTGATGCACCTTCCTTTTTGGTTGGAGACACCGCAGTGCATGTTGGGAGATCTCAGACTGACACAACCAGATCACATAAACAAATATAGCCCCCGTCATGCGCAGCAAAAATGTTGCAAATGGATTCACACTTAGTTTGACAGTTTGACTTCCAATGAAGCACCAACCTGACAGCCTGCCCTCCAAAAGAACATCCAGAGAGTGCTGTGCACCTGGTATCCAATAAAAGCTTTTGTATCCTTCATAGATTACTGACCCCTGCCTGCATCCACTTTAACTCTGAAAAAAATGCAAAGTTGGAGGATTTGTAGCTCAGACTGTTCACAGATCGACTTTCTCACTGTTTACCTATTGATTGCTCCTTTCCGAGCTTAAAGAGATTGAAATAATTGCCTATGCCTCTATTTTTTTTCTGTGAGAAATATAACAGCAGGGGAAGTTGAGAAAATAATGGATTTTCTAATAAAAATGAACTGATTGTACTATACTTATATTTTTTTTACTCTTTTTAGAACATTACCATCAAAATATCTAACGTGGAGCTCATAAATGATGCTGGAAGAATGATAGGGAGAGTTGGCCTTACCAGGATTTACATCTGCAACCTCTAGATCATATAATGCAAACACTTAATCCACAGTACTTTACTGAAACATTCATGCAGGGCTTCACTGTTAAGGTCTAACACATAAGAGACAGGAAGAAAAAAAACATTGAAATAAATATATATTGCAGTGTAGTGTACAGGTTTTTGTATAGGGTGCCAAACACTACAACAAGCATTAAGAGCCAGGGGCAGTATTACAGAAATTGCTCCGGGGGCAACGGGTATATGCACCCCATTTGTGTGCCCGTGGGCCACTATGGTATTACAGAAGGGGCTGCAGACACTTGTGTGCCCCCCTTCTGTAATACTGATAGCGCTGGTGCACATGCAACGGGATCTCTAATTCCTCCTGAAAGTGCAGGCAGGTTGCCGCCTGCACTGTGAAACAAGGAGCAGATTTTAAACAGCTTTCCCATATTTTACTTGAATGAGCTGCGCCCCAGGGCAGCGTGAGTTCACAAATGCCCTGAGGGCAGCGCATTCATAACAATAGGGTGCATTGTTTACACTCAACACACCTGTTTAAATATGTGTTGTGGCGCAAAGAGGGAAAATGCACCTTTTCAATAATAGGGGCCCAAATGTACAAAAAAATCGATTTGCAAAAAATTATTGTAAGTTGTACACCAACGTTTTGTATATCAATTCTGATTTTGCGAACTGAGCTATATAGTGTTAGATCAGTTCGCAAAATCACCATTCGGAGTGGGTCGCATTTCGACTTACCTCATTACTATTTATGAGCTAGGCCACAAATTGCATTTAAATAAAGAAAAATGGGATACAATTTTTTTTAAACTTTTTTAAAAAGTTTGTTTAGGAGCTATCAATGATCCCCCGGGCCACAGCCCACTCCCAAACAAACTTTTCTTTTACATTAAAAAATGGAAGGAGTCTCAAGGTGACCCTTTTCCTTTTAAAAATGGGTTACCAACTTTTTGAGGAGCCTCTAACCCAGAGATCTTCAAACTTTTTGATGCCGAGACCCCCTTGTCAAAATTATTTAGGCGTAAGGACCTCCTCATGATAAAAATGTATAGAACCTGGTACTCGTCATCATCGACAACTTTCGACAACCATACCGTCCCCAATTCTCAAAGCAAATCATTTTTACGGTGGGGAGATAAAATTAAACAGTGTTTAGCAAACCATAGGTCAGTGAGCGTGGGTGCGTGGTCAAAAGTGCAGCATAAAACAAAGGGCCTCATTCATTCACGCCAATGTGAAAGAGCAGGAATGCACCGTATTTATGAAATGCAGTGCATTCCTGTCCTTTCCCCTTCTGTTGGTGCACAAATTGCTGCCGAGCACCAACATAGGCAGGATTGTTTTTGTGCAGAAAGGGGAACCTTCCTTCACTAAAACAATACTGAGTGGCATTTTCCTCTATCTATGTGAGCTGCAGAATGCAGCACACACGGAAAGAGGAAAAAAAGAGGAGAAATGAAAACATTTCTCCTCGTTACGCCTCTGCTGGGTAGACGTAAGGTTTTTGCGCTGCCTCAGGTTTACATGATTTTGTAAATCTGGTGCAGCATCAAAGTCCATGGGGATTGCGTGGGAACCCTCATGTAATGCCCACGGAACGCCTCCTTGACGCAGAGTAAGGTAATGCAGTGACTTGCACTGCTTTGTCTTATTCCATATCTATGAGGCCATGCAAAGCCATGCAGGGTGACTTTGCGCCACCTCATAGGTATGGTTGAGATGCTTGCACCGCGGCAGCATCAAAAATAGTGATGCTGTGGCGGCGCAAGCCTTTCATAAATAAGCCCCCAAAAAAGTCTGTTTGTTTTTTAGGTTTTTCACCATCAGGTTGCTACATATAAAATAATGGGCAGCTTAAATGAAAAATATGTTGTTACTCAGTGGAAAATGTACTGTAGTGTATTATGAAACCTCTATTAGTTAACGCTCTACAGAGGTCTGTGTGTAACCAGAGAGCCACAGAATTAAATCTTGGTTGGTGTAGTGCAGAATAGTGACTTGTGTATTTTTAGTGCTACGAGGTCACAGCCTTTGACAGAAAGCACTGTGAATATGTAAGTCATTATTTTATACTAGCAGACTGATATAAAATGTGCAAATAGTTTTACGATAAAATGGTGCTTCCAAAATGTATATTTTAGTAATACCAGAGAGTATGTTACGCAATTTTATTTTAACATAACTGTCCCTTCAACACCTCCTTAGGGATACTAAGGGCTGTGTAAATACAATTACGATTAAAAGTACACACATCACAATTCAGTTGTTAACTCTTTGCACTACCACTAAAAAAAAACAAATCTTTGTCATCACAAAGCTTGGAGTGATTCAATCAATTAAAGCCAGAACTGACTCCTAAGCACCCTTTACACTTGCAGATTAACTAAAAGTGCACATTTGCATTTTATTCAGGCAAGCAGGCACCCTGGCACGAAGGCTTTTCACAACAAAGGAGACTCAATCGGTGAAACTTCAGCTGAAGCATTTTAATGATCAGAATTAGTCATCCTGGGACAGTTGTCTTTTTCCAAAATGAAGGCAAACGTTTTGGATTCCAGGCACAAGTGAGGCTGGGGAATGCACGCCCCCTTCCCAGGATCGCTCCCCACAGATTGAAGACCGCTGCTCGACCCTATAAATAAGTTGCAACTGGACCTGCGCAATTTAGGCTCCATCCCTACACGTCACAGAAATGTCCTTATGCACCTACACATGAAACTATATGGTGTGCCATAACTTTATTAACGTGTATGAACATTTAAACACATTAATGAAATGTATTTACTGTAGAAACTAGAGATTTATAAACATGTGCACTAATGATCAGTTTAACATGATGATGTATTCTGTAGTCACGTTTGCATTTATATTTTAAGTCACATATGCATACGTTATGAATGTTACTTTTGCAACTGTGGTTATGTATGTTTTACTCATGTATTGCATTTGTTTTTGAGTTACATGTACACAAGTATAACCATGTATTTAAAGTGCACATTTAAATGCTTAATTAAAGTTAGCCTGACTAAAGGTCTACATTTTGAATGTATTTTGCTCTGTTAGCTTGTTCTTTTGCTTTGCAGGTGCATTTCCAAGGTTTCATTAGCTAGAGAAAAGGAGTATTGCTGTCTGTACTAGTTTCTTGACAGTAAGGCCTGAGAAGAAACATCTTGGCAAGAAAGGTGAAGACGTAATGAGCAGGTGAAACCTCCTATTCATCATGTATCAGGAATGGAGGGATATTCAAGGTTGCATTAACTGTCCAAGTTCTGTGGGATAAGAAAGTCTGCTAATGCTGCAATTGCACAGACCAATGAGAGAATTGATTGGCTCCTGGTGGTGTGGGAAGAGATATGCTTGTTGTTGAAGTTTTACTGGGTTTAATTAGTGCTCACACTGTTAGAAGCGAAGGCAGATTCCCTTAGACTTTGAGGGGCACAGACCTCTCTGCTTCTTTCTTCTTACAAGTGTGAAGATTCATGCTAAACACTTATTCCAATTCTTGAAGGCTTCTTCTGGAGTCTTCACAATGCTGACACCTTCCAGCATTTCCATATTTCCTTGAGACCCTATTCTATGAACCATCCTTATTCTAAACTTAGAGCCTTGATCAGATTACTTTAGAACGTATTCCTGTTTAGGAGAGAAACAGGGTTTCTTTAACCCTTTCTATGCTCATGATGGAGCGGTTCCGTCATGAGCAACGGTGGGCGTGTGCTCATGACGTACCGCTCCGTCATGTCACCCACCCATGGGGGAAGCGCTGGCGCTCCCCCCATGGGCAGCCCATCTAGTCCCCACAAAGGGGGATGGCAGCGGAAGAGTTTCCGCTGCCACCCCCGACCCCACCCCCAGGCAATCCCATGATGTCAGCGCGCGCCGACGTCATCAGGAGCAGCCAGACGCACTGGAAGCCATTTGATTCCAGTGCGTCCAGCAGGAAACAGGTAAGTTTCCTTGCTCCGGTGGGGCGGGGGGGGGGGGAATAGGGATGCATTGAGGCATCGGA
This sequence comes from Calotriton arnoldi, assembly GCA_963921515.1. Lineage (NCBI taxonomy): Eukaryota > Metazoa > Chordata > Amphibia > Caudata > Salamandridae > Calotriton > Calotriton arnoldi. The sequence goes on from CAWUFW010016296.1 coordinate 261,264, forward strand.
GGAGAGGAAAGAGTTTTTCCTCTCCCCTGATGTCTCAATGCAAGGCATTCCTACTGCACGATCGCGCATGGCATCGCGATCGTGCAGCAGGAATGCCCCCACTAGGCACCAGGGATTTCTTTTCTTTTTAAAGGAAGCGACCCCTTGGGCAAGGGTCGCTTCCTCAAGGGCACTATATTTTTAAGACTTTTCTGCCCCCCCTGGGGACAGATCGGCTGGGTTTTTTGGCCTTTCTGCCCCCAGAAGCCCACTAGAGCCAGGGAGATAAAAAAAATTAAAATGGAAGCGACCCCTTGGGCAAGGGTCGCTTCCAGGGGCCACATATTTTTTATATGTGTATTCTGGCCCTCTGGGGGCAGATCGGCCAATTTTTTGGGCCTTAACCCCACTAGACACCAGGGTAGTTTTTTTAAATTAAAATGGAAGCGACCCCTTGGGCAAGGGTCGCTTCCTCAAGTAGGCACATTATTTTTTAGACTTTTCTGCCACTCCTGTGGACAGATTGGCTGGGTTTTTTGGCATTTCTGCCCCCATGGGGGGCAGAAAAGCCCACTAGAGCCAGGGAGTTTTAAAAAATTAAAATGGAAGCGACCCCCGGGGGGGCAGAAAACCCCACTAGCCACCAGGGACATTTTTTAAAATTAAAATGGAAGCGACCCCTTGGGCAAGGGTTGCTTCCAGGGGCAGATTTTTTTTGTATGTTTATTCTGCCCCCCCCCCCCCCGGGGGCAGTTCGGACCGTTTCTTTGGCTTTTCTGCCCCCGGGGGAGGGGGGGGTAGAAAACCCCACTAGACACCAGGGAGTTTATTTTAAATGCAATGGAAGTGACCGCTTGGGCAAGGGTCGCTTCCACGGGGCTGATGCATTGTGTATGTTTTTTCTGCCACCCCCTCTGGGGGTGGATCGGCCTGTTTTGTTGGCCTTTCTGCCCCCAGGGGGGGGGAGAAAACCCCATTAGGCACCATTGATTTTGTTTTGTGTGTAATGGAAGCGACATGGTTGCTTCCAAGGGGGTAAAATTTGGTTAATGTTTTTTCTGCCCTCCTGGGGACAGATCTGCCCCTTTTTTTGGCCTTTCTGCCCTAGGCGAGAGGGGGGAGGCAGAAAGCCCTACTAGGCACCAGGGATTTATTTCTTTTGCAAACGGGGCACATTTCTGTCTGCTGTTTTCTGCCCCCTGGGGGACAGATCGGCCTGGCAGACAACCTCAGCCGATCCCTTGGGCAAGATCACCCCCCATTTTTCTCAGCCCTATTTGAAGGCCCATCTGGCAGATTTACCATTTGGGTAGTGACATAGCGTGTTATAATGTTAATTGTTTTATTTCTTGTGAATTGCAATTGTAATGCTTTATTTCTCCCTTTTTGTTCTAGTTCAAGGCTTTTGCTCTTTAGACTGTTCCAGGTTGCGGTTTCGTTACTGGTGGTTCTGCTGTTTGTGTAGTTGCATGTGTTTGGTATAAGACTTTTTTTTGTACAGTGTAAATGAGTTTCATTTCCCTGCATGAATGTGTTTTTTGCAAATGGTGTAATAATAGCAGTATGTTTGGCTTCTGTTTTTTGAGTGTCAAAATCTTTTTGCATTTGTGCTCGATGTGTATTTTGTTGTCTTGTGAGTAATTGGTTTTGTTTTTTTCTTTCTGGTGGGATATCGTTCGTTTTTGCTGTGTCTCTGCAGAGTAGGTGCTGGTGAGTGTAGCTGTCTCTTGCAAGTGAATCATATAGTTTTTGAGTATATAGATCTTTGTGATAAAGGCACACATTTTTTTACTTACTTATTTTGCACAGTGTTGGTTGTTGTTGACTTGTTTGTGCAGTCTCCTTTCTTAGTAAGGATAATGGCTAGCCGCAGGATTACTGCTCAGCAGGTTGTTGGTGTGCTTTTTGAGTCTTCCTCTGACCATGGTTCAGAGACTGACTCTGCATCTGAGGCAGAGCAGGGAGTGGAAGATTCAGGCACTGAGTTTTCTGTCCACGAGGAATCATCAGATGATGAAGCTACTCTCAGTGCGGATGAAGCTACTCTTAGTGCGGATGAAGTGCCTGTTTTAGAGGAGGACATTGATGTGCCGATAGTGCAGCAATAGGCATCTGGGCTGCAGCATTGCCAGACTTTACTGGTGTTCCAGGGTGTAGAGTGAATACTGAAAACATTTTGCCGATAATTTTTTTTCAGTTGTTTATGAACGATGTATTTTTGGCAGAGATTGTTGAGCAGACTAATTTGTATGCCGATCAGTTTTTGAGGGACAACAGTGCCAGCCTTAGGCCCCACTCTAGAGCTACCCGGTGGACTCCCACAAATCTGGAAGAGATGAAGAAGTTCTTGGGTTTAACTTTTTTGATGGGCTTGCTAAGGAAGCCATCAATGTCTTCATATTGGTCTAGTAGTCCCTTGATGGCAACAGCTATATTTCTGGCAGTCATGAGTCGTGATCGGTATTTGCTTCTGCTTTGGATGCTGCATTTTGTCGATAATGGTTTAGCGTTGCCACGAGATCACCCTGATTGTGACCGTCTTTTTAAGATTCGGCCTGTCATTGATCACTTTGTAGATCGATTTTCTGAGATCTATGCTCCAGGGAAAGAAATAGCAGTGGATGAGTCTTTGGTCTTGTTCAAGGGCCGCTTGGTTTTTAGGAAATACATTCCTAGTAAGAGGGCACGCTATGGAATTAAGATGTATATGGTGTGTGACAGTAGGACTGGATATGTCTCTAATTTCAGGGTGTACACCGGTAAGGATTCCAGGATTAACCCCCCTGGTTGTCCGTCCACTTATGGAGTGACTGAGAAAATTGTGTGGGAACTTGGTAGAGGACTTTTTAACAAAGGTCACCATTTATATGTAGATAACTTCTACACTGGTGTGCAGTTGTTCAGGGAATTGGCCAAAGTGGACACCGTTGCTTGTGGCACAATCCACTCTAACCATAAAGGTTTCCCAAAAGAACTTGTTTGTCAAAAGCTTGTGCGGGGACAGTGCAGTGCGTTGCGTAGCGAGGAACTTCTAGCTGTGAAGTTTTCAGACAGGAGAGATGTCTACATGCTGACTACCATCCATGATGAAAGCATTTCACCTGTGACTTTTTGGGGTCAGGTTGCTGAAGCGCGCAAACCTGTGTGCATTTTAGACTATAATAGGCACATGAGTGGTGTTGATAGAGTAGATCAGAGGTTGGAACCTTACCCTGCTCTTCGTAAGGCTTACATTTGGTATAAGAAGTTGGCTATCCATCTTTTCCACTTAGCAACCTTTAATGCTTTTGTTGTATTCAAGGATTGTTGTCCTGAGTCAAAGATGACTTTTGCTAAGTTTCAGGAGTCTGTAATAGGCAGCCTTGTTGTAGTGGAACAGGCAAGTGTTCCTAGAGTTGGAGTGGTGGAGGATGTGGCTAGATTGAAAGATCGCCACTTTCCTGATCACATTCCTCCCACACCCTCAAAAGACTTTCCCAGTATGAGATGTAGAGTCTGTTGGCGAAGAGGTATGCGGAAGGAGACTCGTATGTACTGCCCTGAGTGTCCTTCTAACCCTGCGCTGTGTGTGCCTGCTTGTTTTAGAATGTACCACACGCAAAATAATTTTTGGGAGCATCCATGAGTGGTAAAGTGAACTGCCTGGTCTCTATTGTTTTATATTTTTTGTTCAGTTTCAAGGTTGGCATTTGTGCAATGTATTTAGTTTCAGATTTTGTGTTAGTAGATTTGTATCTATTTGCAATTTGTTTGTGTTTTCTTTTTTGTATAAAAAAACCCTAAATGTGATGGCGGTGTGTGTAGGCTGGCGCTTGGCTGGTGGTGTGCGTGGACTGGCGCTTGGCTGGCGGTGTGCGTGGACTGGCGCTTGGCTGGCGGTGTGCGTGGACTAGCGCTCGGCTGGCGGTGTTTGTGGACTGGTGCTCGGCTGGCAGTGTGCGTGGACTGGCTCTTGGCTGGCAGTGTGCCTGGACTGGCGCTTGGCTGGCGGTGTGCGTGGACTGGCGCTTGGCTGGCGGTGTGCGTGGACTGGCACTTGGCTGGGGGTGTGCGTGGGCTTGCGCTTGGCTGGCGTTGTGCGTGGACTGGTGCTCGGCTGGCGGTGTGCACGGACTGGCGCTCGGCTGGCAGTGTGCGTGGACTGGCGCTTGGCTGGTGGTGTGCGTGGACTGGCGCTTGGCTGGTGGTGTGTGAGTAGTGACTTGCTACTGGTCACTACACACACTGCTAGCCAAACGCCATTCCACGCAATCCGTCAGCTGGTGTGGTTGCTGTGTCAGGAATGTGGGCGTGTGAAAGTGATGGGCCCTTGATTGGCGCTGTCTGCTGGTGTGAGTGTTGTAATGTGATGGGCCCGCGGCAGGCGGTGTGAATGGTTTTGTATGTGTCAAACGTATGAAAGGTGTATGAATGGCCTGTAAAGAAGTTGGTGCCTTGTCGTGGCTTTACAGCTCACGAGCTGTGAGTCAATGGTTCAGTTTCTCGTCCTTTCAATTATTAACAGTGCATTTCATTTTTGTGAAATCTCTTGTTAATACAATTGTATATACTGAACCTTCACTCACCCTCGTGCCGAATCCAACCAGTATGTATGTGTGCTTGAGGAATAGGTGGTTGTGCAGAAATATTTGTCTTTTCTGTCTTTCTCAAGCAGGGTGTACCTTGTCCCTTTTTGTGAATGTTGTAATGTGTTGGTTTCGTGCCTGGTGGTGTGAATGGTCTTGTGTGTATCACGTATGAAAGGTGTGTGAATGGCCTGTAAAGCGGTTGGGGCCTTGACGCGGCTTTACAGCTCATGAGCTGCGAGTCACTGGTTCAGTTTTTTGTCCTTTCAATTATTGACAGTGCATTTCATTTTTGTGAAATCTCTAGTTAATAAAATTTTATATACTGAACCATCACTCGCCCTTGTGCCAAATTCAACCAGTATGGGCCTGATTCACAGAACTGACTTACGTGAAATACGTAAAGTTAGTAATTTTCGGTATTCACAGAATACACTTACCAATACTAACTTTATGTCCGCTCCCGGGCCGGAGATTCCGGCCCTGTGGCGAATTTCCGCCTCTGGGCCGGAATCTCCGCCTCCGGGCCGGAATACTCTCATTTAGGCCGTTTGAGCATAAACGGCCTAAATGAGGGTATTCCGGCCCGGAGGCGGAGATTCCGGCCCAGAGGCGGAAATTCAGCCACAGGGCCGGGAATCTCCGGCCCGGGAGCGGACATAAAGTTAGTATTGGTAAGTGTATTCTGTGAATACCGAAAATCACTAACTTTACGTATTTCACGTAAGTTAGTTCTGTGAATCAGGCCCTATGTGTGTGTGCTTAAGGAATAGATGGCTGTGCAGTAATATTTGTCTTTTTTGTCTCTCTGCCAAGGTGTACATTCCATCTAAGAAAAACCTACCAACTGTAGATATTGTCACAAACTAAACACCCATGGGAGTACATGGTGATGTCTCTCTTGTGGATCCCAACAAGTTATCTTACCCACAATGTCCTGCAAACCTCAAAATGTGACTGTCACATTTCCTTGCATTATTGTGACAAAACTTTCACGCTTCAGAAAGAAACAACAAATTTCCTACCACCCAGCATTTCTCCAAGTACCCCAATAGAAATGGCACCTCACTTGTGTGGGTAGGCCAAGTACCCGCGGCAGGGAAGGGCCCAAAACGTATTGTGGAGACATCACAATTACCTATTTTGAAAGGACCTGGTTTTGCAAGGGGGAGTCACCTGAGTTTTTGGCCCCGGGCTCGGCGGCCATCTTGGTACACCTACCAAACCCACACATTTGTGAAAACTAGACACCCTGGGGAGTCCAATGAGGTATGGCGTGCGTGGATCCCCCAACATTTCCCTACCCAGAATCCACTGCAAACCTCAAATTTTGCTGAAAAAATCAATTTCTTTCCAAATTATTGTGTGGGAAAATTGTAGGATCACCGGGCTGTCACAAATTTCCTCCCACCCAGTGTTCCCCCAGGTCTCCCGATAAAAATGGTCCCTCAATCGCGTGGGTGGGTCAAGTACCCGCGACAGGCAAGGGCCCAAAACCTATTGAGGCGACATCAAAATTACCTATCACAAAACAACCTGGTTTTGCAAGGGGGGTCCCATGAGTTTTTGGCCTCAGGCTCGGCGGCCATCTAGGGAAACCTACCAAACCCACACATTTATGAAAACTAGACACCTGGGGGAGTCCAGCGAGGTATGGCTTGCATGGGTCCCCCAACATTTTCCTACCCAGAATCCCCTGCAAACCTCAAATTTAGCTGAAAAAATCACTTTTTTCTCAAATTTCTGTGTGGGAAAGTTCTGGAATCTGCGTGGATCCACAAATTTCCTACCACCCAGCTTTCCCCCAGGTCTCCCAATAAAAATGGTCGCGGGCACTACGCCTACCCACACAAGTGAGGTACCATTTTTCTCGGGAAGACTTTGGGGAACGCGGGGTGGGTGGAATTTTGTGGATCCACGCAGATTCCAGAACTTTCTACCACGGAAATGTGAGGAAAATGTGTTTTTTTGACAAATTTTTAGGTTTGAAAGGGATTCTGGGTAACAGAACCTGGTGAGAGCCAGTCAAGTCACCCCATCCTGGATTCCCCTGGGTGTCTAGTTTTCAAAAATGTATAGGTTTGCTAGGTTTCCCTAAGTGCCGGCAGAGCTAGGGTTCAAAATCTACAGCTAGGCACTTTCCAAAAAAGGGTCTGTTTTCACTGTGATAATGTGGTGTGTCCACGTTGTGTTTTGGGACGTTTCCTGTGGCGGGCAAAAGGCCTACCCACACAAGTGAGGTACCATTTTTCTCGGAAGACTTTGGGGAACGCGGGGTGGGTGGAATTTTGTGGATCCATGCAGATTCCAGAACTTTCCACCACAGAAATGTGAGGAAAATGTGTTTTTTTGGACACATTTTTAGATTTGCGAGGGATTCTGGGTAACAGAACCTGGTGAGAGCCAGTCAAGTCACCCCATCCTCGATTCCCCTGGGTGTCTAGTTTTCAAAAATGTATAGGTTTGCTAGGTTTCCATAGGTGCCGGCAGAGCTAAGGTTCAAAATCTACAGCTAGGCACTTTGCAAAAAAAGGGTCAGTTTTCACTGTGAAAATGTGGTGTGTCCATGTTGCGTTTTGGGCCGTTTCCTGCCGCGGGCACTAGGCCTACCCACACAAGTGAGGTACCATTTTTCTCTGAAGACTTTGGGGAACGCGGGGTGGGTGGAATTTTGTGGATCCACGCAGATTCCAGAATTTTCCACCACAGAAATGTGAGGAAAATGTGTTTTTGTTGACAAATGTTTAGGTTTGCAAGAAACAATTGAAAGAAGCAAGGCAAGGCGGTAAAAAATTACTGATTTGGGCAAAGAAAACCAAGTGCGTAATGAACACCAAATTGGACAATTATACCAAACTTTTGATATTAGTTAATTTATTGTATATAAACATTGATGTATAATTTTTATAATATAGACTTTTTCTTATTTATTTATTTAAAATGCATTCATTTGTCATTATTAATGCTCGTTTGCGTGATAACATTTTTTTTATGCAGTACAAATGTCAAGAGAAAAGATGCAACAAGCGTTGTTGTGACTGAACTGAAAAAATATACAATGAATATACACAACTGATATATATCTTGAAATATAAGCTCTAATTTGTTGAGATCTAACAAATCATATCAATCATTGTAAACAGTATTTTGATCTATCCTGTATGGACAATTGACACAATAGAATTATGAAACTGGCGGTAGGTTAGCACTACGCGCGTTTCGGCATTGCCTTCTTCAGGATTCCGTCTCAGTGAACACTGAAAAGATAACAAACAACAACGAGACTAGGTTTCAATGCCCAAACCTAAGCATAAAAAATTATACTGTGCAAAACATGAAAGATATCTACAAAGATATAGCTACGAGGATACAGGCTAAAAAGATCCAGGAGTTGTGAACCATATGAAAGACAGAATAGTAAGAGTCCAAATATTAAAATACTTCGGGGCATATTAGCAACGAGGCGATAAACAATTATCGCCGCTTTTGCGTCCGTTTTCGGTCGAAAAGCGGCGATAATTTTATCGCCTAATCAGCAAGGTCACGCTATCGCGTGAATCCTTGCATTATCTCCCTTTCCCCCAACGCCCATCTTTGCATCTCTAATGAGATGCAAAGTGGGCGTACTCCGGATGGACTACGTTGCAAATATCGCTGATGTTCACATCGCGATATTTACAAGGCAGCCCACATGATTTTAGCAGAGGTTAGATTTCGCGAAAACGGCCGTTTTCGCCAAAATCTAACGTCTGCTAAAATCCTGACTTAGCCATCCCTAACATAGGGGGTGGATTCTGCTGATACGACCACAGGGTCGTATCAGCAAGGTTATCGCCGTTTTGCAGGGAACATCGCTGGAAAACCAGCGATGTTCCCTTCAAAACGGCGATAACCTCGCTATCTCTGGAATTTTTATCGCCCTGGAGAAGCGCGTTGTTAATAACGCGCTACCAGGGCGATAAATTCCAGAGATAGCCTACGTTAGAGAATACGTCGCTAATCACGGCCAGCAATAATTATCGCTGGCCGTTGATAATATGCCCCTTGATACCTTAAGGTGACACCATGATGTGAAAAAATGTGCACAATCAAATTCCATTAGAATAAGTGGAACCCAAGAGGACTGTTTTCACAGAGTGAATTTATTGTTATATAGACTAAATACCTATCTGGAACTGTATCCAGTGGGGTTCAGATGTTTCAGATGGTGTTTGGAGATGTCAGCACAGTAGAAATTGCATCTCCTGTGTAAGTATATGGAAACTGATGTAACTAACTCTATGATGATACCTATTGCAATACAATGTTATAATATAAACTCATGATTAAAAGATTTACCTTATTTAGGAAAACCAAGGGGCTTTTACTTCATATGTACAGGGCGAAATGATATTCCAATTTATTCAAAAATGGGACAAGGGAGGCTGAAAGACTCTGTAGTTGAGGCAGAGAATCATGCATGTTAGAGGAGATCGTGGCGATGTTTATAATTTTACTCTAAAGATAGTCAAGATGTGACAGTTACTAAGATAACAACAGTGTCTTACCCTTCAACTAGCAGCGATGGATAAAGTAGACAGGATAATTGAACTCTAATCAGGTAGGCTCTCTGCAGACATATTATTGATCTAAAACGATAATATATGGGACTTTAAGAAGAAACCGGAAGTCAGAAAAATAAAAGACTGATGACTTCGATGCTCTGTTTTAGCGCAATAAGATGAGTGGCTTAATGTTAAACTTCCATTAGTGTCCCTATTACGAAAAATGAAAGATCTTACTTTGTCATACATTTTAGAAGTAACCTGAGTTTAAAAAGGGGCTATATGTAATTACATGATGCAAACATCAATCACTCACGTAAATAGTTGCGCCTGAGTCTATAATCGTGAAAAGAAATAGTATAAAGTCAAAATATACAGGCGAACAGCGACCTTAAATTCTAGCTGTATGTAAGGGGCTAGCGCTATGACTATCGTATAAATGGATATGCGCTCCGCAATCAACCCTCAAGGCATGACTCACCTGTTCCCAGATGCGGAACATGTATCACCCGGCAGCCAGCGTTTCTTTGTGAAGCGCCTCTGAAAACCAGATATAAATCCTCAATCGAAACCGGAAGTAAAAATGCGTGTGCTGAGCTACACGAAATCGATGGAACGGAGCATGTAACAACATGACGGCCAAGCCTGGCGGCCATGTTGGAAGTACTAGCGTGATCGTGAGGTAAATTTAAAAACGACATACATTTAAATTAATACGACTGAATTGAGTGCATGTCCAAAAACAAGGGAGGGGGGGCGTACATCATAAATGTGAGGAAAATGTGTTTTTTTGGACAACTTTTTTTAGGTTTGCAAGGGATTCTGGGTAACAGAACCTGGTGAGAGCCAGTCAAGTCACCCCATCCTGGATTCCCCTGGGTGTCTAGCTTTCAAAAATGTATAGGTTTGCTAGATTTCCCTAGGTGCCGGCAGAGCTAGGGTTCAAAATCTACAGCTAGGCACTTTGCAAAAAAAGGGTCAGTTTTCACTGTGAAAATGTGGTGCGTCCACGTTGCGTTTTGGGCCGTTTCCTGCAGCGGGCACTAGGCCTACCCACACAAGTGAGGTACCATTTTTCTTGGACGTCTTTGGGGAATACAGGGTGGGTGGAATTTTGTGGATCCACGCAGATTCCAGAACTTTCCACCACAGAAATGTGAGGAAAATGTGGTTTTTTGGAGACATTTTTAGGTTTGCAAGGGATTCTGGGTGACAGAACCTGGTGAGAGCAAGTCAAGTCACCCCATCCTGGATTTCCCTGGGTATCTAGTTTTGAAAAATGTATAGGTTTGCTAGGTTTCCCTAGGTGCCAGCAGAGCTAGGGTTCAAAATCTACAGCTAGGCACTTTGCAAAAAAAGGGTCCGTTTTCACTGTGAAATTGTAGTGTGTCCACGTTGCGTTTTGGGCCGTTTCCTGTTGCGGGCACTAGGCCTACCCACACAAGTGAGGTACCATTTTTCTCGGAAGACTTTGGGAAACGCGGGGTGGGTAGAATTTTGTGGATCCACGCAGATTCCAGAACTTTCCACCACAGAAATGTGAGGAAAATGTGTTTTTTTGACAACTTTTTAGGTTTGCAAGGGATTCTGGGTAACAGAACCTGGTGAGAGCCAGTCAAGTCACCCCATCCTGGATTCCCCTGTTTGTCTAGTTTTCAAAAATGTATAGTTTTGCTAGGTTCCCCTAGGCTCCGGCAGAGCTAGGGTTCAAAATCTACAGCTAGGTACTTTGCAAAAAAAGGGTCAGTTTCCACTGTAAAAATAAAGTGTGTCCACGTTGCGTTTTGAGCCGTTTCCTGTGGCGGGCACTAGGCCTACCCACACAAGTGAGGTACCATTTTTATCGGGAGACTTAGGGTAACACAGAATTGTAGAGCAACTGTTATTACTTATTGACTTTCGATGCATTTCTGCCTTCTAAATGAAAGACAATGTGTAAAAAAGAAGTCATTTTGAAAAATGACCTATAATTCTCATGCTAGGATGGGTACTCACAATTTCGGAAATGTGCAAATATCTACTGTTTCTAAACTCTATATTTTTTTCCAATTTCAGAAATACAAAGGTGTCTTTCATACCGATTTTTCCATGTATATATTTTCCCAAATTAATTGCTATATACCCGGCACATAATAAAAAACCATTGCAAGACGCTGCTCAGTTATTGGCTCTGGGTTCGTCAGGTTCTTGGTGAACCTACAAGTCCTATATATCCCACAACCATAAAGGTCCAGTGTATGTAATGGTATATATTGCTTTCAAACAGCTGTCACAATTAGAAGAAGTTACAGGTGAAAACGTTGGCACAAATGGCTGTTTTTTTTAACTAATTTTCAATTTTTCCTATATTCAACTGTTAGCTTCTATAAAGAAACCTTGAAGGATCTACACAAATGACCCCTTGCTGAATTAAGAATTTTGTCTACTTTTCTAAAATGTATAGCTTTCCAGGATCCATTATTGCTTTCATACCCATTTCTACCATTAACTGGAAGAAGGTTGAAAGCACAAAAAATAGCAAAAATAGGCTATATCCCAGTAAAATGCCAAAACTGTGTAAAAATGTCGGTTTTCTGACAAACGTCTGTCAGTTCCTAAAAGCTGGGAAAATGGTGATTTCAGTCCCACAAACCCTTTGTTGATACCATTTGCAGGGAAAAAACCAGACGCTTTCATTTGCAGCACTTTTTTCCAATTTTTCCCCAAAAAACCAAAATTTAGCTGTATTTTGCCTAATTTATGGGTCCTCTCCAGGGGAATCCACAAACTCTGGGTACCTTTAGAATCCCCATGATGTTGGAAGAAGAGGACACAAATTTGGCGTGGATACCTTATGTGGTCAAAAAGTTACAGGGGCCTAAGCGCGAACTACCCCAAATAGCCAAAAAAAGGCTTAGCACAGGGGGGGGGAAAGGCCTAGCAGCGAAGGGGTTAATAATAAAGCGGGAGGCCGAGCATCGTGTTTCATACAGAGCTCACTGCATCACAAACGCACCTTCTCTATTTATGCTGAGCAAGCAGGGTCTGCACCCTGTACGCGGAACGTTCGGATGCAACAATTGCTCGGATGCAACAATCACTCAAATGCAAGTCCAATTTCAAACTGCACTTCGCTCTGCGTCGAATTTCAAGAATGAGTGTATTTTGAACAAATCAAGTGTTCTGATTGCGTGCAATCCCAGTTCACAACACACACGGGGTGTCACTTATCTCTGAAAATTTATTCTGCAAGAAAAGTTTAACAGTTCTGTACATGGTGTATGACACGACAGACAAAGGATTTGCTAAAACATACAATATGTAATTGTGGGGGCAGGGGCGACTCCTCCATAATGGCGGAGGAGCGTTGCCCCACTAGTCAGAGTCAGTCACTGAAAAATAAGATGATATTAAAATAATAGCATTTTATTTTTCTGTGAGGGGCTCTGGCTGATGATGCATGCATGCGGGGCAGGGCAGGGCCATGACAGGCAGGACTGGTTGGCACTTAGAAGTGCACATGCAAGTTTGGCTGACTATCTTAGGCCGGACAAAAAGACATGCGCACTTCTATTTCTCCAACCCATCTGTGTCCACAGACGGGTTGGAGAAAAGCCACAGGCTCCGAGGCTGTGTCTGAGTGGCAGACCAGGCTGCTCAGACCAATCCTGGAGCTGCTCTCCTAGCATGAGAGCAATGTTTGGATTGGCTAGGCAGATTGTGCCTTCCCAGAGGCTGCAGAGTGAATCTCCAATATGGCCGTCTGCATCGGGGCAGCAAGAGATAAGCTTTGTTTTATATTTTATTTTTACCCTCAATCCCCCTCATCCTTCCCCTCCCCCTCCTGCCCCCCCAATTTCATTGTGTGGTGGCTTCCACTGTGTGGGAGTTCAGGAGCGGGCTACTCCATTAATCACAGACACACACCAGTGTCCTGGAGATGAGAGTCGGACTCTGTGTCACGTCTTAGCTTCTAGCTTTTGGCCCTAGTAGAGCTTGGTATAAAGGCAGGAATATGGGAAACCAGGACAGTCTGACATGCTGCAGAAAGCCCTTCAAGCGCACTGGATCATGTCCTTGCGTCCAGCTGAGCAGTTAGGCTCCTAATTTTATTCAGCAACACCTGAAGCTTGTTTGTGCATGGGCCCCGGAACAATCCTACTGAATAGGATGCATAAATGGCAATTGGCACTTGGAATAAAACACGGTGTAAGTTAAAAAGCACACCAACACAAAACAGAAAAGAGATGCAGGCTAGAGGGACCTTAAGTGACCTGTGTTGTGCGGTCCACACTGCGATGAGCCACGTGGACAGAGAGTGCAGTGGTAATGGAGTGAGGGCACTGCAGGAAGAGGTGGCAAACCAAGGAGGTGCCGCGTGCAGCTACATTGAGGGAAGGTAATGTCAACATTTTTAACATTTAATTATAACTTGAAAAAGTTATCAAGGTTTTACTCCAAACTCCCAGGATCAGTGCGTTGCTCAAATGGGTCCACCTCTCAATCGCTCCACTCTCTGATGCTATAACAGCGCAGAGGGTAGAAAGGATTAAGCGAGGGAAGGAAAGGATGGGGACAGCGGGGAGGGAGATCTACAACACAAGAAACACAAGTAAATGCCTATTCCACTTCTTCTAATGCACGTATTAATATCACAACACATACGGGGCAATAACTACCTGTAAAGAAAATAAAGAACGTGCTTTCCTGTAGACCAGTTTTTTGATGAAGGTATCATATCCTAGGGAGGCTCTTTATATGCAAATGAGAATAATACAAAAGAATAAGTTTCAACAACCTAAATGCTCATAACACTCACACATGCTCACTCACACAGACTGTACCCACCAAAATGAATGTGGACACTTGCATCACAGAGGGGGTTGAGCATGACTCACACCACAGTCCCTGCTAGAAAGAAAGATCACAAAAGCCCCATGATTCTTTAGCAATACGCATCATCATAAATGAATTTAAACGGAGTTGGCATTAACCTTTCATGCCAAAACACTCATCGGCTGTTTGAATCACAGCAACGTAAAATATCAGCAATACTCCTCTTCTAACCACCTTGAATCGTTAGTTCATGAATATACATTACATGAGCGATTTAGCAGCTCCTTATATCAAAGTCAAGGTCCAAACGCTAAGGCTTGGAGCCAAGCGGTCCGTATCAAATCCCCTAATAGCAGTCACTTATTCCTTTTCCCAGAGTGGTGACCACGTCACCCTTACCGCCCTGTATGGCTTAGTTCCAAGCCCCTGGGATATCGTCAGCGTGGGAAATCTGCCTCCAGCGTCTAACAGATCGGAATTCGCAGCACCGCTTCACCGCCGCTCTCCCGCATATGTAGCTTCCGGGCAGGCGCGCCATCAACGTGCGCGTGCGCCTACCCGGAAGCAGGATGTCTGGGAATTGTAGTTCTTTGGGGGGGAAGGGGGGCGTTAGCGAACGCTGCTACCGTTCGCCATGCTTCCTGCAATGATGATTACCCCGGCCTCAGGTGAGTGTGACAAAAGTTCAGGCTAGTTATTTAGTTCCTGTTTACATTGCACGTGTTAATCTTGCATAGTTGCATTCCCTAAAAGTGTTAGCTATTTTAACGATGTAGTTTCGGTATTTTTTTCGTGTATCACATTATTCTTGTACAGTGCATACTTTGGACTGAGTCGCACTATTTGAGAGCTCTAGCGCAGAGGCTGAGGGCACTGCAAGTTTCTCACAGTGCCTGTCAGTGAGTCAAAAAGCTGCTCAGGAAACTTGATGGCCATCCAATCCTGGGCCTCTCTTCAGAGCGCGCAGTGCTGTGGTCATGAGTTCCAGTTCTAATTGTGATTCTGTGCATATGGGTCTGATGGGGGTACACTTTTTTCAAAATAATGACATGGTAAAAGTAAAAGACAATTTAGTGCTCACTCACTACTTATAAGTCATCCCTAACTTTTACGCCCTATCACGTTCAAAAGTCAACAGACGACCCTGCCTAAGGTGCTCATGTATTTTGCAGCACCCAGCCAATCTACAAGCTCATCCGCTCTGGGAACTGGATGGGCATTGGTGTTGGTTACATCATTGAGAGCTCAGTAGTCCACACCAAATGCAAGTCACTAGCGCCTTGCTTTGGTACTAAAACTACAGGACTAGACCAAGGACTATGAGATTTCTCAATGACCCCAGGTCTAACATTTTGGCAACATCCGCCTTAATGCATCCTTCCCAATCAGACATTCTGTACATTCTGCCCTTCACTGGCAGACTGTTACCCATGTCATGCACACAGACAGGTGTCAACCTTGGAGTTAGTGAGAAGAGGTTGGCAAATTGTCTCAATACTACTCTACACTCTCTGCTGCTCAGGCGTTAACTCAGGGGCTAGCTGAACCCCTTCCACAGTGCCGCCCTTCATGTCACTATGGAGCAAGTAAGAAGAGGCTTGCTGTCTTCCTGAGCTTCCTCTTCCATAGCCATGAAATTCACAGTGTTGTCTCTCTGGAGGTTAAGCTTCAGCCTGTTCACTTTGAACACCCTCCTTCTGTGGAGACTCTGAGGTGCCTATCCACCCTTCTCTTACTAAGGCAAGTGTACCCCGCACTGGGTGTCCATTTAGAAGTTCAAATGGACTGAACACTACTCCCTTCTGTGGAATCTATCAGTAGGCAAACAATAGACATGGCAGAAAAAGATCCCACTTCCTTCTGATGTTCTGTGACAGAGTTCCCATCATGCTCTTTATTGCTGTGTTAAACTGCCCCACCAAACCATTGGCTTGTGGGTGGTAGCAGTGGGGAAGTGGTTAGACACACTAGCTTGCTCCCACATCTCTCTCATATAGGAAGAGATAAAGTTGGTTTCCCGGTCGGAAAATAGCGTCCGTGGAAATCCGAGCCTAGAAACAATCCCCAGTAGAGCACTTGCTACCTTTGCAGTCATGCTCCTCAGAGGTACAGCTTCAGGGTACCTGGTTGTGTGATCCACCACAACCAAGATGTAGTGATTGCTTGACTGTGAGGGGGGAGTCAAATGGACCAACAATGTCTATTCCCACCTACTCAGATGGATCACCCACAACTGGTAGAGGCACTAATGGTGCCTTCGTCTTCCCTCCTGTCTTACCACTCATCTGGGAAGCTGGACAGATGCTACAGAACCTCTCTGTGTCTCTGCATTTCACTGGCCAGTAGTACAGAGGGTCCAACCTATCCTGCATTTTTCTAATCCTTAAGTGTCCTACTAAGGGCACTCCATGGGCCAGCAACAACAGGAAGTTCCTGTGCACTAATAGAACCACTAGCCTTTTGCTAGTACCTGGCTCAGGATTTACAGGTTCACTATACAGTAGACCATCCTCTCAACCAATATAGTGTTTCCCGACCACTCCTATGCTGACCTGATCCTGGGCTTCCTTCCGAAGTTCAACAAGCATAAGGCACTCCTGCTGTGCCTTGCGGAAATTTTCTCTAGTAGGCCCTCCAGCAGCTAACAAACCCTGCAGCTCTGGAAGTGACCTAGACTCCAACCAATGGTCTGCTTCAGGAGCATCATCCTCCTCTCTCTCTGGAGTAGAAGTGATGACCTCCATGACCTTCACAGCCACTGCCTTCCAGAGTCCGCCCTTTCCTACAAACTACCTTGTCCTGGTTCCTGCAAATCAAAGGTGATCCCAGCCTCACTCTGAGACTCGCATGCAGCCTTTACTATAGTCGACACAGCTGACATTGTCCAGGCCATAAAGGCTTCTGGTCCTGGCACCAAGCCAGGGGCAATCAAATCATTGCTTTTTCCTTACCCCGACACCAATCATGGCCGCCTTGCCATTTAGCTCAATCTTAAGTCTGGCAAGTGGATACTTCATGCCCTCTTCACTGGCTACCAATCTGGTATCCTTGGCTCCAGAGCGCATGTCCTCAGGCTTAACTTAAGGAATATCCTCTTAACTATAGTGTGGAAGGCTCCAGTATCACTCAGGGCAAGCACTTTCTTCCCATTGATATTTACCTCCTTCACAAAGCCCATTGTATTCACAGCATCTGGGTCCCTCTCCCACATGTCCATAGCTACAAGGTTGAATGCAGCCGATCCCTTTTGGGTACCTTCACCCACATGTAACAGGCTTGCTATCACGGGTGACGCTGTGTCAACTTCCTTCTGTTGACAGTCTGACTTGTAATGTCCCACCATGAGGCACTTAAAACAAGTCACCAACTTGGATTAAGAAGGGCTTCCTTGCCTTGCCTTCTCATGATGGTCTTTCCCGGACACATCATTACCATTACCATGTTTCCTGGGCCCTCCTCGAGTCCCATGAGAATTACTCAGGTCCTTACCCTCTGATTTAGAGCCAGTCTGTGGAGAGTTCTTCTCCCCCGTTGGCTTAGAACCATGCAGTACCAGCCTCTTGTGAACCCTGTTAGCTAGCCACTTATCAGCTAACACAGCAAGTTTTGTTGGATCCTTCTCTGTAAAGATTTCACAGGTATTGCCTAAGTTGGGACGAGCACACCTCTTGAGTCGCTCTGTCACCATCAGCGGGTTAAGGTACCGAAAATCCTTGCACTCCATCCCTCTTTTCCACTCATTCCAATCAAGTGATATACCATGAATCCAAGTCTCAAATGGAACACAATCCGCTCTGTTGCAGTCTTGAACTCTCTACAGGTATTGAGCTGGCTTCAGCCCAAACATCCTAATGAGAGCTTCCTTCATTCGCTCATACACCATCACGTCTGCCACAGGCAGTGTTGGCAATGACGGTTGTCCTTTCCATGGGCATGTGCACCATTAAGCCAGTTGCCTTAGATACCTCATTTAAGGCCTGCGCTTTACAATCAACTCAAAGCTCACAAACCATTCCAAAATATCCGCACCTTCAACGTACATATGCACAAGATCTTTTGGAATCTTGACCAGAACCTTGCCTGAACTGAAAGTAGAGTCACTTATTCCAGATAGAGTTGTCATTGCTCCCGTCCTTAGTTTCTCTCTCTCTAGGGCTAACCTTTTCCTTTCCAACTCTCTTTCCTTTTTCTTCTGTTTCTACTTCCATTCTCTCTGTTTCTCCTCTTTCTCTAGCAATTTCTCTTCCTGGGCCCTTTCCTCCTGTTTCTCCCTCTTCCTCTCCTCTTGTTCCTGGCGAGCTAGTCTTAGCTTCTCCCTCTCAAACTCTCTGGCTTGCTCATCTTTCTCAGACTTAGCTTTCTAAAGTGTCAACTGCAAGATCAGGGTCTCAGCAGGACTCAAGTGTCCAAAGTGATTTACTCCTGGAATTGGGCACAATGATACCATAGAAATTCAAGATGGTGTACACACCTGAGATATTCTAGAAAGAAAGGTGGTGAGTGTCTTGGTGAAACTGTGGAAAATGCATTAGAAGACATGTTCGGCGTGTGTCTGGGAGATTCATGTGCTAAGGCGATCCTGGAGACTGGGTCTACCATGGTTACCTCCCCCATGGCAGATACAGCCTCCTCCCTTTCACCCACTATTGCAAACTGGTCCCTAATGAAACTAGGAAGGACCTCTCTGTCCCTACTCCTGGAAATATTCCACTCTCTGTCCCTACATAAATCCTTCATCTGATCTATGGACATGGTGCTGAGGTCAATTCCCAAACCTGTGTTCTCTATTGCCTATGCATGTCACCTTTGTGCATAAAGGGAAAAAAACTGAACTTATTGCAGTACGGATGCAAATTGGAATGGACAATTCCACCTCTGTATCTTTTGCTACTAAACTTTAGGATTCCCACCGCTTGCTGACAATTGTCAGAATCCCTTTCAGAGGGCCAGGGGCCAGGCAAGAGCTACTGGCCCCAAACGTGGAGGTTGACTCCTTTTTCTCCTGATGTCCTGGAGCCCAAACTACTATGGATCTCACTCACCTGGGCCAAGTACCCCT
The DNA here is from genome assembly GCA_963921515.1 of Calotriton arnoldi. NCBI lineage: Eukaryota > Metazoa > Chordata > Amphibia > Caudata > Salamandridae > Calotriton > Calotriton arnoldi. Next base: position 280,226 of record CAWUFW010016296.1, read on the forward strand.
TCTGCACTTGACTCTCTGTGGTAGCTGTGGTCGAGCAGTCAAGGCTCCCTCGGGGAGTGGGGTTGTAGATACAGGTCAGTGAACATGATTCATAACTCAAAATGCAAACAGTACGAACAATAAACTAATGCCCAACCAAATACTTGCTTTTATAAGAAAAAGTAGTATTTTATTTCTAATTCTACACATTCAGAAGCAACAATACAAACCCCCATGAGGTCAGGGCTCTTAGAGTTGTCAGGCAAATCCCTACCCCACCCTCCTTCGTGTAAGGGGTCCAGGGTTATTCCCCTTTCACGGGTGGCCACATCAGGGAATGCAAACTATTAGGCCGTGCTCTCCCTTCTGATCTTTTAGGAACTTAGTGATAAGTGGCTATTGTGCCGCAGCCCCATTAGAAGCAAATCCTCCTGGGCCCCAAAGACCCGGTTTCAGTCTTACCTATTTTGCAGTGTTCAGTGGTGCAGCGAGTGCCCTCTCCTCGGGTGCTTCCAGTTCGGTTCCTGTACGGCGAAGTTGGACCGCTCACGATGGATGCGCCAGCACCTGGTCCAGCTGCGCTGCTGGTCGGTTTCCACTGATCGAAGCTGCTCCTGCTCAGTGGACACAAAAAAGGTAAGTTACTCTCCTTTCTAGTAGGGGGGATGCTTGTGTGATCCTCTGGCTCCTGACTGGAACTCCAATGAGGGTGCGACATCCTGGGCAGAATCTCAGAGAACCTCAGGGACTTCGTCAGGTGCAGATCACGGCATGCGGCCCAAGGGTCACAGCAGTTCTTATTCACTCCCGGGTAACAGCGCAAACTCTAGGCAATAGTGGAACCGGCAGCTCCTACAGGCATACCTGATTGCCATGATACTCTCAATCATGGCGCAGACTCTGCTTAGGCAATTGTCCTTCTTACGGCAGCCCCTCCTGGCATACAGGGTCACTAATCACAGCAGTCACAGGTTTTGGGCACATGGCCTAAACTCAGTTTCCCCGGTGACCACCTCTGGCATGCCCGGTCACTGCGGCATGGCAGTGAAGCTTGCTGCTTCCCTCCCAGCTCTTCCGATATGCCTTAGAACAAATGCAGCCCTATCCTTGCATACGTGAGACACAGAGCTGATACTGCACATGGGCAACAACCAGATCTGTGCACTGCCTCACACCTTGCTGAGGGTATCGTTGTACAGTGCACCCCACTGGACCTCGCTTCCTCCAACCCTCTCCCTCACAGGGCACACTGGTCTTGGCAAGCAGGCAGACAATGGTGCTCCAGGCTCCGCAACAGATGATCTTGGTGTTCAGGGTGATGTCCCTTCACCCAGCAGGGAGACTAGCATGCCTTTGCCCCCAGTCCTAGGAACAGGCAGAAGTCTTGACGAGCTTCCTCTTCTCATACAGCCCAACTGACTGTTTGGTAGATAACAATTTTTGGGGAATCAACCTCCTCTTCTTATAGTCCTTTTCCAGACCCAAAATGTGATTTAGGGTATGAGTCTTTGAAGTTTTATTTTGGGGTTCTGATTCTTTTGAAGTGGGAACTTCTCCTTTTCATTGTCCTTCTAGAAAGATGTTTGCCACAGCAAGCTTAACTCTAAAGGCTGATTGTCCATAACATAATTCAAAGAAGTGACCAGAGTTTACACCTGGATGTTACCACTGTGATATGCGCACCTAAGGGTTAATCCCAGACCCATGTCCTACTCTGTACGATTCTCTTCTAAGCCCCATTTCCCGTCCTGAGATGTGCCCAGGCCCCTTCCTTGTGATTTATCACTGAATGAAAGAGCAGTTTTTGAAATGCAAAGGGAGTCTGTTTCCTCTAGTATTTCCCCGCCCAGCTCTCACGAATGCAGCAATCCACAAATCTGTCTGGTGGGAACCCTCTCCTGCTCATGTCTTCACCAGTCAGGCCCAGGCTTCCCAATATGGAACCCAGGGTCCTCTATGTAATGTACCACTGCAGGCACACGCACTCAGTGTACATTCATAGCACATTCTCTTTAATACCAATATGCATTGCACCCTCACATGTACCCATGCATCCAGCATACACACTCAATTTGCATGCACTGTCCAGCACTGAAGCTTTCCTATCTTTCACCAGGGTGGGTTAGTTTGAAACACATGCACTGCCAGCACACACACTCACTATGTGCGTGCTGCACAACTCTTCACCCTTCATGTATTGTACTTCAAGCAAGCACACATACACCGAGCAGATGCAGTCCTTGCGCACACACTGCACAGCACTACATCTCTCATGTAAGGTATTCCTCGCAGACATAATACACCCATCACATGTACTAACCACACATGTACTGCACAGTACTGCACCATCCGTGTACTGTACGCTTCCAAGGCACACATACAACTAACGCAGACTCACTACTCTTGCGCTATGCAGCACTCCACATCTGCTTGATGTAGGCAAATGTGTGAGTTAAGCACACAGCAGCAAAACTTTAAAAAGGTGAGATGAGCCTGTAGGCCTCACTCAAGTGACACAGGGTAAAAAGGTCCTGTTCACTACTACTGATCTCTACATGGTATGCTGCCACCACAACGCTCATGCTGCTGAACTCCTGGTCATCACTATGAGGGTAGCCCTGTGGGCGCCCCTCTCGGGTCCAACAAGACCACAATCTGTGAGAAAGGCTTATGTAATGACGGACATGCATGATCCGTGCTCACCAATGACAAAAGAATCAGCAGTAGGGATCCAGAAAGCAGTACATGTGAGCAGTACATGTGGGCACTCAGAGCAAGGGTGCATGCCTCTTACAATGCAGACAGGTTTTCCGTCCCAACAGTGTCAAAGCCTAACCCATTGATATAGTGTTTTGGGCTGGCTATATACTCAGACCCACTTTGATTATAGTGTGGGGCTGTAGTTAATTGCAAAGATGTCACCTTGCAATCGGGTCTTCAAAATGATAGGTGACCATTGCGATTTTAATTTTCTTGGTGTGATCCATATGACAGTTAGCAAATGACAGGTAGCAAGTGTGCTGATGTGTGCTCACTGGTGTGTAAGTATGGTGATAGTTGTTCCATATATGCCCCTCTGTGTTTTCCCTCCAGGAATTTTATGCATGCGCCTTATGGTGATAGTGGTGGCTTTTGCACCATGCCCTATTCTTGTGGCCTAGATGTGAAGTTGACCTGCTATGAGGACTTTTAAACATGTTCTTTAATTTCTGTAAACTTCTTGCTTGTATGACAATATGGGTGTTGTCTGAAAGTAAGCCATTTTGTCATTTTCAATTCGCTCTTGTATGGAATGCAAATAGAAACTAGTTCATATTTGGGGCTATTATAGCCATGTTCATTTGTCCTTGGGGGATAACTTGGCAGTGACTTCAGTTCGTGCCTATGTGGTGATGTGCAGACATCACATTTGTATCACTAGTTTCAGTACAAGGAGTTTGTGTGTATGAACCTGTACATGGCAGCTAACATTTGCCTGGATGTGGTCATATATTATTTCCAGCGGATAGGTAAACTCTTTGCTGATGTATGGTAGATGGTGCATTGGCGTGTCTCTAAAATCACAATATTTACAGTGATTTTTATTTTTTGCATGATTTATTTTCAAGCAGTTTTTAGTTAATTGTGCACATAGGGGGCCTAATGACAAAGGCAGCACTCTTTTGTGCTCTCTTATATGCATTTGTGAATAAGCCCCAAATATATCTAACATGTGAACACAATTGGGAGTATTTATATTTAGTTAGTACAAATAGAACGACTTGTGGTTTCTTTGCAGTTTTATTGGTTGTGGGTTGGACATTTTTGAGACGATTCACAAAGGCATGTAGGAGTATGTGAAACAGTACTATGGTAGGACTACTTCCCATACTCATAAATGTTTTTGTGAATCAGCTCCATAAATTTTAGACTTAAATTTCTATTTAGTGAAGACAATCTTCACAATTGCCAGATAGTCTCAGATGAAAGGGCTCATAATGTTACCAAAAATCATGTGGTGTATTTTTATTTTATACTTTTATCCAATTTATATGCAAAGGAATGTATTAGTGAACACCAACAATGTTGCTTTAGAAATTATTGCAAAGGCCTGAATTGAATCTGAAAAGTATACAAAAAGTGATGGATGGAATGCTTGAATTAATCTCAGCCACTGGTAATTACTGGGGGCCGCGCCCCAGTCCATCACTATTTTGCACACTATACCACCTCAGTTTGGACACAGCTATATGCAAATCAGTCTTGACCCTACTCTGATGGTAACGGTCCAGCCTGAACTGCCAAGCCAGGTCCTCCCTGAACCGGAACACAAGCAACCTCGGATTATTTTCACCCAAGCTAGGGCTCAGCAGTCAGGTGTAGCTTGGTTCCAATGACAGGACCCACATCTGGGCATACTCGTCCCACTTAAGGTGACACATAAAATTATATAAAAAGTGATGGATGGAATGCTTGAATTAATCTCAGCCACTGGCAATTGCTGGGGCCACATCCCAGTCCATCATTATTTTGCAGACCATGCCACCTCAGTTTGGACCCAGCTACATGCAAATCAGTCTTGACCCTGCTCCACTCAGAACAGTTCAACCTAAACTGCCAAGCCTGGTCCTCTCTGAACCGAAACACAAGCAACCCAAGACCGGTTTCACCCTAGTTAAGGCTCATCAGCCAGGTACAGCTTGATTCCAATGACAGAGCAATGGGAACCCATGTCTGTGCATACCCATCCCACTTAGGGTGACACAGAAAGGTATACAAAAAGTGATGGATGAAATGCTTGAATTAATCTCAGTCACTGGTAATCACTCGGCTGCATTACAGTCCACTGTTATGTTGCACATCATGCTACCTCAGTTTGGACCCAGCTAAATGCAAATCAGTCTTGACCCTGCTCCAATGGGAGCAGTCCAGCCTGAACTGCCAATTCAAGTACTCTCTGCAGAATGCAGCACACTTAGAAAGAGGAAACAACAAAGAGAAATAAAGATATTTCTCCTTGTTGCTCCTCTATCAGGAAGGCATAGCATTTTGATGCATTCCTAAGCTTACCAGTCTTGGTAAATCGGGGAATGCACCAGAACCCATCGGTGGATGCATGGGAACACCCATGCTCCACCCATGGAATGCCTTTCAAGGGTAGAGTAATGCAAGGCAGCGACTTGTTCCACCTTGCTTTACTCCAGATTTACCAAGCGACACAGGACCATGCAAGGTGGCCTTGCTTGCTTGGAAAATCTGACTTAGGGAATGCATTGCCCTTGCAACCTCATGCGTGAAGCAAGGGCAAAGCAATCCGATGATAAATCTGGGGCTAGGTGTTATCAGAAGTTATTCTTGTGTTAGGCTGAAAGAACCCATTGGGAAAAAGTGTGTAGTAAATGTGGTAAAGCTGGTTAAACTGCAGATTCACCACCACCGAATGGCTGTTGAACCTCCTGGTACATTTGGTCTTCCTCTGCATAAATTCATCCCCAGCCAGGATGGTTAGCAATAAAGAACAACTTATTAAACCTGTAACTGCTGAAAACGATATCTACTAATGAGTCACTTCCTTGTACCAAAGCACTTTGCTTTGGCTCTTTTCCAGCTACGCGGGTGTGGAGATTGTTCCTGCTGATGTTCTGCCCCTGCACTGACATTACATATGGGAGCTTATTCACATGTACAAATCTTAAAGGGCCAGTCCATGTCAAAGCATGAACTAAAATTTCACCCCATAGGTCATTCTGCCAATTAAGCTTTTTTTGTGGGCTGTGGAGTATGAGGTCTGCAATGCAGGTAGGGAACATGTTTCTTCCAATTTCTACTCTAATTCTTCTACAAAAGTCCTGTGCTAGTTCATGACTGCTATAGGTTCTTGGTAGAGGAAGAATATAGCACATCCATTTGGGAATAAGGGACGACCTGAAATAGTTGCCTGCCACAATTCTCGTGCATAATTTATGCTCAGGGAGGATATGTATGCAAAAAGCAAATAACATGCCCATTAAATATTGCACAAGGACAAGTTTTGTTTGTTAATTAGCACCTGTAGAAAAAACACTTTTACCCACTCTGCACTAGTGCAGGTCAGTAAAATGTTCTTGTGGATATGGCTGTGGATGTGCATCATCTGGAAGATTCTCGCCAGCATAAGGTTTATGAATAATAACTCTCATTGACATCATTTACTAATGAATTATGACATCTGTCTTTCAAGAGATGTTCTTTGCAATACAGCAGCAGTTTGTGGAAGATATATTTGACTATAACTCCAGCACATGACATTTGTAGATATTTTGATGAACAATATAACTTTTGAAACAATCCTCTCTTATCTGTGTGGAAAAGTGTGTGTGCCACTGGTAACCCCCCAAAAATATAAATTTTTGCCAAGCCAATTCTTGTAATTCTTTTGCATCTTCTTGCTATTTTAGGGGCAAATGTTAATTTTGCTCAAGTCGGACGTTGGTTATTTTTAAAATAATCAAGGTCTTGATTGGTCCATGTAGAAATACCTCTGTCATTTTGGTATTTAGATAAAATATCGAAACAAAACTATCGTCATACCAAAATATCATGTCTAAAATATTGTGTTATAGAAATATCGTCTGCAAGAATATCATTGCTAAGAATATCGATATTAAGGTAAGTAATATCGATTTCGAAAATATCAAAATCATTATTATTGTTTACAAAAATATAGTTGTTTCTAATATCGTTTTTTAAATTATTGTTATGTATTTTAGTATATATTTTAAATGTATATTTTATAAGTGTTTTGTATAAATATTGTTTATGTTTTTTAATATACTTGTTACATTTTTAATAGTTCTTAAATTTAGTTTAAAGCATTTTTGTGATTTTTAGTACCGTAGCAGGATGTGGGATTTATAGAGGTACAGGGTCGGAAGTAAATTCATTATAATTAATTATTAGTTCATTTTATATTAATATTAATTATTTAATGGATAATTATGTTAATGGTATAATTAATTTTTTATGTTAAATTTTAGGTGAAGGTTGTGGGTTTCGTAGGGGTATAGGGTGGGCTGTAAATTAATAATAATTAGCTAATAATTACTTTTTAAATAATATTAATTATTTGATTGATAATTAATTATGGTAATTGTGTAATTCATTTTTTTACGATAAATTTTATGCGCGAGTTCTGGGTTTTGTAGGGGCATAGGGTGGGAAGTAAATTAATAAAAATAATTAATAATTACTTTTTAATTAACACTAATTATTTAATTGATAATTAATTAGGGTAATTGTGTAATTCATTTTTTTGCATAAAATTTTATGTGCAGGTTGCGGGTTTTGTAGGGGTGTAGGGTGGGAAGTAAATTAATTATAATTAATTAATAATTCCATTGTAATGAATATTAATTACTTAATTAATAAATATTTATGTTAATTCTGTAAAAAAAAAAAATTTAAGTTAAGTTTCAGGTTTCAGGGGTTGTAGGTTTTGTAGGGGTGTAGGATGGGGAGTAAATTAATTTTAATTAATTAAAATGTATTTTTAAATTAATATTAATTATGTAATTGATAATTAATTATGCTAATTGTGCAATTCATTTTTTTAATGTTAAGTTTTAGGTGTTGGTTGTGGGTTTTCTAGGGGTATAGGGGTTGCATTGACTGAAGTGGGAATAGTAAATTTTACCCCTCCACAATCCAACAATTTCCCTACTGTTGCATACACTGGAGGGGGAATAAAAGGTTTTACCACTTCGCAATCCAACACTTTCCCTACCGTTGCACTGACTGGAATGGGAATAGTAAATTTTACCTCCCCGCAATCAAACACTTTCCCTACTGTTGCATACACTGGAGTGGGGATAATAAAGATTACTCCTCCACAAACCAACACTTTCACCACTGTTGTACTGACTGGAGTGGGAATAATACATTTTACCCCTTCGCAATCCAACACTTTCCCTAATATTTATCTGACTATAGTGGGAATAGTACATTTTACCTCTCTGCAATCGAACACTTTCCCTACTGTTGCATAGACTGGAGTGGGAATAGTAAATTTTACTCCTCTGCAATCCAACACTTTCCCTACTGTTGCACTGACTGGAGTGGGAATAGTAAATTTTACCCCCCTGCAATCCAACACTTTCCCTACTGTTGCACACACTGTAGTGGGAAGAATAGATTTTTCTCCTCCGCAATCCAACACTTTTATTACTGTTGCACTGAATGGAGTGGGAATAGTCAATTTTACCCCTCCACAATCCAACACTTTCACTACTGTTGCATAGACTGGAGTGGGAATAGTAAATTTTACCACTCGACAATCCACCACTTTCCCTACTGTTGCATAGACGGGAGTGAGAAAAGTAAATGTTACCCCTCCGCATTCCCACACGTTCCCTACTGTTGCATATACTGGAGTGGGAATAATAAATGTTGCCCCTCCGCAATCCAACACTTTCATTACTGTTGCACTGACTGGAGTAGGAATTGTAAATTTTACCACTCCACAATCCAACACTTTCCTTACTGTTGCATACACTGGAGTGGGAATTATAAATGTTACCCCTTCGCAATCCAACACTTTCCCTACTATTGCATACACTGGAGTGGGAATAATAAATGTTACCTCTCCGAAATCCAACACTTTCACTACTGTTGCACTGACTGGAGTGGGAATAGTAAATTTTACCCCTCCAGAATCCATACATAATTTAACCCCTCCGCAATTAAACATTTTCTATACTGTTGTACTGCGTGGAGTGGGAGTATTACATTTTAACCCTCCTGAGTCCAACATTTTTCCGACTCTTGTATAAATTGGAGTGGGAATATTATTTGTATTATTTTTTGAATTTTATAGTTTAGTTTACTTTATTTAAAATTAAATGATCATGTTTTTGTGTATGTAAAAATATAATAATTATAATTAAAAATTTTAATACTGACTATATTTTTAGTCAATTGATAGTTTTTTATCTTGTTTACTTTTTTTAATTGGAAATAAATTGGTATGTTTTTTAATTTCATTATGTTATTGGTTGTGTATATATATATATATATATATATATATATATATATGAATATATGTTCATTTATTAAATTATTACATTTAAAATACATTTTTAAATTAAAATATAATTGAAAATATTAGTTTAAAATATTATTAATTATAAATACGTAGCTAAATATATATAAATTAATATATACAAGTGTTTTAATTTTCTGACTAAGTGTAATAGTAATATTTATTTCAAAATTAATGAAACATATTTAGTTTGCATTATATTAAGGTTGATCATTAATATATTTAATGATTAATATTTATATTTATATATATTTTAAAAATGATAGTTTGTACAATTATATTAATGACAGCGATATTTTAAATTCAATATTTTTGTAATTTACTTTATAAAGATAGCACAACAATATTTTTGACAACGATATTTATGTGGCGATATTTTGGTATGGCGATATTTCTAGAGGCGATATTTTGTCAGCAAACTGTCATTTTGTGATTACTTTTACTGTATATGTGTCCAGTATTATAGATAGACTTACAGGTCCAAATCTGTTAAAGGCATTTAAAGTGGGACTCATATTTGAGAAACTTCATATTCCTTCATGAAACACGACAATAACATGGCTCTCTCCCATCTTCCTCATTCATGACTCCATAACTCTCTCATCCTCAGGCAGGAACTATGGGAGCCTCATGTGCAATTGTGCTGGCACTATCTGAACTACCATGCCAATGCACTTCCACCTCTACCTCCAACTCCATCTCCACCTCCACCTCATCAACAGCTGTAAGATCTAGGTCCACGTCACATTCCACTTGACCAAAGCCCTGATAGATTCTCTGGTACTGAAGAAAGTGATTTATTAGGTCGAGCATTCGAGACCTCTTGTATATACTTTAGTATATACTTATATGTGTATGTACTTTGTGGGCTCTGGAAATCAGCCCTAGGACTTGTCTGCTTCCACTTAGGGTTTTTTGTTCTGTTCAACTGCCTCTATTTAACTGTCTTGATAGAAAACGACCAGTAGAGGTCAGTAAAATACCAGAATTGCTTTCTGCTGAGGTACTTTATTTTTTTTATTTTTCTGGCAACTGCCTCTATTTAACTTTCTTGATAGAAAACGACCAGCAGGGGTCAGTAAAATACCAGAATCACTTTAGCATTGTCTAGATTCCAGTCCATAGAAATTGTCTTCCACGAGCACCCATAGAAAATAATATTTTTTTCAAATCTTGACCACCGAAGGCCCTGATTTTAAATTAAAAACAGAGCTTTGGACTATACCATTTCCAGCTGAAAGGCAATATTTCTCTCCATGTGTTCCCATACCTGGCGTGTCACGCAGTTCCGTGCTTACTTTCCCTCCATGTTAAAGAACAGTAGATGTTTCAGCACCCAGGCTAATGTGCTGCATAGCTAAATACATATAAGGTCCCAAAGGCAAGACCGATTGCATTGCAAATGCTTGTTGAAAAGGTTATCTATTGACCTCCTGCAACACCTTTCCTCCCCCGAAAGAAATTTCTCCACCTTTCCACCCGAACCATGTTTTAATCTTGCATATGCCACTTGCTTTATGCACCACCTGGTGAGTAAATGCTCACAGAACCTTGCTAAAATTCCTTACCTTCATCTTTAGATCCAAAATGGATGTTATATGAATTATCTGATTGATAGATGTACATATAGAAGACATGTGGTGACATTTGCATTAGTGACATGACTTAATACATGCCATTAAATACCTATGACAATGCTGAACTAATTGACAACTTGTGCAGAACTTTAGATCTTTGTCATTTGTATGTAAAATGTAACCATACATTTGAACAGTAGCAATGACCATACCAAGTTGTTTGTGTACAACTATTTGTCAGTTTAAGTAAAAACCATCAACAGTAACAAAAAAATTTTTTTTTAATAAACAGTTACTATGTACAGTTAGTATTCCATATACAAACACATTGCAGCGATTGCCTGGATGCCATGTTTATCCTTCAGTAAGTTCACAGAACACTCGGACTTCCGATCGCCGCACACTGTGAAGAGAGCGAATGCTTTCACTCCTGGATTTGATACTAGATCTGTTGAACACCCTCTGTGAAAAGGATTTGCACATCAGAAAGTAAATGATAGGATCAAGACATACATTGCATGCTGACAGACAGAGCGTAGCTTCCTTGCAATAATACAGAATCCTGTGTGCGGGATCACCTAAAAACGTATCTAGCCGGAGAAACATGAGTGGGATCCTACACACATGGTATGGCACAAAGCATGTAAAAAACACAGCCACAACAACACGTATACTTTGATTATGTTTACGCCGTCTACTTGATGAGCTCGAAAATTGCTTGCTGGATTTTCGGATATGCCGGGAAATTGAAATATAGCAGGCTATTAACACAATCAGCACTGCTATGAACACACACATGTCTATGTAAGTTACTGCTTCGTGCCATGCAACACCAATTGTGCTTTTGAACTGAATGCAGTCTTCTGGTTTGTCTTTGATTGGCCAGACGTTGGTTAGGATCACATTTGGTAAGGCCAGAGTGATCATGCCAACCCACACACATGCAGACACAATATTTGTGAAGCTCATGCTATACATCTTTGAACTTCTGAATGGTTTTACCACTTTGAGATATCGATCGATGCTGATCAGTCCAAGAAATATAATGCTGATGTACATGCAGGTGTAAAACAAGACTGTTGCGTATCGGCAGATAAAAAAATCCAGGTTCCATGGTCCAATACCTGCGGTTTGGATTATTTTAAAAGGAAATGTCAAGGTCATCAGAAGGTCGGCGACTATAATGTTTTTCAAGTAGAAGATGAAATTTGTTGTACTTTTGATGTGGAAGAACACCCATGCTGCTTGACCATTTAGGAAGATACTTCCCAGGAATATGATGAGATAAAGCAGAGGCAACCCAACTCTGACTATTTCGCTTTCATGTGCAGAAATCCCACGTCGATCCACTGTAAAATTATATGCCTTTGTGATGACTTGGTCCATGTAATATGCTGCAGAATGTAAACAAGAAAGACTACATTAGGATATCTACCTCTTACAAACTGCCCATAACAGAGCTTTGAGGTCACACTAATGACAATGGTCCGCTCTACAAATTAAAATGACAATACAAAGAAGAAACTCTCTGAAAGTCCCCTTTATCAAGGAGGCAACAAAGCATTGAATGCACAGATTTTCATTGTTTTTTATTCTTCAAAGTGAAACTGCTGTCGATAGCTGGCAAAACTGTAATATTTTCCACAATACTCATTATCACGATTAACACAAATTATTACTTTTTAGTTGTCCAAAAACTCTTCCCACAGAGATTTCTGCTGAGAGATCTTGGGCTGCAAAGTAGTTGCTCAGACTCACAAAGAAGGCATTGAAAATCTGCAGAACTGAAAAATGTAGTTGCCTCCCAAAAGGAGGGTATCAAGAAAAAGTCTGGGCAGGAATTAGTGGTGACTGGACAGAGCTGCAACTTAATTTTTAAAAGTGGACTATAAGTCTTGATGTACTAAAACACACAAGGAGGGCTTTAGTAAATACATTTACAGAGTGCAAATTGTTACATTAAATTGATGTTATTGTTTATAAAGCAGTCTATTACCTTATCCAGGAACCTGGGGGCTCATTTACAAGCCCCTTTCGTCGCCGGGGCGTCACTTTTAGTATGTCCTAATGCTATGTTACTACAATACAAAGGTGCTTAAGATAGGGAGAATAAGTCAATTCTCAACATTTTCCTGAAGTGCAGAATAAAGGAAATAGTGCTGAGAGGTAGAGGCAATGAGTATAACTGTTTTGTTATAGGGAAACTTGTGGGGAGTCCAGAAGCAGGCATTTATTCATAAAGACATGTGCCTTCTTCTCTACTCCTCCTGGCCTCCCTTCTTGTATTTCAAGGGGAACTGCGCTTGCCTAGCACATTTGAATGCCAAATTGAAAGAGGGGATACGGGTTTCTCTCAATTTCCCCATCTCCACTTTTACTATCTGGACTAGATGTAAGGTCAATGACTACTTTTCATTCAAACAGTTTTACTGCTCGGATTTCTTGCTTTATAATTGAAATATATTTTTGGAAAAAAGAAATACATATAACGTACAGACAAAAATTACTTTAGATGAATATTCATACACATTTTTACATGTAAATGAATGCCATTAGCAAAATCTTAATAAAGATGGCATCATGCATAAATGTTCCTCACACTACAACTAAAGGTGTGAAAATAGGTGTAAATCCACCTCATGCCAGTCTTACAGTAAGCAGGATCTTGTTTTTGAAAATAAAAAAGCAATGACCTTGTGGCCATGGGAGTCTTCTCTCATGGTGTGGGGGTAATTTTGCAGTTTTTACTGCCCCCTACCGCCAGGTTTTCTCTGATGGTGAGTGAAAACATGCCATTTGTCTGCCCACTCAAAATAGGGCAGGTGGACAAATGGCAAAACCTCCGATGGCCATTTGTCGGTTAGGCCATCGGACGTGTATGTCAGCTGCGGAGATGAAGTAGCCTCTGTGTCAACCGACAGAAGGGCCGCCCAACACAAAGGGGCCTTGCGTCCGCCCGACACCGCCTCAGAAACGGGACTGACCGACCTCGGGTCGGATATCCCGACCATCTCATTATGATGCGACCGCACATGGTGCGGTCACATTCCGACATTTCCCTATGGGGGAATGTGTTGCGGCCATAAACCACCCGTAGTACATGCTCCCATAGGGAAATCTGAGGTGGATTAACAGGGGGCACGGCCACCAACTGGAGGCCGCAAAGAAAAGGGGGCCCGGCTAGGGGTCCCCAAACAAGCTTTCCGACAGGGTTTCCATGTCGGAAAGGAAGGCATGGAAACCCTGCCAGAAACCATGAATTGTAATCCAGATGGCGTAAACCGTCGTCCATTTGGATTAAGGGCCGGTTCCGACTGGCCGACGGGCTCCTTGAGCCCGTAAGAAGCTAGCCGGAATGACCGGCCGGTTTCAATTCCGACCACCTGAATCAAAATCAACCGGTCAGAATTGAAACCGACGATGGCGGTCGTAAGGCCTCCAACATGCGGTCGGAGGCCTTTCAACCAACATCGTAATAGGCGCATAAATGAGGAGGGTAGACTTTCACTTTGGTGGAATGGGTACTCTGTCGCCATTGCGATTAAGTACCTTCTCGACCAAACTTTAAATTAAACCCATAATTTTTAACTAAATTTGATTCATAATAAAAACCTATAATTTTTAACTAAATTTAATTCATAAAAAAATAAAAATGTTAGTGAGGCAGTGAATTTTATTTGTAGAAAATTATTATTTATAAATTAAATTAATGTACTTAAATTAGTTATTTATTTAATATACATATATTTTTTTGAGTCAATGTTCTGTAACATTTTATTTCATTAGTTAAAGGTTAAAATAAATATTTGAATTTAAATTTAGGTTAAAAATTAGGATTTTTTTTAATAATCTTTAAAGTATAATACACTTAGATTTTTTTCTGTACACTTTCCCATAGGTAGATCTCTGTCATTGTGGTGGTGGGTCACTCCACTTATGTGTGCAGTGTTACTAGTAGTAAATTCACACTTGTAAATCCTGCAGTAGGAGGCTTCACCCCTTGATTTGACGGGGTGTATATCTACATCTAGGCGTAAATCTACACTCAGAGGGATAGAAAATAAAATTGTGGTGTGAAGTTGCACCTGGGTGTAGTAGTAAATGTGCATGTGAGTAAATACACATATTTACCTCTGTAAATAGGCCTTAAAGAGGCAAACCCATACTCCATGTTGCTCATGAACAAAAACACTATTACAACCTTAATTTATGAAAGCGAGTAGATCACGTACTACTTTGATGGCAGGCACAACCTTACATAAGACTTACAAATGACTCTCTTTGGTGCAATGCAACTAACATCAGGGCAGCTCTGGTGTCAGCACTGTCTTTATGTACAGTCCACACAATTAAAATAATAGCAGTATATCTGGCATTGATAAATTGCCTAGAACTATATCAGATTTATCAAGCTATTAGTTCCATTGCAGCATAGAGAATACGGACTTTGGGATCTCATACAACTTAGAGATGCTTTCGCAGGGACGCTCATAGTAGTCCCTGCTAGCCTCTACTATACCAGACATCTCTGTCTCTCAGTCTTTCTCTTTTAGTTAATATCACTCTCTTTCTCTCTTGCTCTCTGTCTCAGTCCCCCGGCCTCTTACACACATGCACGAACTCTCTCTCTCTCACACACACACACACACACACGCATGCAAGCACTCACAAACAAACACACATGCGGGGACACACACACACGCGTTCTTTAGAAATATTGCTTAAATGATGGCACACTCCTGAGCGATATAAACTTCCTTTTTTGTGTTCCGGGGATCATTTTCCAGTTCCACCTGTTTGATAACTCCTACACACTTGACGTCCAATGGCTAGTTCCTCTTACCTGTAAAGCCTGAAAAGATACTCTGTTTTGGAATGGAAGTATCAAATGCAGCGCCCTAATGTGTGTGTACCTGCATTAACATTCGCAAAAGAAATCCCCTTTTGTGAGCAAAACAAAGCAGCTAATTTTCATAAGAGTAGACAATCGCTGTCAAAGCCATTCGCTTCGCCATTCGTATCTAGGGTTTTGTTGTGTTGCAACAACGTTGAATGTACATGAAATCCTGTAATTAACCAGCCTGTTCCTCCCATTCGAGGAAAGACACAGAAAGGGTAAATTTGTGGATGTTTATTGCAGTTGCACCATACATTAGAAGATTACACATAGGCATGCAGGGCTTATGTGTTGTTACAATTTCTGGATATTCATTATCGCAATTCCCTTGCACAACGTTGGAAAGCTTTCATCGCCTACTTCGGCAATCAGAACTCTGTTCTTCGTATTTTGACCATTGCATCTGGTGAACTGTGAAATAAGATTTAGTATCCCACAGGGTTTCACTCCTAGGCTAGATCATTCTTCAGCTTATAACTGTTAAGGTGTGCTACGAAAGAATGTACTCTAGTCCAAAGTACTTACAATATTGAATTCAAATTGCCTTCAACATGAAGGAAGTCCTTTGATGCATGAATCAATGTAAGCAAAAGCGTCACTTCTTTAAAATTGGATTTATTTCAGCTCCTCTATAAAATGTTAGAATCAATAATACATGTTAGAACCCACTGTGATTTAAAACCACCTTTAATTTACAGGATGAGCTTGAAAAACTGACAACAGATATTGAAATGATGAAATATGAATGTAATATCAATGGATTTATAAGGAATTTAGATGTAAAATGTGTTGAGCAGCCAAGAAACATTTCAGCTTATGTCTATGGAAACCATTTCATACTATACAATACATTTTCTTTAAAGCACAATTGGCTTTTGCCTACCTTGCTTTCTGTAGGAAAGGACTACCTTCATGTTGAAGGTTGCTTGAATTCAATCTGGTGAACTCTGAAAAATGTCATCCTAATTCCACTGCCTATATTTAATATCCCTTCCCTCCACCTTCAGAAGTACGATGATCCAGTCATAAAGTGACCTTCCATTTGCTTAGTAAGAGGAAGGAGACAGAGTCAAAGGGAGGAGTGAGAGAGAGAAATAGAGAAAAAGTTGACAGAAAGAGCAGGAAACATAAATCAGCTAAAGATAGAGGGGCCGATTCCGATCTCGGCCGGTAGGGCTCCGAAACGGATTCGGCATAACCGGATCCGATTCGGAGCCCTATTTCCCGACCGATTCGTACGCGCGTCCGGACGAGCGAGTACGATGCGAAATCGCCGACCGACTCGTTCGGGCGTCCCAACCGCTCCGACCGACTCGTTCCCGGGTCGAACCGCACCGACCGACTCGCTCGGACACGACTCGCACCGCGCAATGGAGACGTTCCCCGGCCGGGTAAGTACGATGCGCGCCGCGAGCAGTCCGACCGACACGCGCCGCCCAGCTCGAAAGAGCAGTCGGAGACGTACTCGGGGTCCGTGTCGGACCCCCTGTACGCGTAGCCGCGTGAGTCGCACACAGGGGGACCCATGGGTCCCCCTACCTGTGCGTGTATGGCGCAAGTCGCTCGCCGCATACCCGCTGTAGGGGGCACCCTTGTTCGCCTCGCACCCATTGAGGCAATGGGAGCCCGCATACGCGTTGTACGACCGGGTCCCATTGACTTCAATGGGAGTCCAACCGACTCGAGTCCGATAGCATACGGACGCATCGTACTCGTTCGGTCGGGCTGCACGGGTCCGATTCGGTCGGAAATCTCTCCGGGTCCGGCTCGGTCGGAGAGATTTACGGCCCGAATCGGAATCGGCCCCAGAGAAGAAGAGAGAGTATGCTATGGAGACAAGTGGAAAGGAAAAGCAGAAAAAGTGAGCTGTCAACAGGAATATAGACAGATTTGAGAAATGTAAGAAAGTGAAAATTGCCAAGAAGAGGGAAATAGCATCAGTGGACGTACAGAGTGGGTGGAAGCGAAGGCTGCTGATTTTAGGCAGAGGTATGCAAAGAGAGGAGGCTCATGGGAGTGCCGTGGTACATTGCAATATTTGTGCTAACTCCAGTTTTCGCATGTCGCAATTAGGAATTTGATGGCAAACACTGCAGCCTGGAATTTTTCTAAGATAATATTGGCAGGTCAAACCAGCTGATATTTTCTGGAGGAAAAAGGGCTAAGAAGTATTGGGGCTTGCATATTTTGGTGTGGTAAGCGACAAAATCTGCATGTTATGCCCCCTTTTCACAGGTACAACTCATGATCAGAGTAATATACTGCATCCGATATTTAACAATGCCCAAGGTATTGTTAATTAAGGGCTGCAATAAATAACAATGCAGTATTGTGACACCCATAATCAGGCCCTAAGACATGATACTGCAAAAGTCCACTTCTGCACTCTGAGCCCAGCAGCCCTTTCAATCTCTTGCTGGCTGTATCTTTGTCTTTGATACTGTTCAGCACTATCTTGCCTTTGAGCTAGGTTCATGCCATGCAAATACCACCTACATACAACATATACGTACAAGACCTGCACCTCTATTCCTTTGTGGGCTTTCATGTCAATGCTCAGTACAGACATCATTGAAGATAAAGTAAATTCTCTGTTTGTTTTAGAGCTTAACTACGGCCTATTGCATCTCTTGGTAGTCACCACATATCATATCTTGTGGTTTATTTCTGGTCTGAAGCCAAGTTTCTGCACTCAGTGTTGAAGTGCTGGGTTGCCTTGTAATTGTCCTTGAGCTTCTGCTTCTCGAACAGATTAATACATGGCGTTATTCGTTTCCATGGAAGCGATAACAATCAGTTCAAGTTGTTAGTGTGATAATGCATCTACAAACCAAAACACTCCCAAGTTTAATAGCTTTGTTTGTACATTCTGTGGGTAGATGAACCTGATACCTAGGTGTAATCACTCATTACACAGATACACTCAGCTGCCCCCAAACCACCCTTTTCTTTATTTCAGGTCTTTTTTAGGGTCGTAAAACTGTTGTAGAAAGGAATGCAAAGCCAGACTAAAGTGGGGAGCCTTGCCAATTATTCATTTTTCTTTTAGTAGCATTTTTATCAAAAAACTGTTTTTAATTACATACTCCATTTTCCTGTACTTTTATACATAGATGTATGGTAACCTTTTTTATGCATGACTGAGTATATTTAACAATGAACAATGAAACTTACTAGGTCATAGGTCTTTGAGTGAAAGAGAGGATTCGTGAGTAGGGAAGCTTTCTTTAAATCTTCAGAACTGCATTGTTTTCCCAGTGGCACTTAGTAAGGAAAGTTGTGCTCCTGTTTCCCACTTATGACTCATTGTTCGCGTCAAGGCAAAAATTGTGATGCCGCAATGATTTTTATGTGTCTCAAAAGGCACTCATGGGCAAAGACCTATTCCAGCCACCCAATGTACTTGTCCATGGTAAGGATTATCACTAATAGATCCTAGAGAAGCTTACCTAAGGGAATTAAACCAATTTTAATCTAACATAATTGGAATGTTTGGAGTTCTGCCCCTTCTTCCATCTTCTATCAAGAACAGAAGATTTGTCTGCGCCTCTAATAGTGATTGTATCAATCCTGGACTGATAGGACAAGTCTAACTGTTGTGCTGTGTGTGGTACACTCTGAGTGTCTTCTCTAGGAAAGTTAAAGACAAAGCCACAATCTTGGACAGCCCCAGCATGGGATGCCCAATTGTCCATACAATGAACAGATATGTTGTACACCACAGAAGGGAGCATCAAAATATCACTGTAAGTAGGGATTGACAGACAGCACTTATTTTGCACACACCACCTGTCTGGGTCTCTTAGTGTTGATCTCACATAAAGCAGCTGAGTCAAATGGGCTATTTTTCAGCTTCGCCTGTGTTAGACATCTTTTGCGTTGCTTCCCCTGACTTTTTGCCTCTACATCCTGTATTTTTGATGCTGTGCTGGATTTCGTTTTTGCTGGCTTAGATGCTTCTGGCACTTTGACACTGCTGATCAGTTTCAAAGTGCAAGTGCACCCCGTGTAAATTGTGATCACAATTGGTTCTCCCTGATTGGCATATGTGATTTACTAGTAAGTCCCTAGTAAAGTGCACTGAAGTGTTCCAGGGCCTGTAAATCAAATGCTACTAATGGGCCTGCAGCACTGATTGTGCCACCCACATGAGTAGCCCTGAAAAGGTATCTCAGACCTGCCACTGCAGTGTCACCCACATGAGTAGCCCTGAAAGGGTATCTCAGACCTGCCACTGCAGTGTCTGTGCGCGGTTCTAAACTGCCATGTCGACCTGGCAAGTGCGCCAACTTGCCAAGGCCTAACCTTCCCTTTTCTTACATGTAAGGCACCCCTATGGTAGGCCCAAGGTACCCCCCATGGGCAGGGTGCAGTGTATGTGAAAGATAGGACATGTATTGGTGTGTGTGACATGTCCTGATAGTGAAATACTGTCAATTTTGTTTTTCACTATTGAAAGGCTATCTGTCCCATAGGATAGATGGGAAATACTTTGTAACATCTTACAAGTATAACTTCCCATTGGAACAAGATAGGCAAATAAAGTTTAGGCTCAATGAACTCAGAATTTAATAACACATCTTTTAGTAAAGTAGGCATTTTCTTGTTTAACCATTCTGTGTGCCTCTGCCTGTTTGCGGATTGACTGTCTGGTTTTGGAGTGACAGGGGCTGGGGATGTGCATTCACTTTCCACAGCCTTGGGAGGGGGGGGGAGGGTTGAGATGTGCCTGTCCCTTCCTGGATGACTCAGAGCTGAGCTGAACGGGTCTTGGCTGCATTTAGAGTAGTGGGAGGAGATTTGCTTGCACCTGAATAGGGCCTGTCTCCCTTGCACAATGCTGTCTCCACCCCCTGTGGTCATAGTGCACCAATGAGGACAGAACCGGTTTGGACTGGGCTCAGAGACCCTTGCACAAAGAGAACAAAGACATTTGGGATATAAGTATTACACCTAAAACCCCAGAACTTCAGATTACTTCTGGATTCAAGAGGAAGCTTTGCCAAGGAGAAGAGCTGAAGAGCTGTGAGAAGGAGTACTGCCCCTTTGCTGTGTGCTGTGTGGGTTTGGCCTGCAGTCTCTGTTTCTGCCAAGGAGACAAAGACTGGAACTTCGCTTTGAACCTGCTTGAAGAAGGTCTCCAAGGGCCTGTGTGTACTGGCCTCCTGTTCTGAAGTCTCAGGGACACAAAGACTTCAGCCCAGCTCCCCTGAACTCTGCTGCTGAGAGTTCTGACCTGCCAGGAGGTGCCTGTTCCAGTTCTCGGCCTCTGGTGGTTGTTCCTGCTAATTGGGAGCTGGAAGAAAAGAAGAACTGAAGAAATCGCTGCATCGCTCTTCTTGCGGCTGTTTTTCCAACGCAGCACCGCTGTGCGAGAAGAATGTCCACGCATCGACGCGCCGCTGCCGAACCGACACAGCGCCTGTCACCGCTGCAAGAACCGACGCATCGAGGGATCGCGGCTGAAGAAACCGATGCAGCGCCGCTCTACGCCGCTGCATTTATCGCCGACGCATCCTGGATTTCCACGCATCGTACCTGTGCGGCAAGTTTTTCCGACGCATCACCCACGGACGAGAATCGTCTTGCAGTCGACGCATCACTTCCCCCTACAGACTACATTTGACACATGACTTCTCTTGCGTGCAGCAGAACTGTCGCATCGCCTCCTCATGGTCTCAGGAACTAACACATCTCCTTGTTTCTCAACGCTTCCCATCTCTGCAGCTGTTTGGCCTTGTGAATTGTGACGCATCTACAGGTACTTTGTGAGAAATCACGCATCCATAGTTTTCTTTTGACCCAGTTGCTTGAAACCCTTTTAAAGTCATATTCTTATTACATGTATGTTGGATTTTTGTCGTTTTGGTCTTGTTGAGTTTAGATAAAGATACTTTATTTTTCCTAAACTGGGGAGGTGTCCATTTGTGGTGTTATTACTATATTACTATGTATTTTGAGTATAAATACTTTACACATTAGTCTGTCTGCTCATGCCAAGCTAGCCAGGGGGTGAGCAGGGGTTATCTAAAGTGTGTATCCCCCTTACCCTGACTAGAAGCAAGGGTCCCTATTTGGACAAAGGTACCTACCTCTGCCAACTAGAGACCCCCATTTCTAACAGCCCTGAATATAGCCATTATGTAAAACAGCGTAATGTTCAAGGGAAGGTGTGGCAGAAACATTGCGTCCACCACACAAGGTAAGGTAAAATTGAACACCTAGTGGCACATTCTTGTCATTGCTCTGAAGATTAGGGTTATGCAGTTAATATGGCTGTGATCTGGAGGTAGGATATTATAGGACTTGGCAGTTAGGTATTTGAATGGAGGCTTTTTTAAAGTGTCTAAGGTCCAATGCTGGCATCCATTGCAGTTACCTCTCGGCTGAGGACACCTGATCCCTTTGTCTGAGATCAGCTATTATGCTTATGTTGGCATTTTGGTCTGGTTGCAGTAGCAGCAAAAGAGTCTAAGACATCTTTGCATACAGAGAAACACAGTGGTCCAACCAGGAATTGATATAGGCTCTGACAACTACTACTATAGCTCTATGTATTTAGATAGTTATGGAAGAATGGGACTTATTGTTTTTAACTGTAGGTGACATCTACTTCCTACTGTGCTCATTTCTTGTTCCTTAGAGGCATTAGAATCTAAGATGACACTGAGATTTTGTACTATTTGCTTAAGCTTACCGTTGAGATTGAACAATTTGTGAGATGGTTGTAAGTGACAAATTCCCCTTTACCCAAATATGATAAGAACTGTATTTGCAACATAAAAATGCAGATTTCTGAGTGGCATCCAGTCCTGAATGTCTGTGAGAAGACATAGAAGGTCTAAGCCTGGTATAAAACCTGTGGAGATTTTACTATGTACCTGTGTGTCATCAACATAAGCCTGAACTAACACCTGTGATCTGTGAAAAGATTAAATATAGGATGCAGGGCTATCTCAGTGCATGACAAGATCTGAAACCAGATTGAATTCAGGACAGTAACTAGTGAAAATCAAGGGAGTCCTCAGGCTGCTACCTGGTGTATTTTTGTAGAAACTTGGCTAGAACTGAAAGATTCACAGTTTGCTCCAAGTTAGACAGCTCAAAGGTGAAAAGGTTGAAGCTCTTTAAAAAAAAGGCCACTATGTGTTCTTTGAATGAGGCAGGCACATGAGAATCCTTGATAGAGAAAACAATAAGGAATCGCCAGCAAGTTGTACCTAATTACTCATTAAATAAGTAAAGATATTTTTGTGTCATAGAAGGGGGTCATCAAAATATTGCTTGAAGACGGGGAGCAACAATTCATTCATCTGCACTGTATTTCAAAGAACTAAAAGGATCATCATCGATGCATTAGCAGTCATCTATCCCTGGCATGTACTGACTGGAGTGCAAGAAGATCTGAGGTGAAAGGAGCACAAGATAGATAAACAGTTAATGCCTGATGCAATCATCTCCGGTGGTCATTTAATTCTGATGGAGACGGTAACTTCAGTTGTCACCCACACATCCGAATTATGAGATGTTTAGTTTCAACCTGAGCTTTTCTGTTGCTGAAAGCTGATGAAAACTCTCGGTGAAAGTCTGGGCCAAAATGACAAAATATTGTGAAAGAGATATTACTGCTTTGTTCTGTAATTTTGTGATCCTTAGTTGTAACAGGTCTGTTTTTCCCCCACCCCTGGAGTTAGTAGTATTCCTGCTATTGGTAACTGTGACATTGGTGAAATAATGGTCCATTTCCCTGTCTCTTTATAATAATGCTTTAAGAGCGTAACTCTGCGGTGCAGAACAACCAATCGTGCTCTTTTCTGTAAGTGTCTAATGTGTTTAACTTTGCAACATAATGTTGTAGTCTGGAATATCAATTAAGGAATATTGTTACACATAGATATTACAGCCAAAATATCAAGGACAAAAATATCAAAAGGTAGGCATGGACACAGAAATAAAGATTTACTCTTCTTAATGCCACATCTACGTACCTTCTAGATATATATTTTGTCAAGGTATATAATTGTGGAATCAGATATGGAAAATGTACACATACTTCCCTGTAAATACTTTTGTCCTCGATATTATGTGTACGATGTTGAGGTATGATGATATTCCCTACTCAATATTCAAGACCCACACCACAGCATACTTGTACTACTTTGACAACAGCAGTCATCCTAAGTCCATCATCCAAGAGGCAGAAGTATTTTGAGCTGTGTGGTAGAACTTACTACTTAAAATCAGTACCGTCAAACCCTGTGCACACGCATGAAATAATTATAATACAGAAAGTAGAAAATGAACATGTGAGAGCCCTTAAACAACAGGACCCCAGATATCCTATGGCAATACACATGTGGGAGTGTCCATCCCAAGGTACACACAAAAGCTTCCATTTCTATGGAATTGACATCACTGCTCCAAGCCCAAGGGGGGGGAACAGAGAGCTACGGCTAAGACGTTCTGAGGCCCTTTGGATCATGCGTTTGAAATCCTATGAATATGGTTTCAACAGCGACCGAGAGATGCATTATTTTCTAGGAGACTAGGACCTTGTATATTAGCTGCTACTACAAAGGGGTCGATTCCGATTCGGGCCGGAAAAAGCACCGACCGACTCGGATCCGGAAAAAATACCGACCGACACGTACCAGTGGCGCCCGACACGCCAAGTACGATGCAAGCCGCGATAAATCCGACCGACACGTCAGGAAACTAAGCCGACCGACCGACCCGCTCGGAAAATAGCAATCCGGCCGGAAAAACACGCGAATCCAACCGACCGACACGCACCCGGAACAAATCCGACCGAATCGTACCCGCCAACTCCAACCCGCAAAGTACGATGCAAGGCGCGAAAAACCCGACCGAGTCGGACGGAGGACAAGCCGTACGACCGACACGCATACAAAACCGAGCCGAAGCAACACAATACACCGCGACCGACGCGTACGCAGCATACAAAACTGCACAAACACAGCGTGAACGAAACGGAAAACACCGTACGAGACCAATGCACGGTCCGACTCGGTCACAAGAACGTTTCCAACATACACAAACAGCACAAAGGAAAAATCAACCAAAAAAAGGCCAAACAAGCAATTACCAAGCCAATAAATACTGGGGGGTGGGGACAGAGAACAAAGACACACCAACAACTCCACCTATATAAAGGACACAAATCACTACCATGAGCCTTTGCAAATGCCATTCCACTGCCAGCACCCAAGAGAAAGCAACCACACACCCACAGCTCATCCCTCACACAAGCCACACACCAGCAGCACACCAACAAATACCTACCTCACATACACCCAGCACAACACACACCCACACACCCTCACCTGCACACCAACACACACAGCACCCACTATCACCACCCATCACCATGCCCCCCAAGAAGAATCCCAAGTTCCTAGATAGTGAATTGGAAGTCATGGTAGACGAGATCCTCAGGGTGGAGCCACAGCTGTTTGGCACTCTGGTCCAACAGACCCCCATGTCGCAGAAAACCAAGATGTGGGAGAGGATCATCAACAGGGTGAACGCCCAATCACCATGTCGGCGCACAAAGACCGACATCCAGAACAGGTGGTATGACGTGCGCAGGAGGGTCCGGGAGCTGCTCAAGAAAGACTACCACCTGAGCCAATACACCGGCAGTGGCCCTCCTGCCAAGCCAGTATACCTCAGGCCCTGGGAGGAGAAGGTGCGGGCCATCCTTCCGCCAGTGAGCGTATATGGACTAGAGGACATCCCAGAGCCTGGTGAGTACACAACAAATGTACACAATAAACTGCCACAAAACACACACATCACTGTCAAGGGGAGAGTCAAACCATGCACTCATAGCAATTACACAGCAACTAGAACAGAATCATCCCAAAATGTGTATGTCAGTCAGATAAACACAACACATGCCATCAAAAAAGTCACATCCAACTGTGCCAACACATGTACAAACACAACCACAACTACAGCTAGGCAGTGGCACAAATAGAACTAACACACACATCCACACATGTAGCCACCACAACAACACCAACACACAGTGAAGACCACTCAAAGGAAGGAATTCTGTGTATGCTGGCCAAGTCAGTGTAGCCAATAGCATCATGGGAGTCGCACTCACACATATTGCCCCCCCCACAACTGTCCCATCAACACCACCCTGAACCATGCTCACATCACAGGGAGTGGAGAAGGACTCACAAGATGGCTGACACTGGCTACTGCTGTGGGGAGCACAAGGCCCTGCTGCCAACTGTGCACCAACAAACAGCAGGACACCACTGACTGACATCCTGAGAGACAACTTACACTCCCTGCAATGCAAGCACGTTCCATGGTGGGATATCCGGCTGGCTGGGTGGGAAGGGGGACTTGCAGCACTGACCATAGTCACCAGCACCTCCCCTCACCCCCCCCCCCAACACAAACTCCACAGTACCCACCTGGTAGAATGCAATGCCCTCCATCCTAACACAAGATCCCACAAAGCACCACCACCCTGGGTTATGTTGTGTGAAGCACAGGGACACTCTTGGGACTCTTAGCCAAACAACTGCCAGGACAACACTCCCAGCCATCCTGTCAGCACAGCCAGCCCACCCCACAGGGAAGCAGAGTCAAAAGGAAGGAAGCATGGGCATGCTGGGAAGGGGGTGGAGGCAATAGCATGATGGGAGTCGTAGTCACAGCTCTACATCCCCCACCACATGGCCCAGCAAGCTCACACTCACGCATGCACATCCCACAGAGAGTAGAAAGGCCCATCAAAGATGTCTGACACTGTTGCTGTGTCGTGGGGAGCACAAGGGCATGCTGGGAACTGCACATCAACCAACAGCAGGACACCACTGACTGACATCCTGAGAGACAACTTCCACTCCCTGCAATGCAAGCACGTTCCATGGTGGGATATCCGGCTGGCTGGGTGGGAAGGGGGACTTGCAGCACTGACCATAGTCACCAGCACCTCCCCTCACACCCCCCCCCCCAACACAAACTCCACAGTACCCACCTGGTAGAATGCAATGCCCTCCATCCTAACACAAGATCCCACAAAGCACCACCACCCTGGGTTATGTTGTGTGAAGCACAGGGACACTCTTGGGACTCTTAGCCAAACAACTGCCAGGACAACACTCCCAGCCATCCTGTCAGCACAGCCAGCCCACCCCACAGGGAAGCAGAGTCAAAAGGAAGGAAGCATGGGCATGCTGGGAAGGGGGGTGGAGGCAATAGCATGATGGGAGTCGTAGTCACAGACATTGCTCAGCCTCACAACTGGCCCATCAACACCACCCTGAACCATGCTCACATCACAGGGAGTGGAGAAGGACTCACAAGATGGCTGACACTGGCTACTGCTGTGGGGAGCACAAGGCCCTGCTGCCAACTGTGCACCAACAAACAGCAGGACACCACTGACTGACATCCTGAGAGACAACTTCCACTCCCTGCAATGCAAGCACGTTCCATGGTGGGATATCCGGCTGGCTGGGTGGGAAGGGGGACTTGCAGCACTGACCATAGTCACCAGCACCTCCCCTCACACCCCCCCCCCAACACAAACTCCACAGTACCCACCTGGTAGAATGCAATGCCCTCCATCCTAACACAAGATCCCACAAAGCACCACCACCCTGGGTTATGTTGTGTGAAGCACAGGGACACTCTTGGGACTCTTAGCCAAACAACTGCCAGGACAACACTCCCAGCCATCCTGTCAGCACAGCCAGCCCACCCCACAGGGAAGCAGAGTCAAAAGGAAGGAAGCATGGGCATGCTGGGAAGGGGGTGGAGGCAATAGCATGATGGGAGTCGTAGTCACAGACATTGCTCAGCCTCACAACTGGCCCATCAACACCACCCTGAACCATGCTCACATCACAGGGAGTGGAGAAGGACTCACAAGATGGCTGACACTGGCTACTGCTGCGGGGAGCACAAGGCCCTGCTGCCAACTGTGCACCAACAAACAGCAGGACACCTCTGACTGACATCCTGAGAGACAACTTACACTCCCTGCAATGCAAGCACGTTCCATGGTGGGATAACTGACTGGGTGGGTGGGTGGGTGGGAAGGAGGTCTGGCTGTCAACCAAACACAATCAATGCAGACCATGTTCACACCCCAGAGAATACATAGAAATGCCCAAATAATGCAGGACAATGTGCCACACCAATATCAACCCCTGACTGTGACGACTTAGGACAATACAATGTACAGGCCCGCACCCCGAGGCACAGTCACAACTGTCAGGTGTGTCAACCACTGATGCCTGCAGAAACATGACATACATTGTTTGTGTCTCCCAAAAACAGGTGATGATAGGGACACAGCAGCAGACGCTGAGGAGTCCCAGTCCCAGGCTCAAGAGGATGCCGAGCTCACTGGCGTCGTACAGCCTCTGTCCTCCTCGGACGATGAAGAACAACCTGGCACATCCGGTGCAAGTCAACATGCTGCACCAGCAGGACCACCAGCTGCAGCACCAGCAGGTCCACCAGCTGCACCCCCTGCACCCACCCCTCCAACGACTGTCACCACGAATACCATCCCTGCCGACATGGACAGAATAAGGAACAACACCAGCGCAGTGACCCTGGACCAACCTGGGGCCATGGACACCACCACCACCACCAACCCCCAAGGTGGACCAGGGTTATCTGTGCGTGCAACTGCACACACTGCACATGTCAGCAGGGGTGGTGGGAGGGGTGGGAGACAGAGGTCGCTGCTTGCAGACGTTGCTGGTGTGCATGAAGACCCACAACTGGTACGCATAGCTGATGCGTACCAGTCCAGCACCGGAGAGCTCAGCCAGGTAGTGGGGCTCCTCAGAGACATCAAACAGCAGCAGGCTGCCCATCATGCCCGCTTGGACTCCCACATGTCCCATGTGGAGTCACACATGTCACGTGTGGACTCCCACATGTCACGTGTGGACTCCCACATGACCCGCGTGGAGTCCAAGTGGGATGTACTACATGAGATGACGGCGGTGCACAGGGACATTTTACAATGCCTCCGCCAGATGAACAGCAACCAGTCCACACCTCCCTGTGTGCCAACAACATCTGGTACCGAACAAACTGCAACTGCCACAGGGAGGGAGGAGGACTCTGGCGGAGAGTCCCCTGCACCGCAGCAGCCTGCACTTGAGGGCCCCCCCCAAGAAGAGGGGTCGTCCGAGGAGGGGAAAGTGAGAGGCTGATGGCCAAGCGCAACTCCCAGGAAGCCTGAACCTGTTCTGGATTTTCGCCTTTGTGCACAGACTGTTCACCCTGTTGATGGCAACACTACTCCCACACATTGCATGGGGAGTACAAGTTGGAACAATGTGTCAGACAACTGTGGCCCCGATACTGGGGATCCTGTCTACCTGGACTTTCTATTCATCTAGGAACTTGGGATTGCAAGATTCATGTACAGCACAATCCATCCTATGCACTATTATCACAGATGTATCACAATAAACACAATAATACACCATACTTGCCTCTGTCGTGATTCCAACGTGGGTACTGTTATGGGGATGATGAACAACAAAATTACACTGTGTATGCGAACTGCAACAGCAAGGACAACACAGGCATGTGAGTACAGGCAACGTGACACATATGAGGGAGACACACCACCAGGGCTACACAACACATACACACCTAGGCCATCTGACTCATTGCCTACACTGATGTTGCCAGGGAAGACGGTGCAATGCACAGACACCACACCCATTCCCAGTTGTAGTCAAGTAGCCCACAGGTGCAGTAAGCAAATGGCAGTCAAATGTGTGACCACAGACAACGCACATCACTAAGTGAAGCACAGGTTTATTACACAGTAGCAACATGCCGTAACCACTACAGATGCAAGGTAACCCCACCTGGTAGCGGGCACACAGTCAACAACTGTAGACAGAAGGAAGTCCATGGGTGTGGCGCACATCACCTGTAGGGACACAACAGCTACCAGCCTGGATGTGCAATCACGTTGTCGGTGGACACAGTTGACCAAACGAATCTGAAAGTACCCTGTGAAGGACAGAAATGACACACAGTCAAAAGCAATGGAGTACAGGACAGAACAGCAAAACTCATGCACAATACATGTTACAAGATACCCACCCAGAACCAAGTTAGCATGTCAACACTGTTGGGGAGTACAGCCCACCTGTCACCACACATCGCAACACACATCCAGTCAAGTAGCCCATGGACACACTCCAACAGCACCAGAGCACCACCCACACATCATGCCAACTCACATCATTCACATGACACCTCAGGATACTCACATTCAGCTAAAGAAGTTGGTGATGAGCTGTGTGCGGACATCACCATCACCATCATCATCATCATCGTCACTGGCATCGTGGTCCAGGCCAGGATCCTCCACAGGTGGCGGATGTTGGTCATCGTCATCCTGGATGAGAGGCAACTCCTTCCGCACTGCCAGGTTGTGGAGCATGCAGCAGACGATGATAATCTTGCACACTTTCGCAGGGGCATATGGGAGGGACCCTCCGGTCTTGTCCAGGCAGCGGAAGCGGCTCTTCAGGAGACCAAAGGTCCGCTCAATCACTCTCCTGGTCCGACCATGTGCCTCATTGTAGCGCATCTGGGCAGGTGTCACAGGGTTCCTGAGGGGTGTCAGCAACCACGGCATGTTGGGGTATCCCGAGTCACCTACGGACAGACAAGTGCACATCAGCTGACTTGGAAAAGTGGGCGGAATACTACAGATCAGATCACACACAATGGCACAAAGTCAGTACACACCGACAAGCCAGGCACGCTGGTTCTGCATCTGTGCCATCAACCTGGGGATGCGACTACTCCTCATCACAAAGGCATCGTGTGCTGAACCAGGGAAACGGGCACACACGTGTGTGATGGTCATGTCTGCAAGACACACCACCAGTGCATTGACCGAGTGGTAGTGCTTGCGGTTCCTGTAGGCCTGCTCCTGGGCCTGTGGTGGTACCAAAGCCACATGTGTCCCATCAATGGAGCCAATGACATGCGGCATCCTCCCCAGGGCATAAAAGTCACTCTTCACGTCAGTGAGTCGTCGCAGTCTAGGGAAATAGATGTACCGGTTCAGGAAGAGCAACATTGCCGCCAAGAAATCGCGGAGCACACGGCTGAACATGGTCTGTGACATCCCACCAGCAGACGCCACAGTATGTTGGAAGGTACCGGTGGCAAAGAAGTGTAGGGCTGCCATCACCTTCACCTTGGGGGTCAGCGCTGTAGGATACGGCCGGCCAGGCTGCAAATGTGGGGACAACTGCACTGCCAAATCCTCAATCAGCTGCCTGGTGAAGCGGTACCGTCGGATGCTGTCCCGTTCCACCATCGTTGCCAGGTCTGGGAATGGCCGATGGACAGCAGGAGCCCTGCAGTGCAGAGGAGAAGTAAGCAAGATCGTCAGTCACCCCACATATGCGGCATTGAACACACTCAAGATCCCAACATACATCATCATGAGGCACAACTACATGAAGTGTGCAGTACCGGAACGACATGTATGGTACATACATGGCCAACATCTGTCAACACGGTCCTACAGGTGGCATCAATTTGTCCCAGGTTGGCCCATTGGATATCATGATGCTGTGTCACAGTCACCCCCACAGTGACATGTGAGGACAGATGTGCCCCAGGCACCACAGCTCAACGACAGGCACATTCCCAGGGACCCTGTAATGCCACATGGACACTGGCATCACCTGGAGTATCATGTGTACACCACAACAAAACAAACATGACCCCCACAGGTAGTGGCCACACTTGCCATGGCAGGAGAGCCATGGACGTCTGTGACACACACGCACAACATCAGAGTCCATGCACACACAACGTGGATGTGGAGACTGTCTCCCATTGTGCACATGAAATCAGAGACATTGTAAACACTACATGCACAAAGACTGTGGAGGGCCATCACTATTGTGCCACTGGGACACCCTGGCTCAAACATACCGTCCCACATGGGACTCACGGGGTATGTGACATGACATACACAAACACCACTGTGAAATGTGACCATGGCACATGCACAGATATGAACAGTTGCACATCACAGTGGTCACGTACACGTAACACCCAGGATCCTGTCCCCATTAACACGTGCACAGCCTGGGGGTGGCTGCCCACAGGTGACACCCACAGGACAACATGTACACCAACATACACACAATAGGAAATGCAGCCTTACATGCCTTATGATAAGGTTTGGACAGGCTGTCGTGATGTAGGTGTGCCCCTCACTCCCTGGGAGCTATCTGTGGCTGGCATATGTCCATCTGAGACAGGCATGCTGACATATGCCAGTCACATGTACAGTGATGCGTTGAACAGCAATGGACCGACCGGTGCCTCCGGCCGGCCCATTGCTTTCAATGTGTGCGGGCACGCGTTGTACCCCTGTGCGCGTTGTACTGCAATGGACCGATCGGTGCCTCCGGCCGGCCCATTGCATTCAATGTGTGCGGGTACGCGTTGTACCCCTGTGCGCGTTGTACTGCAATGGACCGATCGGTGCCTCCGGCCGGCCCATTGCATTCAATGTGTGCGGGTACGCGTTGTACCCCTGTGCGCGTTGTACTGCAATGGACCGATCGGTGCCTCCGGCCGGCCCATTGCATTCAATGTGTGCGGGTACGCGTTGTACCCCTGTGCGCGTTGTACTGCAATGGACCGATCGGTGCCTCCGGCCGGCCCATTGCATTCAATGTGTGCGGGTACGCGTTGTACCCCTGTGCGCGTTGTACTGCAATGGACCGATCGGTGCCTCCGGCCGGCCCATTGCATTCAATGTGTGCGGGTACGCGTTGTACCCCTGTGCGCGTTGTACTGCAATGGACCGATCGGTGCCTCCGGCCGGCCCATTGCATTCAATGTGTGCGGGTACGCGTTGTACCCCTGTGCGCGTTGTACTGCAATGGACCGATCGGTGCCTCCGGCCGGCCCATTGCATTCAATGTGTGCGGGTACGCGTTGTACCCCTGTGCGCGTTGTACTGCAATGGACCGATCGGTGCCTCCGGCCGGCCCATTGCATTCAATGTGTGCGGGTACGCGTTGTACCCCTGTGCGCGTTGTACCTCAATGGACCGATCGGTGCGCACCCATTGACAATGGGCTTGCCTGGCAACGGACGCGTTTTCGAATATTCGAACGAGTCGGTTGCTGGAAAATCAGTTGGTCACCCACAACAATGTTGCAAAATCATGTATGTCATGAAGTTGAAATTTTGAAGGATGCTGTGGGCGTGTTTTGGTGCTGCTATTCCATGGATTGGCCAGATTCAGAAGATGCAAACGACTTGGACCTATCACTTTGGACACAAGGGACAGTATCTGCCTCTCCAGCACATATATATTGCTGCATGTTCCCCTGAGAGCCCACTTGCCTGCACTACATGCTCCAGGACGACATCTGCCACTGCACTGCTGCTGTCTCTGCCCCTCTGGACCCTGCAATGGCACGTACTGTGGAGAGAGCCCCAGCCTTCAGCCTTGAAGAGAACCAGGCCCTGCTGGACAGCCTACTTCCACAGTACAGCAAGCTGTATGGGACACCAGGGGAGCAGGTGAGTGTTCTGTGCACTGCCTTTCTGAATGTGCATTTTGTCTGACTAGCAAGGCTGAGAGTCAGCACACCACTGGCTAGCAGGCTCACTGAGTAGTTGTCACCCCCCATAGTGTGTAGTGACTTGCACTGGACAGGTATGGTGCAGTGACAGTGCTTCTGAACAGGGTTTTACTCCCCATGCTATGATACCATGTAGTGACTTCTGGAAAACTGTCCATGGGCAGCCGTGCACTGCCTGGGTACACCATGTGCCCCTGTGATTGCGACATGTATATGCAACTGTGTCATGCACGGATATGTTGCATGTGTAATAATGGCCTTATCACTTTGTCATCCTGACAGGCTTCTGCCCATCGGAAGCATGAGATATGGAAGGACATCGTCCGGGCTGTCCGGTCCGTGGGGGTCTACAAGCGCCGGATCCGCAACTGCCAAAAGAGGTGGCAGGACCTTCGGGGCTGGACCCGGAGGATTGCACGGGTCCAGCTGAAGCTGTCGCCTCCTCGCAGGAGGGGCGGAACACGGACCCTGACCCCCCACATGCTCAGGATCCTGGCGGTGGTCTTTCCAGACCTGGATGGGCAGCTGAAGGCCAGAGAGCAGCAAGGAGGGGGTGAGTCAAAGACTGCACTGTGTACTCTGTCTAACATGTTATGTGCCCTCCTCGGGCCAGGTTGAACTGCCACAGTACAGCAGTCATGTTGTCCAGGAGCCATGTCCCTCTATTGTGCACTGCCCACTCCTCATCTGATACCCAGGTGTGGCCCTTACATGCAGGGAATTCTGTCACTTAGGACTGTGTCCTTGCAGTTTGCTTGACTCAAGGTGGGAGACAGCATCTGTTTCCCTGACTCTGTGGTGGGCATCATGGGTGGGTCCATTGCTTACACAATGCCTGTATTCTGACATGTATTCAGCGTGTTACTTTGATCTGTGGTCCAATTGCTGAGCTGATCCACCACATGTGGCTGGGGTACCTGGCACACACCCATGCTGCGGGTGGGAACAATGTTTGGGCCCCAGGAGTATGTATATGACGTGTGTCACACATACTTAGCCAGCTGCCTACAGTCCAGGGCTCATCCCTCATTCATGTGGGGCTGGACAGTCATGCCTACTCCAGGCCATACAATACACTCTGTACTCCCACTCCCGTGTATCAGAGGACACATTGTGCACAGTGTTTTGACCCCTCAGGTGTCTGCCTCTGTGTCAGTGTGCTGTGGATTAGTCGCCAGGACTGCTGTGGAGTTTCTTGGTAGGGGCTCAGCATGCCACTGGAGATGTGACCATAGGAGACGATACTTGTGTGACACATAGGTGTCTGATCAGCTGCCCATGCAGACTGGGGCATGTAAATGTGAAGTTCAGGCAGCTGTTCCCCATGCACAGCAGAGTGTGAGGGGCTCAGGTTCAGAGGGTAGTGTCACAGGTCTCCCATATGTCCAATAGGTATGACCTGGACAGATGAGGGTTAAGAGGATGTGTTGTGGGGGGATGTACATGTGCACTTGTGCAGCTCCAGGACTTGCATTCCCCATGACCTACTATTGTGACACAGTGCAGAGTGTTGTTGTCTGGCTGCAAAGTCATACATCACTGAGACAGTGATGTATGACTTTGCAGTCATGCCTCCGCCATGGCATGTGTCTACTGATTGGTGATCCTGCAGGGGAGTGACATGTGCTACATGCACACCATAGTGGCGCTGGCTATCAGGACATGGGTGCATCATGGTGTCTGTCGCTGGAATGCATCACATGCATTTCCTATTTGACTCTGGGCATCCCTTACATCCGTAAACCTGTACTGACTCAGTGGCAAGAGCTGTGATGTGTCCACACCGTGTCCTCTGCACTGTCCAACTACTGTGTACTTGGTGCATGTGTCAACACTGGGGTGTTGCAATCCAACAGACACCAGACAGATGGGTGCAAGGCCATGTGGGATGTGAGTGCCATGCTTGGCATCAGACTGACAATTGACTTCTCCTGTTCAATTAGGGCACTTTTAGCAATGTACAACTAATGATGCCAGGGCTTGCTCTGTAATGTGCTGTGCTCACAGTGGTGTGTGCGTTTGGTGCAGGTGACTGATGTCTGTCTGTTTCCCCATTGTTTGCAGATACATCCACGGCCACGGAAGGGGACAGCTCCACGGACCAGGAGGAGCCGGAGAGCCAGACTGGGTCAGCAGCCGAGGAGTGGTCGGAGGGACCCAGTGGCACGGAGGGCGAGGGGAGCCACACCGAGGAGTCCTCAGCAGCATCCACCTCAGCTGAGGACCAGAGCAACTCGGAGGATGACTCCCTTGTGGAGGCGGGTGTCAGCAGCCACCACACCCCAGCTAGTGTTGCTGTCCCCGCCACCACCAGCACCACCACCGCCCTCCCATCGGCTCCCATTCCCCAGGTCCGTGGAGGCTCCCATGTCCGGGAGCGTGTCTCCTTTGGGCCAGGCACCGCACCCCCTGCCCCTGTGTCCCCTGCTGCCCTGAGTGAGGAGTCTGTGTACCTCCTTCGCCAGCTCCATGTAGGGCAGACAGCCATGCTGAGTGTCCTCCATGCGCACACCGCGCTGTTGACTCAGCTGGTGTCGTTCATGGAGGGCATCTCATCGGGCATGTCTGACCTACAGAGGGGCAATAGGTCCATGGACTCCTCCCTGACGGCAGCAGTGTCCCTCCTCAAACGGTCCCTCACCCCTCCTGCCTCTGCTCCATCCACACTCCCCAGCACCTTACCCATCCCAGGCACACACACACTGGCACAGGCACACACCAGCACACACACATCCAGCACACTGACACACACGCCAATGACAAAACGCACACGCACGCACATTCAGGGGACTGAAGCCAGACTCACAGGGGATGGGGCCCTGGAACACACACACGCATCCACATGCACTGCGCAGTCCTCAGTTCCCTCTCCCTCCAAAGCACCCTCCCTTGCCTCACCTGCAACCCCAAAGTCACAGCAGCTCTTCCTCTGTGACCTCGGCCTCTTCCCCACCGATGAAGCTGCTCCAGCATCCCGGGGGAAGAGGAAGCCCACCCACACGGAGCAGAGTGCCCCTCGCCCCCGGACACCCTCCCCCAGGCGCAGACGGACTGAGGCCCCCACCCGCAAGTCCCCCCGGAGTGCTAAGAGCAAGACCCCGCCACCACCCTGCAGCTCAGGCACAAGGTCTCCGTCCTCCATCCCTCAGGCCCCCACTGCACAGGTGCCCCCACCACACCCTGCCCCAGGTTCCCCCACCCACAGATATACCATCCCCAAGATGCTCCGGCCTTCTCCCCTGCCACTTGCTCTCCCAGCACCACACCCCCGCTGCGCTTGTCTGTGCCACTGATGTGGTGAGGGTGTCCCCCCTCTGTCCAACCCACCTTGCCTGTTCCCCATTCTCCTCCCCTGGAGGTAGGCACTGCAGTGGAGTCCACTACCGCCCTGTCTGACTTGGGCACTGCAGTGGCGGACCTGTCCACCCCATCTGCAGGGTCCACTGCAGTTGTGCCGGCACCCACGACATCTGTGTCATGCCCCCCAGTTGTGCCGGCACACACCATGTCAGACACCTCCACTGCAGTTGTCAGTGGCTCT